>CM062296.1:614078211-614385951 GCA_031216915.1 Pictodentalium vernedei
GGTATACCAATGAAAGATTAATACTACAACAGGACCTGGCCAACATCACAATTAATTCTGTTACGGATATCCTCTACGGTATCCCTAACATGTCACCATCTGCAAATGACCATCTATTTCGAGTAATACAAAAGTATATCAAAGCAACCAATCGATTCAATACCTTTGAGAATATTCATTCAGGAGGTAGTTAGTTCTATGTTTCCAGGCCCCCGGAAAATAATGTAATGTAGTGCTGGTCTACTATGGTGGACAGTGCCGCATCTTTGGAAAAATTGCTCTGGTAGCCATTGAGTGGTGTGCAGGTCGCTTATAGTGACTGGCTTGATTAAGCCTTTGCCAGAAGTAGTGGTCTAAATCTGCCAGCGCTATTCATATAATCACTAATTTCTCTTTTTTAACCTCAAAATATAGCTTGCGTCTCCTAATTGGAGCGAGCTCGCTCAGCTCGTTCCAATGAGGAATCATGAGCTGTGTGTTTGGTACAGAGGATGGAAAAGGGACAGTTATTCGAGAGGTTTAGTTGCAAATTCCCTCTACCTTTCTTGATGGGTAAGGTGTTAAATACGATTGGACACACGTTGGATCATATATTAGTGTCACGAATATACTATTGTCACGTGAGAACCATGGGGTTCTATCTTCCGGTGGAAGAGAGAGCATTGTGGTTGTCAGATGACGATATATCGCTAGACGTAGCTTACCTTCTTTATATGTGATGACAAAACACTGCATGCACCTTGCAGTAATGGGGCTTTTCTGGAGCGATGCGGCCTGGTGAGTTGGCTGGAGACAGTTTGATATTTGATATTTGTTTGATGAGTACAAGGTATCAGTCCCCCTCTTTTCTTCTTTCTCTTTTCTTTCGCTGAATATTTACCATATTAACACCATTGCAATCTTGAATAGCGTATTGTTTATTATGATGTGTTTATATTAAAAAAAAAAATGCTGCATTTACTTGTTAATCGTATACAAAGGAGAGGACGTGTTTTAAGTGTTGAGCACTTGTTGTCCAATCCTTTTTGTTTATTTTGACAAATAAAATATGTTTAAACTAACCAGCGTGGGGGAAAAGTCGGCCACGTATATTGTGGTTTTGTCCATACATACAGATCACTGTTACTGCTGTATGAATGTTTTACGTTATTACTCCAGCATTGGTTGTTGAATTTTGATTTGGTAATCGACCAGTCTGGGGGAAAGGATATCTGCATATTGCAGTTTATTTCTCTCTCTAAACACAGAATGTCCCAGAAGTTTTTGCATGCATGATGCATGCTTGGTCGCCAAATAGTGTTATGAATTTCTAGGCCATGTTCTTCACAACTCACAACTCACACAACATCTTTTGATGGAACACATTGGCCCCTGATTGCAACAATTCACCATCTGCAAGGCTAAAGCTTTAGCATTGCAGATGGTACCTTGTTTCACCCAAGGGACAACAGGAAATTTTCCTACCAATTCTCAGAGCAAGAGAAAAAATGAATTAGGCCACACAAAGTGGATCTTCTGTTTCTCAGGCCATTATTTGTGAAATTGCATGCGTGCGAGCGGTTTTTTATTTTATTTTTTATTTCAGTAATCACTTCTTAGCCATCAAAAGTTCATGTTCTTGGTTCAAGTTTTAGGCCTCATAATCTACAGAATAGCATGGGTGGTGGTGTATTTCATCCCTTGAGTGCAAGAAGGCTTTGCAATGCTACAGCATTGCAAAGCCTTCTTGCACTCAAGGGACAAATTCATAATTTTTTTTAACTTAGGTAAAATATCAGACATAAACCATTTAATTTGTATTTTTTTAAAGTTTAAATTGGTTATAAAAAGAGAGCATGCGGCAGCCAAAAGGACCATGCGGGAGGGCCTGAGAAACAGATTTTTTAATTTTTTTAGGCCTTATTCTTTTTAAAAAAAAATGGTGCCATCTGTTCCTGATCTGAACATCGAACATGTAACAGCATCCACTGCATAATGTGGTGTAAACAGAAAGTCATGAATGAAAAAAGAACTGATTAACGAATCTGTTGCCCGATTCAATACAAGAATAGATTTGAAGTCAAATTTCTGATTTTCAGGGCACTATCTGGAATGTAAGCCTCCTAATTGTACACATAAACCTACCACAGAAGAACACCAGTCTAGGAATGGTTTCTCTTCTTTGGTAGGTCTAGATGTACAGTTAACCCTTAAGGGCCTGGAGATGTTTTATATATTTTTCCTACACTTTGACAGTCTACATCCTTTGGCTCTGTAGTTGTTTTAGGCAACTCTTGGCTGCCTCATGCTTAACCCTTTACCTAACATGACAAGCAGACAACACTTGCAAATAAAATTCTTGAAGCACTAATTTTTTAGCTTGATTTGACAAAGTCAAGATAAGCTATTGCCATCACGCGTTTGAAAGTCTGTGAGTTTGTGAGTCTGTTCACATTTTCCTTTAACACAGACGACACCCCATAGTTCTTGAAATTTCATATGCAGGTTTGAGGTCCTGTCTGGATGAGAATGTCCCCTTTTGGGCACAATCAGTCAATCGTGATGGCTGCGTGAGCCCAAAACCCAAAAACCTTCAGCACAGTCTACAGGTCATATTTGTGAAGGGATTTCATTGTAACTTGGTAGGATGACTTTGTATAATGTCTAGATTAGAACGCCTCCTTTTGGTCATGATCTGTCAACTGTGATGGCTGCCCAAGCCTGAAACCCAAAAACTTTTATCACAGTCTGCAGGTCATTTTTAATATGGAGGGATTTCATTGTAACTTAGTAGGATGACTCCAATTGATGTCTAGATGAGAACTTCCCCATTGGGCCGCAATCTGTTAACCATGACAGCTGCCCAAGCCCAAAATCCGAACATTCTTTAGTACAGTCTACAGGTCATATTTGTAACCTGGTAGGATGACTCAGTGTAATAGTCTAGATGAGGACGTCTCCTTTTGGTTGCGATCGATCAACCGTGATGGCTACACATGCCCGAAGCCCGAAAACTTTTAGGACAGTCTACAGGCCTTATTTATGAAGGGATTTCATTGTAACTTGATTGGATGACTTGTTTTGAAATAATTTCACTGTAACTTGGTAACTTTGGTTGACATACATTACCTGTGAGGGCCACATTAACATACCCCTCAATTCTTTAGTACAGTCCACACCTCAAATTATTTTTATTGAAAACATTGCATACAGGGAACAGAAATTAACATATTCTCAATTATCACAATTCTTGTCGCATTTCATTATCCTTTCATAAACTTTGAACATTATCCTTTTCATCAAACACAGCACACAGTCAAGTTAAACTACAGTGTCATTGACACTTTCATTTGTTTTTTTTTCATCAAAAACATAGCTTATGACCCCTCATTGAAATGAGCTTGTTGGACTTGTTTCAATGAGGGGTCACAAGCTATGTTTTTGTGACAAAAAATAAATCTTGAATGATGCCTTGTGTGAATAGCGCTGGCCACTGTTGGCCGTTACGTTGTGTAAACGGTTAATGGAATTTTTTTATTAGAAAATTATCTTGACAGCCCCTGCAATCTTGGGTACTTCAGACATCTTTGAATTCGGTTGCTTTTTTGGCCACTTCCAGGGGGTGCGGTGGCATTGCGGTAACCGGTTCTCGTCAGATCACCGAAGTTAAGCAACATCGAGCCCGGATAGTCCTTGGATGGGTGACCATCTGAACGATCGATTCGGACTCCCACGTTGTGTCCTTGGGCAAGGCACTTAACCCCCAATGTCCACATGGGGGCATGATAACACTGTGTACTAAGGCATACTGCACGTCGATGGTGCACATGTCTTCAACCAATCTAACCCTGCTGTGCTGCAGTGCGGAGTTACGATGTTGGGGAGCTGGCAGCTGCTCGTTGTTGCTCGGTGGTTCTCTCCGGGTACTCTGGCTTCCTCCACCCGTAAAACTGTCACCGATGTGATATGACCTTGGCTGTTAAATTGTCATTAAACCTTAATAAATAAATAAATAAATAAATAAATAAATAAATAAATAATAATGGCCACTTCCAATATTGTTAATAGTTTGAATCTGTTATATCTTGTTTGACAAAGATTTACTGGATTTACTGTATTTGACAAAAGTATAATGCAGAATAACTACTCTCTTGATCACCAAAATGTTAAAAAAAATGACCAAATTCTGTTTGACTGATGTTGTTACTAAATATCTTCCAATGACTGAGTGGGTATACAGCTGAGCTGAAACAGTTAAAGGTTTTTTTTGATCGATTAATCACATGGATTAACCTTGGTTAACCTTTTACCCAATGCAGACAGTTACAAAATTTATTATTTTAAATATCATTTTTAAAATTTTTTAAAACAATTTCAACAAAACCATATCATGTGTCCCCTCATTGGAATGAGCTCGGTGTGCTCATTCCAAAGAGGGGTCACATGATATGGTTTTGTTGACATTTTTCGAAAAATAATATTTTTTCAGCTGCTGAATTTGCAAATTACACGGGCGATTCGTTGGGTAAAGGGTTAACCAATTAATCACTTGCCCTAATAGGTAGCTAAATAATTGCCATACCATTGATGATTTACAGCATTAACCTGTTACACAACGTAACGGACAAAACCGACCAGCGCTATATACAAAAATCTCCATTCAAATTTTATTATGTTTGGCCTCACAAAGTAGATCTTCTGTTTCTCAGGCCATTTTTTGTAAAATTGCATGCGGGCGGGCATTTTTTTATTTTATTTTTGTAATTATTTCTTTACCATTAAAATGTTCATATTCTTGGTTTGTTTTATGTTTTAGGCCTCATAATCTACAGAATAGCATGGGTTGTGGTGTATTACATCCCTTGAGTGCAAGAAGGCTTTGCAATGCTTTAGCATGGGTTGTGGTGTATTACATCCCTTGAGTGCAAGAAGGCTTTGCAATGCTTTAGCATTGCAAAGCCTTCTTGCACTCAAGGGATGTAATACACCACAACCCATGCTATTCTGTAGATTATGAGGCCTAAAACATAAACAAACCAAGAATATGAACATTTTAATGGTAAAGAAATAATTACAAAAATAAAATAATAAAATAAAAAAAATTTTATTAACTTGGGTAAAATATCAGACATAAACCATTTGATTTTGATTTTTTTAAGTTTGGGTTGGTTATAAAAAGAGAGCATGCGGCAGCCAAAAGGACCATGCGGGAGGGCCTGAGAAACAGATTTTTATTTTTTTTTAGGCCTTTTCAATTTTTGTCTCAAGAACATAGTTTATGACCCCCCCTCATTGAAAAGAGCTCATTGAAAATTTTTAGTAGTTTAAGAATTTAATTTGCCTTGAAAAGCCTTGAATATTCATGAAATAAACATGCTGATGAAGCACATACCTACGTAGTTTTTTATATGCCCGAGTTTGTGAAGACAAAGTCCTGACTAGGACTGGTCATTACCCCATCCTCCCACTTCCCTTCAAAGGAAGTGGGAGGATGGGGTAATGGCCAGAGGGTCCTAGTTAGGACTTGTGAAGGCAGGGCCTTGAAAATCCCTGAATTTGGCTACTATCGGGCCTTAAAAAATGCTGAAGTATGTCAAGAAACAAAATTAAATAGCCTTGAATTTGATCGGTCTTTGCCCACAGAAATCCTTTTTAACCCTTTACCTAACATGAAAAGCAGACGACACTTGCAAAAAAAATTCTTAAATAACTAAATTTTTTCATTTTTTGTCTCAAAAACATAGGTTATGACCCCTCGTTGGAACGAGCTCGATGAGCTCGTTCCAACGAGGGGTCATAACCTATGTTTTTGAGACAAAAAATGAAAATATTTTGAAAATTAATTGGCGATTTTTGAGAATAGCGCTGGCCGGTTTTGGCCGTTACGTTGGGTAAAGGGTTAAAGTGATCACTTAAGGATAGACAACATAACAAAACAGGATGAGAAATGTCAATGACCGTCATGGGCCATTGGCAACAAGGAAACAGCAATGATTGCATGTTTTTGGCCTCTGTATATATTTTCAGCAGGAGATGTAGATGACATTTTCATTTTAAATGTAATGTTTCTTCCAGGACTATAAAGATATTGATTCCAAAACTAGGTTTCGACAGTTTGTTCCACCCTTAAAAATAAGTGAACATGAGTGAGTATTTTGAGATATAGTAATACAATCATCCTTGATCTGAAGCCTAAAATAGTGTAGGTCATAAAATGTCAGGCAAAATTTTTCTGTAAAGTTACAGAATAATTCTTATTTCTGACCCAATTTTTTTTTACATTGGGGTATTTTTTTATTATACCCCCCTCAACGTGTTGTTGGGGATATAATGGAATCATCTTGTCCATCGGGGGCGCAGTGGCATTGCGGTAACCGGTTCTCGTCAGATCACCAGAGTTAAGCAACGTCGAGCCCAGTTAATCATCGGATGGGCGGCCATCTGAGCGATCAATTCTTACTCCCACATTGTGTCCTTGGGCAAGGCACTTAACCCTGATTGTCCACATGGGGGCACAATGACGCTGTGTACTAAAGCTTACTGCACGTCAGTGGTATGCCTGTCTTCAACCAATCTAACACTGCCTGTGCTGCAGTGCGGAGTTACGATGTTGGGGAGCTGGCAGCTGCTCGTCGTTGCTCGGTGGTTCTATCCGGGTATTCTGGCTTCCTCCACCCATAAAACTGTCACGGTCATGATTAGCCATTGTGCATAAGTATGTGACCTTAAACACCAATAAATAATCTTGTCCATCCATTCATCTGTCCGTCCGGACGTCTGTCCATCTGTCTGGATGTACATTCTTACTTGTGGAGTTTTTCCCATGTTAAACCCTAACCCCACAAGGTCAAAAAATTAACCCCACAGTGCAAAAAACAACCCCACAAATGGCCACTGTACTAACCCAACCCCACAACTACCACTGACCCTAAATTGTAAACCCCACAATGTACCTCTGCTAAGCCTGTCTATCCACAGACATAATTTTCTCAAATGTTTATTGACCAATCTGCTTGAAACTTTCTTATGAATGTTCTCTGCCCTGGGAACCTGTGCACTTGCCATTATAGTTCCAGTCAGATATTTTTTCCAAAATTATGCCACTATTCGACTTGAATTTTTTCAGATTTTTTCAGATGTTTATGTGTCAATTCATTTGATACTTGGTGTGGATATTTACTACCATGGGAGCCTGTGCACCTGGTATTATAGTTTCAATCAGACTTTTTTGCCTGAGGTATGTCCCTTTCTAGCTAACCTGACTGCAAGTCAGTGTGAGGTATTGCCATCACTTGGCGTCCGTCGTCTATCATCCATTAACTTTTGCAAACTTGTTTTCTTCTTCACAGCCATTCAGCCAAATCCAAACATATATTGCACAAACCATCCCTGGGTATACCCTTTCTATTTTGTTCAAATGAAGTGGCTGCCTTCTTTGGACTCCCGTCAATGATGCCAAAGCCTAAAAATCTTTAAAAATCTTCTTCTCATGAACCACCAGAGAGATTGCCTTGATATATGGTATGTAACACTCTTTAGTGTTGATGATTAAAGTTTGTTCAAGAGAAGTTGGTAGATCAATATTTGGGCTTTCTGTGGGCACATACCCATTTTGGGCTCTGCCCAAAATTTCTATTTCAAGAACCGATGGGCTGATTTGAACCAAATTTTGCATGTAGCATAAGTGGGTCCAAAGTACTTGATTGATGCCTGAAATTTTTTTTTCATAGCCCTGTGGGTACCCCAGGGGCTAAAAATAGAAACAAATTCAAATACCCATATATTTTTATACTGTACCAATGACCCAGACATAGTTGCTGGTGCTAACTCTTAAAATATAGGGCCAAACACAAATTTTGCCCCCCAATCCCCAAAATTTGCTTCTAAAACTAAAGAAAACATGTCCTGAAAGGCCCTCCACACTTCGCCCCTACTGCGCATGTGCAGTGTCAAGGACGTTCCGAAATTGGCGCCATTAATCATTCTAAGTTTGGCCCTTCATCAGTTAACATCTGACTGATCTTTGTGCTTTTAAATCTCAGTTTAAATGATGCCAGACACATAAATATTAGTGAAATGGTGATTCTAAGGAGGATAGAGAAGGAGGAGAGGAAAAGAATGTGTGACAGAATATTATCAGGGCTGTAACTTAAAATTTTTTAATGAAATTATGTTAAGTTACCTATTTTCAAGGCAGCAGCCATTTTGTTGTCATTCTGATTATTTAGTTACACTGTTTTTTTAAGTGTTTTCCTCTCTCCCTGTCCTTTAAGTTCCCCCTTGCTATTCTCCCATGCTTTTGGCATAGTTTCTGTAATTATTATTACTAAAATTTCTTGGGAGTTTTAGCTGAATAACAGAATGAATTCTGTTCTTTCCCCATGTTTACGTCTTCACCTACGGGTGGTTAGGCGTTGTGTTCTGCATCTACCATCTGATGTTCTGCAGTTTCTTCCCTGGAAGTCTCTGTTTTGCATCAGATAGTGTATTTTTGGTAACTGATTTCGGGCCTGGGTGCCTGGAGTCTTATTTTAGTGTTTTTACACTCATTGTTTACATTTACAACATCCCTCTTTGTGAGGGGGGATTTCTAAAAAATAATATCTTTATGTTATTTTAATCATAACTAGATACATTATTATTGTTCGTAAGTGTTGAATAAATTGTTTAAAATATATTTAAAATTTTTGTCCACACTTAGGCTTGGGATCCATTGGGGCTCAACGTTACTTTTCAGAAACTTGGGCTGTTCTAAAAAAATATTTTTTCAAAATATTTTGATTTCAATTATTTTTTCTATATTAATGGATCATATTATTATTATGTATTTTGATTGCCAGGGGTTAGTGCGAGTACCAGGACTTGTTTTCTTTTCACATTGAAAGGATATTGATCAATTGTTTTAAGAGGAAGTCTTCCTCTGACTTTATTATCATTCTATATGTGGTCAGTGTACTCGCATTAACTCCTGTTCTGTATCGTATGATTTCGATGACAATATGGGAAGCGTATGTCACAGTATGTTGTTGGGGATTTGGACACTCCGGTCCTTTCCCCGCAGGGTCACTCTACTTTATCAATTTCTATTTCAGACGATCAAGATTAGGGTGATGTATCTGTGATGTCTTCCAACAGTGTGCCTCCGTCGTCACAATTAATGAAGGGCTAGCGGAAAAGTGCTCATGTAAATACGCCAATTGCCTAAGAGGACCCTAGTAGGTTCGACGGCCTTTGACGTCCGCTAGCTCGCCCGGTGTAGCGTCCATTCACCGAATGGTTCGGCAGCCGGGTTCATCCGTTGCCGTCTAGAAGGAATTTTGGGGTGATGCGAGCACTATAAATTAACTTAATGCACACCTAGTGACGGCGGATCGGAGGGAGAACGCAGGAAGCCTTTTAGTCCGGTTCATAGCTCGTTCCGGTCCATCCGGACGGCAAGCGAGAGAGGCCCCTCTCTCGTTCAACAACATCTGGCCCCAGATGTTGTGGTACAAAATGTGTCGCAAGCGGAGCATACGTCCGTCGCTCGGGACGCTCCGTTGTATAGGCAGTCCGCTGAGACTGCTAAGACTTCCTCTTCTCGTCAGCGCACACGACCGCACCTTGGCTGCGTGACCGCCGATATATTACCAGCTTTGCCGATCAAGGATTCTTCGGCGACCAGGTCACACCATCCGGTAGCCAGGGACACGAGGCCTGCAGACTCCGGACGTTCGCATAGGAAGTGTGCGGGAGTCAACGTACACGGAGCTTCCGGCGGCAATGCATCGTAAGACCGCTACTGCACAGGCCTCGGGAACGGACGTGCTTTCCTTAATAGCACAGTTTATCGCAGCATCCCAGCATCAACTGAATCTGTCGCATATATTTTATCCGACGATGCTGGGTCGGGACGCTCCGCGGAAGCGGGTACGGACGTCCGAAAGTTTCATCCGGTCCGACGGGATACCGAAAGGGATTCGGAGGATTTCGAGCTTTCCCTTTCGGAACAACATATGCTGTTGTGTATGTCATCTGACTTGGTCTTCTACAGCTTCTTTCGTCGGACCAGAATGCTGCGATGCCAGATAAGAAACTGATAGCGTCGGTGGACTTAGAAATTTTTGGTTCGGTTCAGGGACATCGTCCCTCAGTTCCGACATAGTCCAATAATGTCACACAAACTTTCGAATTATTGAACGACGCTATATATATTATTATTTTATGCTTGCTATCCAAGCATTTCTGGTTTCTTGTTCGAAGAGTTATGGAGATGTCTTTCAAAAGTGTGCCTCTGTCGTCATAGTTAATGAAGAGTTAGTGGCATTAAGTGCTCATGGAATATGTCTATCGCCTACGGAGTGACATTTGCTAGCTCACCCGGTGTAGCGTACATTCATCGAATGGTTCGGCTGCCGGGTTCGTCCGTTGCGGTCTAGGAAGGAGATTTGGATGATGCGAGCACTTTAATTACTTTAGTACTCACCCAGTGACGGCAGATTGAGGACAGATCGGAGGAAGCCTGTTAGTCCGGTTCCTGGCTTGTCCAGGTCCGTCCGGGCTGTGAGCGAGAGAGGTCCCTCTCTCGCCCAACAACATAGGGGACCGCATGTTGTGGTTCAGATATTTTACATTCGGAGCATATGTCCGTTGGTCGGGACGCTCCGTTATATTGACAGTCCGAGAGACTGTCTTTAATGCTTCCTCATCCTCACAGCAGGGCACACGACTGCACATTGGCTACGTGACCTCGAGTATCCGATCAGTTTCGGCATTCAGTGATTCCACGGCGAATAGGTCGCGCCATCCGGTAGCCAAGGGACACGAGGCCTATACACTCCGTTCGCTTGCATATTGGAAGTATGCACGGGGTAACGATCACGGAGCTTCCAGCGGCAATGCATCGTAAGACCGCTTCTCCTCAGGCCTCAGTGACGGACGTGCTATCCGAGTTAGCACAGTTGTTTCGCAGCATCCCAGCAATTGACAGTTTCTCGGTCGAATCAGGAATTATCCGACGGCGCTGGGTCGGTGCGGTCCGCGGTTGCATCAGCTACGGACGACCGAACGCTTTATAGGGTCCGACAGGATGGCGAAAGGGATTCGAAAGATTTCGAGTTTTCCCTTTAGTAGTATCGGAAGATGCCTTTCATATCTTCTGGCATTATCTTCCAGTGATTATTATTTCGGACTTCATTGCTGCGATCTTGGATAAGAGACTTATAGCGTCATTGGTCTCGGATTTTTCGATCGGTTCAGGGACATTGTCCCTGACTTACCGACGTAGTCCAATATTGTCATTACAACATGTGTTTTATTTTTCGACGCTATATATATATATATATACAAGCCTGCTACTAAGCATGATAGTTTAGTTTCTTGTCCGCGTTGCTCATTTCTGCCATTTTATCATTTATACAAATAGTTTATTTTGGCAGAGCAGGGCATACCGAGAGTTCATATGCATCTAGACGGTGTGATTAAAGACTACATATATTCTTTTTCGCCGTTTATGTCTTTTCCAATTTCAATGTTGGGAACGACATTATGTATAGTAGACTTAACTTAGACGCTTTATTATACGTAATCCGCCTTACTGAGGCGTTATCATTACGTCTTCAAGAAAAGATTTACGGGATATTATTCTCAATGTAATTTCTTTTGAGGGCAGTAGTTTGTTCACGTATAACTCCGCCCTTCAGTGGCTGATTGGAGTTAGTTAGACGTGACGCAGCCCTAGCTACATCCACACGCGTGGATAGTAAGGTTAAGAACTCTCTCAGAGTCGCTTCGTTCTCGGAGGAGCTTCTCTTCGACGGCAACTTTTCGGCAATCCATGAATTGCTCGATTTATACGTTCTCTTGTCTATCTAGTGTTACAAGAGATTCAGTCTGGGGCAAACATTCGGTGGTTGACTCAGAGAGTGCCGCCGCAGTTGCCGGACCCGAGTGTGGCTGTTATGACGGTTGCCAGTCAAACAGATTGGGATATAATACTGATCCCTACGGATTCGAAGTGCCAGGGTCTTTGGGTTCCGCAGTCTTTTAGCAATCAGTTTAACTTCCGCGGAATAATGTTTTTTAGGCTTGCTTTATGTCATTGCATGAACATTATTCAGAAACGCATGCCCAAATTCCTGTCCTTTAATTCGACAGTAGTGGCGTATCTCCGGAACCAGGGAGGCACTCTTTCGTTTCCGTTATTCAATTTAATGGAAAGAATCCGTCTGTTGGTTATAGTACACCAAGTTCAGTTTTGGTCCGTCATATTCCGGGTCGTCTGATTGTTTTATCGGACTCCCGTTCTCTTACGGGTTCGCTTGTTGCTGTCAGAATGGACTCTCAACAAACAAGTATTCAATCAGATTTGCTATCTATGGGAGCGCCCAATGATGATTTATTTATGACACAGCTTGCTAATCAATTGCAGACGTATGTGTTGGCTTGTCCAGATCTCTGAGCTAATATTGTTAACGCTCTATTGATCTATAGGACGGAATGATAGGATACGCGTATCCTCCGGCGCTGTTGTTTTAGCAGGTATTGCTAAGATAAACAACCACAATACATTTCTGTTGATAGCATCTCTATCTTCACAGAGATCATGAGTAATTTACTCTCTTGTCTACTGTGGGTCTTAACGTGAAATCTTCCTCTATGTGAGGATCTTTTTCACTGGGTAAATCGTGTCATCTTTATCACAACCAGCAAGGTCGCAACCTTCATGTATTCCGTTGTGTGGTCCGTATTGCATTGTAAGCACTGTACTGGATGAGCTTTGGACGCGATTTCTTACTATAGGAGATCCTCTTCTTCGCTATTCTATGCGGCTAAAGTGGAGGCTCTTCCGTCGTGGTGTAGGGATCATTATGTTCATATTGTTGATCCCTCCATACTACTCATTGCTATTTTTTAGTATACTTGTTTCACAAGATCTACTGCAGCCTGTTATTAGTTAGGTTATAGGTTTATGTTACCTCATACCTATGCACTCTACGATAGTTTACAATTGAGTCTTTTGTCTCTTTATCTAAGTCAGTTAGTAACATTTTGATAAATAGACTTAGAATCTTTAGATTAAATTCCTATACGGATTTTAACTTCGGTTCTTATTTAGCTAAGTAATCATTTGAGCCTCTGGAAACAGTAGTTTTAAAATTCTGACCTTTTAGACAGTAATTCTGTTGGTTTCTCTTTTACTGTAGAGTCAGTGAGTTTCATGCACTATCGATGGATGATTTTCACTTTCATAGTTTCGGAATCAATACTTCCGTTACTATTTAGGTTGGATTGTTGCATAAGAGTTAGGCTCCTATTTTCCGGAACCTATTATTTTAAGGTCCTTCCGTCTTCGTATGGGCATAAGCCTTTACTCTTTCCGGGTACAGTTTATGTATTTATAAACAGATATCTGTTTATTACAAAGGGCGTAAGCTTCTTCTGTCTTTGATGTCTAGTAGAAGGACGTTACGCTCCATTTTATTGTTAATGGATTCTATTAACTATCGGTACTGCTTATGGTTTATCATTGACTTAGCAGTTGTGCTTAAGATTTCGGCTCATGAAGTAAGAGTTCTTCTACTTCTTGGGCTTACATTAATAGTGTCGCTATTATAGATTTTTGAAGGCCGCTCATTGCGTTCAGCCATCCACATTCATGAATTTTATCTTAGAAATATCGAGTCCATTTCTGGAGGCCTCTATTGTTAGGTCTATTATCTACTGTTCAGAATGTCATTCACTTAACAGTTGCTACTATAGCTAGGTAGGCTGTCTGTTTCGGCAGTGTCTCCATTCGGCTGCCCTCTTCGCTCTGGGCTATTTGACCCAGGGCAAGAAAAAGGGGGGGGGGGGAGGGTGTTCCCTTGGGTCACCTGTTTTACTATGAAAACAAGGGGATACCTCCTCCGGAGTTAGTAATTCTGAGCTGTTATTGGGATGGTTGTTTAGTGAGAAGTTTAGGTTTTTAAAATTCATTCAAGTCTTAGTTTTTAAAGTATAGCTTTTGAATATTGCATATGTCAACGGACATGATTATGCAATCCTCAGACACTTTTAGGAGTATAAGAGTCTCTATTCTCTAGACTTACTTTATTTATTGGCTTACTTTAAAAATTATTAGTATAAGGATTATATTGGATATTAATAGAGTACATGGATGTATGAAGCTCAATTTTTGAAGGTGTTGTATCTTTCTAATTTATCATAAATAAGAAAGATACATGTAAGGCCTATTACTTCTTTTTCCCTACAGGGGATGACTCTATTTTATTTTATTGAGCGTATTCCATTTTGCTCTATGTCCTTGGCCCTCCAGCCTTTTTACTATTCAGCTATGTCTGGGTCATTGGTACAGTATAAAAATGTTAAAAAATTTATAGTAATTTATATATTTTTTATACTTACCAATGACCCAGACGGGGATGGCCCTCCCAGGAGTTGGGAACTCTTGCCTCCCCGCTGAGTACATAGCGCTTACCAGGCACTGGTTATTAGAATGATTAATGGCGCCAATTTCAGAACGTCCTTGACACTGCGCATGCGCAGTAGGGGCGAAGTGTGGAGGGCCTTTCAGGACATGTTTTCTTTAGTTTTAGATGCAAATTTTGGGGATTGGGGGGCAAAATTTGTGTTTGGCCCTATATTTTAAGAGTTAGCACCAGCAACTATGTCTGGGTCATTGGTAAGTATAAAAAATATATAAATTACTATAAATTTTTTAACTTTCCAGACTACACAGAACAGAGGACTGTTATTTGGTATGAAGCATCCTTTTGACCAGTAGAATGGATTAAAAAAAAAAGTGGCCATCGGTTGTGTCAGGGTGTTCTGTAGGGGCATTTGAAAAAATGCTGAGTCAGCATATTTGCAAAAATTGAAAAAAAAAAATTTCTTCAGAACCACTGATCAGAATCTTTTGATATTTGGTATACAGCATCCATAGGATGGTCAAATGCAAGTGTGTTCAAATTGACCCCCTCGCTTCATGTTTAGGCTCAACAGAGGAGCCCCAAATAATTAACTTTGGGCACTATGGGGAATAAGTTTTAAAAATCTTCTTCAGATCAAACAGTCAGATTCTTTTGATACTTGGTATACAACATCTCTACAGGGGTCAGATTGAAGTTTGTTCAAATTGAGTCACTGGGTTAATATTTGGGCTTCCTATGGAAGCCCGAATATTAACTTGGTGCAATATGGGGAATAATCTTTAAAAATCTTCTTCTTCAGATCCACCAGCCAGATTCTTTTGATATTTGGTATGCAGCATCTCTAGGGGGGTTAGATTCAAGTTTGTTCAAATGAGATCCCTGGATGAATATTTGGACTCTTTATTGGAGCTCAAATTTTAACTTGGTGCAATATGAGAAAATTTCTTAAAAAATCTTCTTTTTCATACCCACTAGTGAGAATCCTTTCATATTCGGTATGTGACATCTCTAGAGGTGTAAGGTTCAAATTTATTCAAATCGAGTTCCTGGGTTAATATTTGGGTTCCCCAAGGGAGCCCAAATATTTACTTAGTGCAATATGGAGAATTATCGTTTAAAATCATCTCCTTCAGATCCAGCAGTCAGATTCTTTTGATATTTGATGTACAACACCTCTGGGCGGGTTAGATTGAAGGTTGTTCAAATCAGATCCCCGGGTTAATATTTGGGCTTTTTATTGAAGACCAAAGTTTAACTTAGTGCAATATGAGAAAATTTCTTGAAAATTCTTTTTCTTCAGAACCACCAGTGAGAATCCTTTCAAATTTGGTATGTAACATCTCTAGGGGTGTCAAATTCAAGTTTGTTCAAAGCAAGTTGCTTGTTTTTTTGTGTTTTTTTTTGTGTTTTTTTGTGTTTTTTTGTTTTTTCTTGGGGGGGGGGGGTGGGGGGGGGGTGGGGTGGGCGCTAGAGAGAACCACATTAGTTTAAAACAAAACAAAAATTTTGTTCGATTTTTTTTTTTTAATACTTCACAGAACAGAGCTTGCTAGGAAGCTTTCCTAGGACCAGCAGAAATGAATGGCCAAAAAATTACTCTTGCTGCTGATCACTTACTGATACACTCATCACTTTTGACAATTTGAGCCAGGTGAGCATTTTAGGCTCACTTGAGCCTCTGGTTTGTTTTAGAATGTATGAATTTTGTCTGGAGATTTTCTCAGATGTTCATTGGTCGATTCCTTTGAAATTTGATATAGATGTTCACAATCATCGGATCCTGTGCACCTGGGATTATAATTTTGATCGCACTTTTTTGCCAGAGCTATGCTCCTTTCAGTTTAGAGTGTCTGAATTGCCAAGAATTTTGTCTGGAGATTTTCTCAGATGTTTATGGGTCAAATCGTTTGAAACTTGTTATGGATATTCACTACTATGGGAACCTGTTCACCTGCAATTATAGTTTTGATTGGACTCTTTTGCCAGAGTTATGTCCCTTTTCATCTTAGAATGCCTGAATTCTGTCCAGAGAATTTCTCAGATGTTTATGTGTCGATTCCTTTGAAACTTGGTATGGTTGTTCACTACCATTTGAACCTGTGCACCCGTGATTGTAGTTTTGATCAGTCTTTTTTTTGCCAGTGTTATGCCCCTTTTCATCTTAGAATAATCATGGTGGCAGGAGGTATGGACAGGCCCATCTGAGACATTCACACCTCTAGATCTTTCACCCTTAAAGGACTGGAGATTTTGATACCCTTTGATAGTCTACATCATCTGGCTTTGCACTTGTTTTTAGGCAAGTCTTGGCTGCCCATTTTGGCAGCCAAGACTTGCCGAGAACAATTTCCAGAATACTTGGAATGTAATTTGCGAGTTTGCCCATCATATTCATTACACATGAAAGTTTGAAAAGAATTTGCTTTCATCAGTGTAGATTTTGACTAGTTTGAAATAAAATTTGTAGCAGCTTTTTTTCTCTGCAGAAATTTTATGACAGGGTTCCTGCGGGGCTTTGGCTTCAAGGAACATCCTTGAATTTGACTAAGGGTCATTCATGAAATCCTGGAAAATGTACCATGAGGCCTTGAAAAGTCATGAATATTCATGAAATGAAAATGCTTAGGGAAGTGTGAGGAGTAGATAATGATTTGAGGGTCCAAGTTAGATCAAGTGAATGTAGGCCTTGAAAAATCCTTGAATTTGTTCATTGTATTGCCTTGAAAAATGCTGAAATATGTCAAGAAATGGCCTTGAATAGCCGTTGAATTTTACAAATCCTTGCCTGCAGGAACCCTAGGCCTGTATGATAAGCTTAAGGATATTTTTTTTTGCACAATTTTAATGATCAGGGAGGTGCTTGAGAAACAAGACTTTTTTTCAGTAGCCTAAGCCAAATGTTCTTCCTTGTCATTTATTTTTCACCCGAGACATTTCCAAAATAAATGTCTTGCTGGTTAAATTAGATAACATGTTGTGATCTAGAGGCACTACTGCACATACGGCCATTAAATGAGCCATTAAATTGTGCCATTAAAAATACCATTAAATATTCCCATTAATTTGGTCGCTTTAATGGGCATTAAATTAAACTTGAAGACCATTAAAAAATATGGATATAATGCCCATTACAAATGTTAATGGGCATCAAAAGTTAATGGATATGAACTACATTTTCATGTGCATTATTAGCAGTTTCTTAGTGAATGTAATGGCCATCAAAGTGACCAGATTAATGGGAAACTTGTTTTGGCAAAATCTAATGGCCATTAACTGTTATTGTAAGCAACAATTTGATGGGCATTAATTACAAACCAGTAGCCAGATTTTGCTGGCCATTAAAAGGAACCAAAATTAATGGTTACATTTTGTGCATGCCAAAAAGTAATGGGCATTAAAACTTATACCATTTAGCCATTTTAATGGCCATTACAAAATCCAGTCAGTCGTTTCTTTAATGCCCATTATAGGGGTAGAGACACTGTTCATCCCTTGGTTTTTAATGCCCATCAAACCTATATATACTATACTCTCCCACAAATTGTAACAAGGCAAAGACATGTATATTATATATATATGTGGCCAAAAAAGATAAATGATCTGTTTCTCAGACACTTTTTTTTTACATTCATTGAGGGAGGGAGGACTTTATTTTTATTTTTTTATTTCTGACAACGAGGGATCTGATTATATAATTCCAGCCTGAGTCCCCCAACTCCACCCCCCCCCCTTCCCAGTGCCAGATTTGACATGCAAGAGCACTATTTTGTGTTCTTAAATCAGTTTATTATATAATAAACTAGCAGGATACCCGACTTCATTCGGGGTCAATGAAGGAGAGAAAAGTGAAAAAAAAAAAATGAGGGTCGTGTACCCAACTCACTCGGCCCCGACCTTCGGGCGGGGCCTTCAACCTCGTGACCTCCACGGTCCTCTAAGTTAGGTCAGAATATAGCACCATGCCAAATTTCAGCCTTCTATGTGCTCCGTTGCGTCCGTGCAGACACACACACACACACACACAGAATTTCTTCTTTATATATAAGATTTAAAAATAAAACTTTCGTCTAAAAACAAACTGTAGGTACTTCAAAGGCTATGTATTTTTTTGATGCTCTTCATTATCTTTGAAGTAAAATTATTCAATCTGTGGGGATTTGCCACATTACAATTTATGGGAGAGTGCCTATAGGCACTCTCCCATAAATTGTAATGAGGCAAATCCCCATATACAGAGGCCAACATATTGCAGACACAAATAAATAAATATCCATCAGTCAAAAAACCTAAATAATTTTGAGTCTCCAGCTGGGTTTGTACTAATATTGGAAGACAGTGAAAGGCAATAAAAATGTCTAATGAGCTCGAAGGGGTTCAAATTCAATGAGGGATTGTCTGAGAAACAAAACACTTTTTTTTAGCCTATATATCTTGCCTGTATCAAGCAGGAATACAGCTTGCAAATAATATTTTTTCTGTCAGGCACCAACAATTTTCTGCTAATCATCCCAAACTTGGTACCTATCGAGGGGTTGGGGTTTACATACTGATTTTCACTTTCTGTTAATAAATTTCACGGGTTATTAATTCTTTAGCATTTTATTAAATTTCACGGGTTATTAATTCTTTAGCATTTTATTAGTTCAGAGCAACATGGAGATGTGTGTTAACTGTATAATTGACTTATTATTTATTGGAAAGCTCTCTTACAGAGAGCTTTCCAATAAATGATCATATATAAAGAATTTAGTTATGTTGAAGCATACAGAAATTGAACAGGCTTATATCCAGTTCTAATATAAGAAATTGCACTGGTCATTATATGACAGGCACAACTGAATCAGTGTCTGTCAATCATTCAAGTTGAGTCAGTCAGTGACCATGACAAGCTGCCTTATTTGCAGGCTTGCAGGAATACCACAATGAATGGTCATGGGCCATTTTGAGCTCAGTTGATATGATTCTGAGGCGAAGGCCTTTGATCGGCCCCCCACCGGGTAGGCTTCAGAAAATTTAGAATTTTCAGGCCTAGTACTGTTCCTTGTGGTGGATCGTCTAGCCCTAACTGTTCTCCACCATGCCAACTGAGCTAACATCAATTTGGCATTGTCGTTAGCCAAGTTTGTGTGGTGGCAAAACATATAGGGCCAGCTACTAACTATATGCAGCCGCAATTCGGTGTTTTAGCCCCGGCTGATCCCTGTCGGGGCCCGGGGGCGACTTCAAAAAACTTCTGAGTTTTCAGTTTAGTCTTGCGACCTTATTATTTATTTATTATTGGTGTTTAAGGTCACATAATTATGTGGCTAATCGTGACCGCAACATGGAGATAAAGTCAAGTTTAGTCTATCATTTATAACCATGTTGTCCATTTTAGAGGACAAACTCAAATGTTTAATAAACGAAACAAATTGTGTGAATATTTATTAATTTCACATTGCACAAATATTGCACAGAATGTAATTTATTTTCACTTTATATATAATTACCAATCTTTGTGGAGCCAAAAATCATGGTGCACAAACATAACCCTTTGTCTAACATGGTAGAAACAAAATTCCAAAAAATTTAACCAATATAAAGCTAACCCAGCCTGAAATATCTGAATGTTCTCAATAAAATCATCCAAATTTAAATATGGATATTATTGGAATTGACTCAACAAGCTGGTTTCAATGATATCCATATTTATATCTTCTTTAATGTATCAAAAAACAGTAACACCAATTTGCAAATTAAATTTCTTTTTTTTTTTTAAAAAAAAAAAAGGTACCGTACTGACCCGTGTCGAAGCCCATATTCATGATTAAGCCCACCCCCCAAGTTTCAAATTGGACGAAAGTTGTTTGAGACAAGACGTCAAATTTACAGGCATCAAGATTCAAATGGAAAAACAGTTGACTTGTTGCAACACTGTACTTACCAAATAGAACTGTAATACTGTATTATGTATATTTTTTTGGAGTTGAGGTTTTTGTGTTGTTAAATTCGTCTTTTGTGTAATACATTATGTCTGTGTTCAGTGTAATAAGTCTTTATTAAAAAATTATATATTCCAAGCTAAATTGTCTTGTTTATTTTTTTGTCAACCTCGTTTTTGGAAGCTGTCAGTTGTTTCAAATGAGTGTGCAGGCTGCTGTCAATAGTTGTCTGAAACACGCCCACAACATATAGTTTTCACAGTGGTTGAATATCATCAGAAAGATACTGATTGAACACTGCCACTTTTGAGCGGTGCAACTCATTGTGAAAGAACACTGCCACTTTCGAGCGTGCACAACTCACTGTGAAAACGGGTGTTCAGAAATTAATGAGAAAGTGGTAATTAAAAATAAAAAATAATTACAACTCTGGTATTTGAGAATTATATAACAATATAACCAGGGATATGATTTATGACTTATTGGTTCAATAAAACATGCTCATTTATCATTTCATCATGCTCTGCAACATGTGAAGTTATGACTTTCAGTGTAAAATAAATTTTTTGAATTTTGACAAGGGAGGCAACTATTTTGTTATTCATATTCCACTGTGTAAATTTTTATCTGGTCTTCATATTATGATTTTTTTTATTGATTTTGTGTGAAGCTATATTTTGTTTTATTCGTAATAAATGTACATATTTAAAAAAAAACAGCTTTTTAAACAGTCTATGTTTGTCTGTTTTCAAGGGGGTGGTTTGCAGTGTTGATTGACATACTTACATCCATTTCTGGCTTCGAGAGCAACCTGTACAAAAAATGAAAACAATACCGCATGGTTTTCTGTTTGTTTTATTCATTAAATTGAGGATTAAAACCCCAAATCTGAAAATGAAACGTATGTACAAAATAATTATGAGAATTTTTAAAGCAAATTCTATAAAACTGGTGGGCGGTTTCCAAAGAAACGTAACATACCCAGTGGATACTTGTCTTATATCCCCAATTTCCGACGCATCCCAACGTGACTTGCAAGCACTATTACATTACTCGTCCCGAAGCCCCCCATCCCCTACCCCACCTCCACCCCCCCCCCCCCCACACACACACACACACTTTGCAATTTATCCATTGCAAGCACCCCCTGGGCTTCGACACAGGTCAGTATGGTATGTTAGGTATATGGTGCCAATAACCGAGGCACCTCATGATCAAAAGATAGGAAAAAACATTTTGAAGATCAAAGGCAGCAATTAACGTTAATTTATGTACACTGGTTGTGTAATAATAGAACCAGGTCCATCATTTCTTGCAAAGCTGTTTTGGAGAACATTGTTTCATTAAACATGGTACCAGGACCTGGATTTATTATCTGGCAGAGTACTAAATTATATTTGGGCATCAAAATTTGTTCATGTGCCTTTGCCTTGTAAGAATTCATGGGAGAGTACCCAACTGCTCACAGGCACTCTCCGATATGAATTGTTACAAAGAATATCTATACAGACTAAGTAATTTCACTTAAAAAATGGTAATATGGAGGAAATAAGAAGCATTTGAAATGTGGGTCATGCACTTAGGCTCAAATATGAACTTCCTTCACTCTACCCATTACCACAGGAAGAACAGAATAGAACGATTTTGTCTTGATCCCTTTACATTATTTCAGATGGAACACAATACCAGGGACATAAACAAAACAAGAGGCTCCAAGGGGCCTGAGGCACTCACCTGACACAGGACAATGGGTTTTCAAATATTTATTTATTGATTGGTGTTTAAGGTCACATATTTATGCACAATGGCTAATCATGACCACAACATGGAGATAAAGTCAAGTTTAGTCAATCGTTTATACCCATGTTGCCAATTTTAGAGGACTTCCACCCTAAGCATTGGTGACTGGGTCCTATTTTACCAGTAATACAGAACTTGTTGATCATAGTAAACAAGCACTGCCTCACTTCCCGGGGTTCCCACAGGTTTCTTTTTTTCTCACAAATAGATTTGGCCTACTTAAAACTAATTAATGAACATGGTTTCATCAAAATTGTCACATTGAACTGACATGGAATAAAGATCAGACTCTCAGAGATATAATACAATGTGAAGAGATTAATATAATTTACCTATTTTTAGCGTGACAGTGGGAAATTATTTTTCTCTGGTGGTTATTGGTAAACATTAGAATACATGATCTAGATAACAGATCATTTATTTAATCATTTTAAGGTCAAATGTATCAGTTTAGTATTAGTACATACGAAATGATTACAATTGACCCTTTACTTTTAATGGTGGTGGATTCTCCCAAAGAGAAATGCTCTGCAAATTTCTGAGGTAGAATATCCTAGATTGTGCTTGCAAAATGTTCCCATTATATAAACAGTTCTGATCTCTTGTTGTATGCCAGTTGTATTTAGGTTTTGAAATCAAATCAAATCATGGCTGCCATAAAGCAGCCATGATATATCAACCAATACTTCATAGATATTTTTATACTGTACCAATGACCCAGACATAGCTGGTGCTAACTCTTAAAATATAGGGCCAAACACAAATTTTGCCCCCCAATCCCCAAAATTTGCATCTAAAACTAAAGAAAACATGTCCTGAAAGGCCCTCCACACTTCGCCCCTACTGCGCATGCGCAGTGTCAAGGACGTTCCGAAATTGGCGCCATTAATCATTCTAAGTTTGGCCCTTCATCAGTTAACATCTGACTGATCTTTGTGCTTTTAAATCTCAGTTTAAATGATGCCAGACACATAAATATTAGTGAAATGGTGATTCTAAGGAGGATAGAAAAGGAGGAGAGGAAAAGAATGTGTGACAGAATATTATCAGGGCTGTAACTTAAAATTTTTTAATGAAATTATGTTAAGTTACCTATTTTCAAGGCAGCAGCCATTTTGTTGTCATTCTGATTATTTAGTTACACTGTTTTTTCAAGTGTTTTTCCTCTCTCCCTGTCCTTTAAGTTCCCCCTTGCTATTCTCCCATGCTTTTGGCATAGTTTCTGTAATTATTATTACTAAAATTTCTTGGGAGTTTTAGCTGAATAACAGAATGAATTCTGTTCTTTCCCCATGTTTACGTCTTCACCTACGGGTGGTTAGGCGTTGTGTTCTGCATCTACCATCTGATGTTCTGCAGTTTCTTCCCTGGAAGTCTCTGTTTTGCATCAGATGGTGTATTTTTGGTAACTGATTTCGGGCCTGGGTGCCTGGAGTCTTATTTTAGTGTTTTTACACTCATTGTTTACATTTACAACAGCCCTCTGTGTGAGGGGGGGATTTCTAAATAATAATATCTTTATGTTATTTTAATCATAAATAGATACATTATTATTGTTCGTAAGTGTTGAATAAATTGTTTAAAATATTTTTAAAATTTTTGTCCACACTTAGGCTTGGGATCCATTGGGGCTCAACGTTACTTTTCAGAAACTTGGGCTGTTCTGAAAAAATATTTTTTCAAAATATTTTGATTTCAATTATTTTTTCTATATTAATGGATCATATTATTATTATGTATTTTGATTGCCAGGGGTTAGTGCGAGTACCAGGACTTGTTTTCTTTTCACATTGAAAGGATATTGATCAATTGTTTTAAGAGGAAGTCTTCCTCTGACCTTATTATCATTCTATATGTGGTCAGTGTACTCGCATTAACTCCTGTTCTGTATCGTATGATTTCGATGACAATATGGGAAGCGTATGTCACGGTATGTTGTTGGGGATTTGGACACTCCGGTCCTTTCCCCGCAGGGTCACTCTACTTTATCAATTTCTATTTCAGACGATCAAGATTAGGGTGATGTATCTGTGATGTCTTCCAACAGTGTGCCTCCGTCGTCACAATTATTGAAGGGCTAGCGGAAAAGTGCTCATGTAATACGCCAATTGCCTAAGAGGACCCTAGTAGGTTCGACGGCCTTTGACGTCCGCTAGCTCGCCCGGTGTAGCGTCCATTCACCGAATGGTTCGGCAGCCGGGTTCGTCCGTTGCGGTCTAGAAGGAATTTTGGGGTGATGCGAGCACTATAAAATTAACTTAATGCACACCCAGTGACGGCGGATCGGAGGGAGAACGGAGGAAGCCTTTTAGTCCGGTTCATAGCTCGTTCCGGTCCATCCGGACGGCAAGCGAGAGAGGCCCCTCTCTCGTTCAACAACATCTGGCCCCAGATGTTGTGGTACAAATGTGTCGTTAGCGGAGCATACGTCCGTCGCTCGGGACGCTCCGTTGTATAGGCAGTCCGCTGAGACTGCTAAGGCTTCCTCTTCTCGTCAGCGCACACGACCGCACCTTGGCTGCGTGACCGCCGATATATTACCAGCTTCGCCGATCAAGGATTCTTCGGCGAACAGGTCACACCATCCGACAGCCAGGGATTCGAGACCGATGGACTCCGGACGTTCGCATAGGAAGTATGCGGGAGCCATCTGATGCGGAGCTACCCTCGGCGAAGCAGCGATAGTCTGCGCCTCCGCAGGTCTCGACGCCGGACATTCTTGTGCACATAGCACAGCTTATCGCAGCATCCCAGCAGCCGACAGAAACGGTGTCGGATCGAGAATTATCCGACAGCGCTGGGTCGGTAGCCGGGGACTCGAGGCCTGCAGACTCCGGACGTTCGCATAGGAAGTGTGCGGGAGTCAACGTACACGGAGCTTCCAGCGGCAATGCATCGTAAGTCCGCTACTGCACAGGCCTCGGGAACGGACGTGCTTTCCTTAATAGCACAGTTTATCGCAGCATCCCAGCATCAACTGAATCTGTCGCATATATTTTATCCGACGATGCTGGGTCGGGACGCTCCGCAGAAGCGGGTACGGACGTCCGAAAATTTTCATCCGGTCCGACGGGATACCGAAAGGGATTCGGTGGATTTCAAGCTTTCCCTTTCGGAACAACATATGCTGCGATGCCGGATAAGAAACTGATAGCGTCGGTGGACTTAGAAATTTTTGGTTCGGTTCAGGGACATCGTCCCTCAGTTCCGACATAGTCCAATAATGTCACGCAAACTATCGAATTATTGAACGACGCTATATATATATTATTTTATGCTTGCTATCCAAGCATTTCTGGTTTCTTGTTCGAAGAGTTATGGAGATGTCTTTCAAAAGTGTGCCTCTGTCGTCATAGTTAATGAAGAGTTAGCGGCAATATGTGCTCATGGAATATGTCTATCGCTTACGGAGTGACATTCGCTAGCTCACCCGGTGTAGCGTACATTCATCGAATGGTTCGGCTGCCGGGTTCGTCCGTTGCGGTCTAGGAAGGAGATTTGGGTGATGCGAGCACTTTAATTACTTTAGTACTCACCCAGTGACGGCAGATTGAGGACAGATCGGAGGAAGCCAACAACATAGGGGACCGCATGTTGTGGTTCAGATATTTTACATTCGGAGCATATGTCCGTTGCTCGGGACGCTCCGTTATATTGACAGTCCGAGAGACTGTCTTTAATGCTTCCTCATCCTCACAGCAGGGCACACGACCGCACATTGGCTACGTGACCTAGAGTATCCGATCAGTTTCGGCATTCAGTGATTCCACAGCGAATAGGTCGCGCCATCCGGTAGCCAAGGGACACGAGGCCTATACACTCCGTTCGCTCGCATATTGGAAGTATGCACGGGGTAACGATCTCGGAGCTTCCTGTGGCAATGCATCGTAAGACCGCTGCTCCTCAGGCCTCAGTGACGGACGTGCTATCCGAGTTAGCACAGTTGTTTCGCAGCATCCCAGCAATTGATGGTTTCTCGGTCGAATCAGGAATTATCCGACGGCGCTGGGTCGGTGCGGTCCGCGGTTGCATCAAGCTACGGACGACCGAACGCTTTATAGGGTCCGACAGGATGGCGAAAGGGATTCGAAAGATTTCGAGTTTTCCCTTTAGTAGTATCGGAAGATGCCTTTCTTATCTTCTGGCATTTCTTCCAGTGATTATTTTTCGGACTTCATTGCTGCGATCTTGGATAAGAGACTTATAGCGTCATTGGACTCGGATTTTTCGATCGGTACAGGGGCTTTGTCCCTGACTTACCGACGCAGTCCAATATTGTCATTACAACATGTGTTTTATTTTTCGACGCTATATATTTATATATATATACAAGCCTGCTACTAAGCATGATAGTTTAGTTTCTTGTCCGCGTGGCTCATTTCTGCCATTTTATCTTTTTTACATATAGTTTATTTTGGCAGAGCAGGGCATACCGAGAGTTCATATGCGTCTAGACGGTGATTAAAGACTGCATATATTCTTTTTCGCCGTTTATGTCTTTTCCAATTTCAATGTTGGGAACGACATTATGTATAGTAGACTTAACTTAGACGCTTTATTATACGTAATCCGCCTTACTGAGGCGTTATCATTACGTCTTCAAGAAAAGATTTACGGGATATTATTCTCAATGTAATTTCTTTTGAGGGCAGTAGTTTCTTCACGTATAACTCCGCCCTTCAGTGGCTGATTGGAGTTGGTTAGACGTGATGCAGCCCTAGCTACATCCACGCGTGGATAGTAGGTTAAGAACTCTCTCAGAGTCGCTTCGTTCTCGGAGGAGCTTCTCTTCGACGGCAACTTCCGGCAATCCATGAATTGCTTGAATTATACATTCTCTTGTCTATCTAGTATTACAAGAGATTCAGACTGGGGCAAACATTCGGTGGTTGACTCAGAGAGTGCCGCCGCAGTTGCCGGACCCGAGTGTGGCTGTTATGACGGTTGCCAGTCAAACAGATTGGGATATATACTGATCCCTACGGATTCGAAGTGCCAGGGTCTTTGGGTTCCGCAGTCTTTTAGCTATCAGTTTAACTTCCGCGGAATAATGTTTTTTAGGCTTGCTTTATGTCATTGCATGAACATTATTCAGAAACGCATGCCCAAATTCCTGTCCTTTAATTCGACAGTAGTGGCGTATCTCCGGAACCAGGGAGGCACTCTTTCGTTTCCGTTATTCAATTTAATGGAAAGAATCCGTCTGTTGGTTATAGTACACCAAGTTCAGTTTTGGTCCGTCATATTCTGGGTCGTCTGATTGTTTTATCGCACTCCCGTTCTCTTACGGGTCGCTTGTTGCTGTCAGAATGGACTCTCAACAAACAAGTATTTAATCAGATTTGCTATCTATGGGAGCGCCCAATGATGTTTTATTTATGACACAGCTTGCTAATCAATTGCAGACGTATGTGTTGGCTTGTCCAGATCTCTGAGCTAATACTGTTAACGCTCTATTGATCTATAGGACGGAATGATAGGATACGCGTATCCTCCGGCGCTGTTGTTTTAGCAGGTATTGCTAAGATAAACAACCACTATACATTTCTGTTGATAGCATCTCTATCTTCACAGAGATCATGAGTAATTTACTCTCTTGTCTACTGTGGATCTTAACGTGAAATCTTCCTCTATGTGAGGATCTTTTTTCACTGGGTAAATCGTGTCATCTTTATCACAACCAGAAAGGTCGCAACCTTCATGTATTCCGTTGTGTGGTCCGTATTGCATTGTATGCACTGTACTGGACGAGCTTTGGACGCGATTTCTTACTATAGGAGATCCTCTTCTTCGCTATTCTATGCGACTAAAGTGGAGGCTCTTCCGTCGTGGTGTAGGGATCATTATGTTCATATGGTTGATCCCTCCATACTACTCATTGCTATTTTTTAGTATACTTGTTTCACAAGATCTACTGCAGCCTGTGTTATTTAGGTTATAGGTTTATGTTACCTCATACCTATGCACTCTACTATAGTTTACAATTGAGTCTTTTGTCTCTTTATCTAAGTCAGTTAGTAACTTTTTGATAAATAGACTTAGAATCTTTAGATTAAATTCCTATACGGATTTTAACTTCGGTTCTTATTTAGCTAAGTAATCATTTGAGCCTCTGGAAACAGTAGTTTTCAAATTCTGACCTTTTAGACAGTAATTCTGTTGGTTTCTCTTTTACTGTAGAGTCAGTGAGTTTCATGCACTATCGATGGATGATTTTCACTTTCATAGTTTCGGAATCAATACTTCCGTTACTATTTAGGTTGGATTGTTGCATAAGAGTTAGGCTCCTATTATCCGGAACCTATTATTTTAAGGTCCTTCCGTCTTCGTATGGGCATAGGCCTTTACTCTTTCCGGGTACAGTTTATGTATTTATAAACAGATATCTGTTTATTACAAGGGCGTAAGCTTCTTCTGTCTTTGATGTCTAGTAGAAGGACGTTACGCTCCATTTTATTGTTAATGGATTCTATTAACTAGCGTACTGCTTATGGTATATCATTAGCTTAGCAGTTGTGCTTAAGATTTCGGCTCATGAAGTAAGAGTTCTTCTACTTCTTGGGCTTACATTAATAGTGTTGCTATTATAGATTTTTGAAGGCTGCTCATTGCGCTCAGCCATCCATTCATGAATTTTATCTCAGAAATATCGAGTCCATTTCTGGAGGCCTCTATTGTTAGGTCTATTATCTACTGCTCAGAATGTCATTCTCTTAACAGTGGCTACTATAGCTAGGTAGGCTGTCTGTTTCGGCAGTGTCTCCGTTCGGCTGCCCTCTTCGCTCTGGGCTATTTGACCCAGGGCAAGAAAAAGGGGGGGGGGAGGGTGTTCCCTTGGGTCACCTGTTTTTACTATGAAAACAAGGGGATACCTCCTCCGGAGTTAGTAATTCTGAGCTGTTATTGGGATGGTTGTTTAGTGAGAAGTTTAAGTTTATAAAATTCATTCAAGTCTTAGTTTTTAAAGTATAGCCTTTGAATATTGCATATGTCAACGGACATGATTATGCAATTCTCACACACTTTTAGAAGTATAAGAGTCTCTATTCTCTAGACTTACTTTATTATTGGCTTACTTTAAAAATTATTAGTATAAGGATTATTGGATATTAATAGAGTACATGGATGTATGAAGCTCAATTTTTGGAAGGTGTTGTATCTTTCTAATTTATCATAAATAAGAAAGATACATGTAAGGCCTATTACTTCTTTTCCCTACAGGGGATGACTCTATTTTATTTTATTGAGCGTATTCCATTTTGCTCTATGTCCTTGGCCCTCCAGCCTTTTTACTATTCAGCTATGTCTGGGTCATTGGTACAGTATAAAAATGTTAAAAAATTTATAGTAATTTATATATTTTTTATACTTACCAATGACCCAGACGGGGATGGCCCTCCCAGGAGTTGGGAACTCTTGCCTCCCCGCTGAGTACATAGCGCTTACCAGGCACTGGTTATTAGAATGATTAATGGCGCCAATTTCGGAACGTCCTTGACACTGCGCATGCGCAGTAGGGGCGAAGTGTGGAGGGCCTTTCAGGACATGTTTTCTTTAGTTTTAGATGCAAATTTTGGGGATTGGGGGGCAAAATTTGTGTTTGGCCCTATATTTTAAGAGTTAGCACCAGCTATGTCTGGGTCATTGGTAAGTATAAAAAATATATAAATTACTATAAATTTTTTAACTTTTAGTTCAAATCGGCAGACTTACCAGAGTAAATAAGCATTATTGTTTCCCTTCCCTTGACCTGTTTAATTGCATCTAAATTACTAGTAGGAGTACCCGCCCTTCATCGTCCATACCAATTTTCATTAAGATTGGTCCAATGACAATAGACAAATTACCTAGCAGTGTTTTCTAGTCAAGTCTTGGCAGCGACTTGACTAGAAATCACTGCTACATGTAAGCCACTGGATGTGAGCTTGCTGTGGTCAGGTGTCAATTTAGAGCAACTGTCTTGGCCCTTAAGGGTTAAGAGTGTAAACTGCACCATAGCTGCAAGTTTTGTTTCTTTGCCGGACATATTTTTCTAAGGCAATTTTAAAGGAAATTTTGCTGTAGAAAACAGCTTCTTCTACAGCAACGATTGGCGTAGGCAAATTTTGAGGGGTGTAATGAATATAAAAATTCCTAAGAGGCAAGTTTGTAGTACATGTACATTTAAATTTAGCATTTGATTCCATTTCTGGGTATACATTGCACTTTCCAAGCAATAGAATATAAGTTAGGGTATTATTGTAACAAAATCAAAGGAATATTGTGATTGCTGAACATTTATTTACAACCAAATATGCTAGTACTTGTAGGTTGTGAATAGATGATGTACATGGGGAAATGTATTTATTTCAGTACTGGTACTTTTTATGAAAGGTAATTCCAATAAATTGTCAAATCGATATGATAAACCTTTAAACATTGGTTATTCATATGGTCATTGAAAGATCTGCAATATTTTAATGCCCATGAATTTTTCTACCTCACTGGAGCTACAATTTAATGGCCATTAAAAAACGTTCTGGGTGATTTCTTTTATTTAAAATGGTTTAAAGGCCATTAATTCCTTTTGAAATCTATGATTGTCAACATGGGTTTGCTTAATGCCCATTAAAAATGCTTTATGACAGTATGATGGGCATTAATTTATCTAATTTTATTTAATGGCCATGAGTTTAAAACCCAATCATGGCCATTAAACAAAGTCATTACAGATTTTAATGGGTGTGAATGGGCATGAAAATTATGAAGACCATATTTAATGGCAAATTTAATGGCCAAACATGAAAATGACCATTAAATTGAGCAATTTTAATGGTTTCATTACCCAGCCATTACTTTTTTCATTACAATAATTAATGGGTAAAAATAATGGTTTTTGGTGTTTTAAAGGGTTTTTAATGGGTTGCTTGTCCAGTAGTGAGGGTAGAACAGGATTCCTATGTTTCTTGAAAACCATTAAAATTTAAGGAATTTGGTTAATATTTTTTCATGGCTGGAATATCACTCTCCAATACATTGTAATAAAACATTTATATAAACAAAATAATATTTTTATTTAACTGAATAGGGAACATGAGTGAGGAAAATTCTGGCTTTTGCTCTGGTACCCTTATTTTTTTTGAAAGCCCTGAGAGTGGCTTCTAGCACTCAACCAGTTAAACAATGGAGTTGCAGCGATAATACAGGGTATATGGCAATATGGTTGTAATAATACCCAATTGTATTAGGCATGTTGTTCCATGAGCAATGCTCATTGAAGTGATCCATATTAAAATCTATAATTATGTCTTCCCTTCACCGAAGGGAGACATATTGTTTTACCCTGAATTCTTTTCCTCGTTGTTCTTCTTCTTCTTCTCATACAACCGTATCTGGGCCAGAACTTTTTTATCATTTGACCTAGGCTTATGATATTTAGCATGTGTGTGTATCACCATGAGACAATGTGTCGCATACCCTCATGACTCACTTATGACCTTGACCTTTGACCTGAAGGTCAAATTACTGATTTTTTGGCAAGTAAGCTTGTCCGGGCCAGGACTTATTTACCTTTTCACCTCAGCTTATGATATTGGCATGTGGGTGTATCACCATGAGATGATGTGTCGGGTGCCATCATGACCCACATATGAGATTGTCCTTTGACCTCAGGGTCAAATTACTGATTTTTTAGCGAGTAAGCTGGTCCAGGTCAGAACTTATTTACCTTTTCACCTCGGCTTATGATATTTGGCATGTGTGTGTATCACCATGAGACGATGTGTTACATACCATCATGACCTATATATGACATTGACCTTTGAGCTGAAGGTCAAATTACTGATTTTTTGGCAAGTAAGCTTGTCTGGGCAAGAATTTATTTACCTTTTCACCTTGGTTTGATATTAGGCATGTGTGTGTATCGCCATGCGACGATGTTTCGCATACTATCATGACCCACATATGACCATGACCTTTGACCTCAAGATCAAATTATTGATTTTTTTTATCTTTTGACCTAGGCTTATGATATTTGGCATGTGGGTGTATCAGCATAAGACAACATTGTATCATGTACTGTTGTGATGACAGATGACCTTGATCTTTGACATCGTAATCATGAGTTGGAAGCATGGAACTAATCGAAGGGGAGACATGTGTTTTACTTCACTAAAACAGTTTTCTCTAGTTAATTATGTGTTGTAATCATTTGTCTAGAGCACAGTGGCTCAGTGGTTACGGCATGGGATTTCAAACTGTAAGGTCCACAGTTCTGTCTCTGCCAGGGGTAATGGCATTTTGCCCTTGGGCAAAACACTTCATCCCAATTGCCCATGTGGGAGCACCGTGTCACAGTGTACTAAGGCATACTGCATGCCAATGGTGCACTTGCCTTCAACCAATGCTAACCCTGCTTGTGTGGAGTTAGTACCTTGGGGAGTCTTGACAGTTGCTTGCTGTTGCTTGGTGGTTCTCTCCAGGGACTCTGGCTTACACCACCCGTAAAACTGTCTGACACAAGGTAACCCTGACTGTCGAAAGTGTCATTAAACTCCAATTAATAAATTAAAAAATAAATAATCATTTGTCTGCCACATATGTACCGTGTGATACTGAACATGCCATGGTGTCTGTCTGCAAACAGCATAGTATTATATGATTCATAATGGAAGAAATACACACGTGAATGATACAATACTTTTACTACTACTATGAGTATTCCTACTAATATTAGAATACCTCCCCCTCCAGTAGCCCTCCTTAACTTCATTAAGGCGAGTCCAAAATAGCCATCCTGGGCCTTATTAAGGAGGGTGGTTATGGTCCTCCTCAGTGTTTGCACTAGGGGAAAATGTATGAGGCTTTGTAATGTGGCAACCAAGAGTCGTGGCTAACTGTGGGCTGACTGAACATGGTTAAGAAAATTTTAAATTTGAGTGTCCCCAAACCCTTATTTCGTTGCATCTGAGGGATAATTTGAGGTTTTTCACAGTGACATTTGTGTAGGTTTTCACATTCCGAGGGCCGGTAATAGCGTAAGATTAAGGACCAATGAGGAGACATTCAGATGAAAAATCATTCATTTACACAATAAATTTCAGTGCTGTCAATTTGAGGAGCGCTATCACACTCATGCTTTTTCGCGCTTCTAAATTGGAAACAAGAAGCCTTGTAATTTTCAAGAAAATAGATTCGAGATTCCATCACATTAAATAAAACACACAAATGAGGTGTGAACAATATACCTGCAAACTGTTGTGTCATTTTAGTTAACACTGACAGCGGAAGTACAGCTTCAGAAGTTCATGTGTTTTCAATGTTGGGAGTAATAAGATTGGTCTGGAAACAAAACGTCACATAATGATATTTACAGCTGAATGAAGTAGTGCACATACTGACCAAACAAATAACACTGTTTTGTGACGTGATGCATTTAACATTCAAATTTCAATGAAGTTATTGTTTACAGTTTGTCTAGCTTTTCATTGGGGGTTGATTAAGTTATGCAGGACTCAAGGAACAATCGTGTCATCAGAGTACACTTCTTCAGTCATTTTTCTGTGACATTTGTCATATGGAAATCTTCAAAAGAAGTCTTGAAATGACACTCAATAATCTGTGAATCAATTATTTCTCAGGGATTGGGCAGGTCAGGGTGAATTTTAACATCTTAATTAATGTTTCTCTGGTGGGAAAATGCGGCTGGTTGATGGCCGTTCTGTCAATATAGTGGAAACCCAGCCCTCCTTCAATTTTGAAAATGACAGGCCTGATCATATGACTGGCTTGTTTCACCTTTAACCCTTATGTCCCCAAAGAGCCATAAACTACCACTTTTAATTGCTTTGAAAATGTTGCCCTTTTTGTTGTTTTTTGTTCCTTGAGAACTCAACAGGCATTTATCATTTATCTTGGCAGTGTTTTTGCATCATTGTTGCAGACAGCCAACAATGATGTAGAAACACTGTTAGATCATCTGCAGCAGTGTACATAAGGTGACAATTATCATAAACTTTAATCTGAGTCTCAAAGGTAGGGACCTGCGAATTGCCGGTTTTGATTGAATCGAATTTGTGAAAATCAATCAAATTTTGAATCAAACTGCAAATCAAATCACAGTTAATGGATACGTCATCAAAAGAAAAGTTTTTTTCTAAAATAATAGAAATTGTACACAGTTATGTAGAATGCATTTTTCATCTCACCATATATATGCAATCTACTAGCTATTGATTGAAACCATTTGAATTGTTCACTTTGTAGCTTTGAAACTGCAGCAATAAACATTTTTAAACAAACCTGGCTGATACGGCTGATACCTTTTATCACATGTTTTCTTGGAAAAAAACTCATTTCAAATCGGATCTCTAAATAAAAATATGGAATTTCTAAAATGAAACGATAATTCAACTCTGGATGGAGTTGATCTGCTTGTAAATTAAAGCCTGCTCTACTTCTTTTTATATAATAATCAGGGGTATTCTTTTAGAAAACCATTGCTTTTGATGATGTATCCAGTAACTGTGATCGAACAGAACAATAATGTGATCATGTTGTGGAACAAATCATTTATTGAAGTTGAACAGCTGAAACACTTTTCAAAGTTTGAAACTTAAAATGTTCATAAATGTTCACTGGTCGTAATGCACAATAAGTTGAAATGAACAGTTGTAGTGGTAGCAGTGTTTGTAGCGATGTAGCTACAACTACTGTACAGGTGTAGCTACATCGCTACAAACACTTACCAATACAGTTACATTTCTGCTCAGAATGATCACAAACTTATGGCTGAAGTCTATTAAAAAATATTTGAATTTTCGATTTCGAATAAATCGAATTGAATATTGACTTTTGAATCAAATTTTCACAGGAGCCTACTCTAAGGGTTAATGAGTTAACATCTCAATAGCAGCTCATCATGTCATGTGATTGAGATCCAACCGATCAATTGTTCCAAGTATTATGCATCACATGAAATATGATTCTCCATTACATTGAATCAACAACTTTTATTGTGGAGTGTTTTCTTTATGTCGCAGAGTGATTGCACACAGAGAATATGATTGGCATTTTCTCCCTCTAAACTCTGTGATTTAATAGCTGTATGAAGACTTGGAATTTCCCTGTTGGGCCATTAATAAACTGCAGTGCCCTCTAAAATCATGTTATTGTTATAATCACCAGGAATCCCCCATATTTATATCAAGTAATTCTGTAATGTATTATTTCAGAGGGACATAGAATTGCTGAGTAATATATAGATTATACCCATAGTAGCTTGGTGTACCAAATGTTCACCACAAGTGGTGAAGTAGTGTTAACCACGATCCTTTGGCAAGCAGTTAACACTACTTCACCACGAGTGGTGAACATTTGGCACACCAAGCTTCTTTGGGTATGTTTTATTTATACCATAAGCATCAGATTATTAAGAGTTTAAATGTTAAATAATACAATATTCAATATTAACACATGCAAATCTGTTTTTGTTTACATGAGCACTGGTGGGCGGTGCTTTATCGCAGAAATAAAATGGAAAAAGAAACTTGCAAATCATGGAGCCTTTTTTTCATTTTAATAACATAATAACCTACTATTCTGAGTTATGGATGCTTCATGAGTGAGACAACGCTTGTTTGTTAATTTTTGGTATCTTATGAGTAAAACATAATAAATAATTGCTGCGTTCATTTCACTCTTCGCGAGGCGGCGAGTGATAAATTTAGACAAGTTTGCTTTCAAGTTGTGGTCACCTGAGGTCATCTTGGATGTAGTTTCACTGTAGGTGTAAATTTTAACTACTGAAATCCCATTGCTGGCATGTTCACCACATACAAACATGTTCACCACGGTTGGTGTGTAAAGCTAAAATTTATATCCTAGACTTTTTATATATATATAGACAATAAACATATAGTGTGTTTTTACATCTGTGTTATACAACGAGTTGAAATATGGTTTATTTTTTCGAGGCTTCGCCGAGAAAAAATAAACCATATTTCAACAAGTTGTATAACACAGATATAAAAACACACTATATGTTTATTGTTTTTATCTGATAACAAACAGACACCTGTCTCGTGCGTCTACCCGACTTATATATGCTTCCCACGGGCCTCCAAAGAAAACCAGTCTACGAGACAAAAGAAATAGGACAAGACGCATAGAGTTGTGTCCCTTACATTACAAAATCGATGACGGCGATTGTAAAGTGCGATTGCACTTCTTGCATCATGTAACTGTGCTGGAACAAAATAAATTTCAACTATTTTATTAACAGTAACAAAACGGTGTTTCAGTAGAGTTATTCTTTTTTTGACATAGTTCCAGTTTTCTTCCATGTTTTATGCTGTAGTCCAAATATAACAAATAATTTTGCGTTTGTTTACAATTTTTACGAAGTGTTTTTTTTTCAGGTACAGCAGACGAACTTTTAATTAGCGCAGTTCCGCGAGTACTTTTGATCGAGGCCGTGACTATAAATAGTTTGCAGTCGCCGCATACTAATTACTATTAACATTCAAGTAATTTCTACAATGTTTTGAAGCAAAATTTTAGGTTGCCTTTATTGAAGCAAAATAAATAAGAAATGACACCATCAGAGGATTTTGACAAAGTACAATAAGCGTACAATTAAAATCTGCCCTGTGATATAATGATGTTTCATCATGTGAATGAATGAATGAAAATGGAATTGAAAGAGGTCAGAGGTCGTTCGCATAAATTATAATTATATACAACACCCGTTGTATATACTTCAAGTATATACAACGGTTGTTATACTCTATGGTTATCAGATAAAGTAGAATAGTTAATCATGGTATAAAATTGTGTTCACTGGTAGAATTATCTAAGTCAATTTTGGTTGTCAAAATTTATTCAGACTCTCCAGTAAATCTTTGCAAGACAAAGGCATACAAATAATTTCAGTTCTAGCACTCGACCCATTCAGGGTGTTGGTTGAAGAGTTGTCAGTTCCTATCTTGACTTATCCTAAAGTTTTGTATTTTTTCTGTGTTTCCAGCATTGTGTTTTGGGTTGGAGATCTGAATTACAGAATATCAGAGTTGTTGATAGATGAAGTAAAAACACTTATACTAAATGGTTTATATGATAAATTATTACCTTTTGACCAGGTAAATATTCTTATATGTTGTAACTTGGCCCCTGCAAATCCTAATTTTCGGCTTGAATCAAATACCAAATCGAATCTTAAGGAAGATTTGAATCCAAATCAAATCTGAATCAAATCCGACGTTGTGTCAAATACCTAGTAAAGTGAGCGAACTATTCTATTTTTCGTGACAGCAACGAAAAACGAATGTAATATTGGGAGTTCCAGTGTAAATGTACCATTATAAGATAGTTGATATGTTTACAAGCATTTGAGTATTATGCAATCATTGATTATTATCAATCCAACTGGAACACATCGCAACATAATGATAAGTAGTTTAACTGCACATTCTCGCTATCATTATATTGCTGCAGCAAACAGAACATGATCGTGCCGAACATTCTTGACATACATATTTTTTGTCAACCTCTTGTGTATTGAAAGAGATAGAATTTCCGCCATTTTAACTTTTGTATTAGTAACATTCTAAGGGGCTTTTAATTAATAGTCACGGCGTGCGAGCACATGTTCATGCCATGACATAATATTAATGTAAATAAATTGAGTAATGCATAAAGGCATGTGAGTTCAAACAGAAGGAATTGTGAGTCACATTTGCTTTCATTATTATATTGCAATTCTGTGTTGATTTCAACATAATAGTCACCATCTCGACGAGTACAGATTACAATTCTATCAAGACGAACAAAAATGTTCTTGTACCTGGTTATTATATTACAATCGTATATTATTTTTGACAACTATATTGGAGGGAATTCATCAATAAAACATCGTAGTAATAACTATAACAAAACTGTGCCATGAAAGTTTGAATACCTGTCGATGGATTCGAATCAAATCAAATTTCATGGTAGATTCAAATCCAAATCGAATCTTGAAGCCTCACAGGGGTCTAGTGCTAACCCTTTACCTAATGAATTGCCCACATAGGCCCATATAATACAGTGGAGTCCACTTAATTGGATATCTCTTAATTGTATATCCCTGTTAATTGAATATAAATTCCAAACACAAAACCATTTACCATACCTCTAGAACAAATTTGGCCTGTTAATTGAATATAGGTTATAGAGTAAACTCCTGTTGATTGAATAAAAAATCTTGTAACCTATCGAGAAATTACAATGGCTCTCCCCCGTTTTTTTTTTTTTTGTAGACATATTTGACCTCAGTATATCCAATATAGGCATTTAATCTATTATATCTTGTTTGACAGAGCTCTGTCAAACAAGATATAATAGAGTAAATACAAAGTTTATCTCTAGAATACAGGAAAGTGACATAAACCCTGTTAATTGAATACTTCTGTTAATTGAATAATTTTCATTGGCAAAGTGGGTATTCAAAAAATTTCAACAAAACCATATCATGTGACCTCTCATTGGAACAAACTCATCGGGCTTTGATGTGCTTCAAATTTTGTGTGTTATTTTATCAATTGAAAATGCAGGTCAAGTTTCAATGTAGGGTTGAAGGCTTCGTTTTGCCATTATGGCCCTTAATGTTCCTTTTGGACTTGAAATAGTGAAGTATTTAAAAATGTTCTCTTTTTTTTTCTTTCCTATTGACATCAGATTTGATATGTGGTTTCATCAAAGAACATCAGGTCAAGTTTTAATTTTAACCTGTCTGATTGATTTTGCTAAAGTTATGACCCTTTTTAGCTCAAATTGACCATGTCAAGTTTGAGCTATTGGGATCGGTTGCAATCCATCGTCCGTCTGTCCATCCATCTGTCTGTATGTCCACATATATTGTCAACAATTCCATTGGCACACCCTATAGGCCGCATCTCTCAATCAATCTTTTTCAAATTTTATATGTAGCTTTGGTGTGATGTCTAGATGAGTGCGGTCAAATTTTCTGAATTTCGTTGAAAAAGTATTTTGCTTTCCAAATGATAACTTGATTTTTGATTCTTCGATGGTCTTCAAATTTGGTGTGTTGTTTTCGCAAGATAAAATACAGGCAAAGTTTGAGCCCCATGAGAACCCCGGGAAAGTGAGCAGTTTTGGTAAACAAGTTCTGCCTTACTGGTAAAATAGGACCTGTAACCAATGCCTGTGGCCCAGCCTTCAAATAAGCAGACTGTCATCTGCAAAATGAGATCCCCAGAGGGTGAATTTAGTGATCACAGCAGGGTAGCATCACAAAATTTACCCTCTGTGAACCTCAGTCTGAATCAAGGTCTCAAGCCAAAACAGAAAGATGTACCTAGAGGATGAATTGGTCCACTGTATGGGATAGCATCAGCAAATTCACCCTCTGGGGACCCCATTTTGCAAATGGCAGGTTGCTTATATTCAGGCTTGCCTGTGGCAGAAATCCTCTAAAGTGAGCAGCAAAGGCACGAACACTTGGCTAAACTAGACTTCATAACCTGTGTTGTGATCATGATACAGCCATAGGTGCCAAAACTGACCTTAATCACCAATAAATAAGTAAGATGAAGGTTGAAATGTGGTTGATCAGACCAATTTGCCAGAGTTATGGCCTTTCTTTGACTTGGAATATTCTGGCCCTTTCTGACTTGCAGATTCAATTCAGTAAATATGCTAAAGAGACCACTGTTTTGGGTTTTTAATACCTCTTGATACCTGTATGCATCTTATTCGGAGCATTTGAATTCCTAAGTGTTTTCTTAGAGCAGGCAACTTAGATATTCCTGCCGAGAATGGAAGTGTTTATTTTCTAACTGCAGGTGTAAGCAAATCTTGTTTTGACAGACTATTCCATGTAAACAGGAGTAGTCCTCTTTCAAAGATTACTTGATGCCGGATCATTTAATTTTTCATCAAATCATGTCTTGGCCAGCCATCACTTGATTTTATGTGAATTTCCCAAAAATATTAGCAGGTTGAGAGCTCAAATACTGACCACTAGTCCAGGTAAACCCCCAAATTTGAACTTGAGCTTTGTCGAAATAGTTCTCAGTTTCTGTTGATAATTAATTGAATTCTGGGTGAGCAAATATACCTTTTTCGAGGACCATTTATTTGCTGAGAAAAAAAAATCTGCATTTTGGTCAACAGGGCTCTTCTGCATGATTTTATATAATTATTGACTTTCCTTGAGGTTGATACCTACATATCGCTACAGTGAAGTGATCTGGGTTGTGGAATCACATCAAGTTGAGGAGATCAGCTCGTTTGATCTGGCAATCTGACCTCAACGAGACATGATGTGATGACCCAGATCACTTCACTGTAGTGATAAAAGGTTTATTATATGATTTATAGTTCAACATCGCATGCCAACACTAGCATTAACAATTCCCCAAACCATTTTTTGGTAAATTGGATTGAAGTAAAAAAGAACTATTTTTGTTTTCACTTATTTTTGTAATGGGTGCACCTTTTCGGAAAATCCCCTGATGCGCATGAATACCATAAAAAAATTATCACGAATACGATAAAAAACCATGCACCCATTCCAGCTCGGAGTAAAGTATTCTCTGCGACTGGAACAGCATATTCATATGTAACAAAATAAATTTGATTTCAGCATATATATATTAGAAGAAATGTGCATTAACTTATTTGTTCATGTTGTAGTTAATTGTTATATTTGAACAGTTCCTAAACATTGGGACAAGGAAATTAAAGGAAGGCGCAAGTTGGAAATCCCATTTCTATTTTTATTGCAAACAGGTATTTGGAATCATTATATCAACCTACCTGCGCTATTTATAGACAATGATGACAGAGTGGTGAAATATCAACTCCATTTTGATAAAAATAGAATAGATCAGCATTATTAAGAGTATATCAACACTTCTGACAAGGGTTTTTGCCATTTAAATTACCAGATTTTTTCTGTCATATAATAATCTAAAATTTTGTTGTAAATGTTTTGGGTTTTTCTTGTTTTTCAGTTAAGTAATCAGTTAGGTAAAACTGATATATTCAATGGTTACACAGAAGGTGAAATAAATTTTACACCAACCTATAAATATGATCCAGGAACAGACAACTTCGATTCCAGGTAACATGACTTGTACACCCCATTAGAAGTTTTATCTCTGGTAGGATCCTTGGATTGATTACATGGTAATTTCAGGGTTCTGAATATGTTTTAACCCTCATGTCCCCATAATGCCACAAACAGCCCCATTTATATTGCTCTGAAAAATGTATCCCAAATGTATTCTTCCTTTTGAACTCCACTGGTAGGATACACAGGCCCTCGTAGTTTGATCAATATTCTTTAATACAGGTACCATCATCGAATATCAATACAATAAAAAAACACAATGTATGACACTTCCCGAAACAATATATTTTTATACTGGAACCAATGGCCCAGACTTAGCTTGTGCAAACTCGATAAAATCAAGGGCCAAACACAAATTTTGAACCCTCCAATCCCCAATATTTGCGTACAATACCAAAAATTAAAAGTCCTATCTGGCCCTCCATACTTTTAGTACTGCGCATGCACAGCACCCATGAAGATACCAAAATTGGCGCCAAGCATCATTCTTTCGTTTGGCCCAAGTCAGTAAACATTTGAACTGACATCTGTGCAATAAATTCTCATTTTTGAAGATGCCAGACACAAATCAATGATGATTTTCATGGAATCAACAGTGTAGAAGGACGTTGGAAGGAATAACGGTGGTTTTGGATGTTCAGGGCTGTAACTTTATAATTTTTATGTAAAATTATTTATGTTCCCTGTTTTTGTGATATGCTTCTGAACATCGGCATTATAATATGACTCCACTTTTGTTTTGTTAGTATTACTTCCTTTCCTGAACCCTCCTGTTATACTCCCAAGCTCTTTCGGCTTTTTAGCTCACTGAAGGGAGCTCAACTTATCACTTGCCGTCCGTCGTCGTCCGTCGTCTGTCGTCGTGAACATTTTTCAAACGACTTCTCTTCTGAAACTGCTAGGTCGATTTGCTCGAAACTAGGTATGGATGTTTATTACCATATGTCAATTCAAATTTTTTCAAATGAATTGGACATGCCCACTTGGGGCTCCATAAGGGGCATAACTCTGATAGCACCATATGAATTATAGAAAAATTATTAAAAAATCTTCTTCTCCAGAACCAGTGGGCAGAATCTTTTGATACTTGGTATGCAGCATCTTGGTATGGGTCTGATTCAAGTTTGTTCAAATCGGCCCCCTGGATTCATATTTGGGCTCACTATGGAAGCCCAAATTCAAACTTAGTTCATTTCAGGCAAATTTCTTCAAAAATCTTCTTCTCCAGATCCAGCAGGCAGAATATTTTGATATTTGGTATGCAACATTGTGGGGTGGATCTGATTCAAGTTTGTTGAAACCGGTTCCCTGCATTGACATTTGGGCTCAGTATAGAAGCCCAAATTCGAACTTAGTGCATTTCAGGCAAATTTCTAAAAAAACGTTCTTCTCCAGATCCAGCAGGCAGAATCTTTTGATATTTGGTATGTAACATTGTGGGGTGGATCTGATTCAAGTTTGTTCAAACCGGCCCCCTGCATTGACATTTGGGCTCAGTATAGAAGCCCAAATTCGAACTTAGTGCATTTCAGGCAAATTTCTAAAAAAACGTTCTTCTCCAGATCCAGCAGGCAGAATCTTTTGATATTTGGTATGTAACATTGTGGGGTGGATCTGATTCAAGTTTGTTCAAATCGGCCCCCTGGATTCATATTTGGGCTCAGTTTAGAAGCCCGAATTTGAACTTAGTGCATTTCAGGCAAATTTCTTAAAAAAATCTTCTTCTCCAGATCCAGCAGGCAGAATCTTTTGATATTTGGTATGCAACATTGTGGGGTGGATCTGATTCATGTTTGTTCAAATCGGACCCCTGGGTTCATATTTGGGCTCAGTATAGGAGCCCAATTTGAACTTAGTGCATTTCAGGCAAATTTCTTTAAAAATCTTCTTCTCAAGATCCAGCTGGCAGAATCTTTTGATAATGGGTATGCAGCATGCTTAGGGGGGTGAGATTCAAGTTTGTTCAAGCCAAGTCCCTGCGTTCATATTTGGGCTCACTGTGGTAGCCCAAATTATAACTTAGTTCAAAATGAGGAATTTTCTTTAAAAATCTTCTTCTTCAGATCCAGCAGTCGGAATGTTTTGATATTTGGTATGCAGCATCCTTAGGGGGGTGAGATTCAACTTTGTTCAAGCCATGTCCCTAGGTCCATATTTGGGCTCACTGTGGGGGCCCGAATGATAACTTAGTTCAAAATGAGGAATTTTCTTTAAAAATCTTCTTCAGATCCAGAAGTCGGAATGTTTTGATATTTGGTAAGCAGCATCCTTAGGGGGGTGAAATTCAAGTTTGTTCAAGCCATGTCGCTAGGTTCATATTTGGGCTCACTGTGGGAGCTTGAATTGTAACTTAGTTCGAAATGAGGAATTTTCTTAAAAAATCTTCTTCTTCAGATTCAGCAATCGGAATGTTTTGATATTTGGCATGCAGCATCCTTAGGGGGTGAGATTCAAGTTTGTTCAAGCCAAGTCCCGGGGTTCATATTTGGGCTCACTGTGGGAGCCCGAATGATAACTTAGTTCAAAATGAGGAATTTTCTTTAAAAATCTTCTTCTTCAGATCCAGCAGATGAATGCTTTTGATATTTGGTATGCAACATCCTTGGGGGGGGGGGGGGGGGGGGGGGTAAGATTCAAGTTTGTTCAAGCCATGGCCCTTGTTCCATAAAATTTGTCTCTCATGACTTCATTCCTTTGTTGTGTTGATGAACCATGTCTAACTGAATGTGACCCCCAAATACTTCTTTGAACCACTTTGGCCGGTGAGCGATTAAGGCTCCTTGGGGCCTCTTGTTTATTGAGAATTTTTTATTAAAATTCTTGGGAGTTTAACTTGTTTTACGGAATAGGTATTCCATTTATCCCATGTTTACATCCTGTTTGTTACTGTTCAGGACGTTGTGTATTATTGTATCTTCTACCAGATGCATTGATTTTTCTTCCTATGAAGATTTAGCTTTGCATCAGGTGGTTGTTGATTGATTACTGACTTTGGGCCTCTGTTGTGCCTGTTGTTGGTTAGTTTCCAGTTTTTCCTCTTAACATTGTTGTCTGTTCAAGAACGTTTTGGATGCATATTAATTCAGTGTTTAGTTAAAAACAATTCTTGTTTTTTTCTGTTAGGATACATATTATATCTTATTCCGGTAGTTTAGCTTTAATTCGGTAGTGCTTGTCCACACTTAGGCTCTTTCGGGATGCCCTTGGGCTCATGAGGTTCCCTTGTGGTACTCAGGCTTCATTTAAAATTTTTCGAAATTTTTTTTTTAATTTGGTTCGAAAATTTTTGTAATTGTCTATGTTATGTATCCTTACGATGTTTATTCTGTATTATTATTGGGAGTGCAGCAGACTTATGATTTTGGCTTCATTATTATTTTATCTGTTATAATAATTTGGTACTTAGTGTAAGTCCAGGAAGCCTCAGATTTAAATGCTTGTTGTTTGCCGGCAGTCGCTGCACTTCCTCAATACTTGTACTGTGGGATGCGAATGTTGGAAATGGGTGTCGACCTGTGTGGTGGGCGGTGAAGTTCTGATGTAGGAGCTTTCACTGTCGGCTAATACTAGTTTTTCAGTCTCTTTTTCAGAGGAACAAGAACATGGTGATGGTACCGTGACACCTGTCCGTTATGTGCTGCCGTCATCACACTCTGATGAGCACCGATCTGACGAGTAAACAGAGCTAGCTGCCAAGGTGCTCATGCATTTTAGCAGGGGATTGAGGTCTCTAAGGTTTCTAGTCAGTTTGCTTAATCCTCTGCATGCAGCTAGCTCGACTGGTGAAGTGGTTTTCCCTATATGGGAGCCGGGATGCTGGGTAGGTCCATTGCCGTCGAGTAGTATAAACGTGGGTAGAATGAGCACCTCATAAATTAAAGCTCACCCCATAAACTAAAGCTCACTCAGCGAAAAAAAGGAGAAAAAGCCTGAAAGTTTCTCTACGGGATGCTCGGCGAGATCTGAGGTCAGATTGCGAGTTGGAGATCCCTCTCCATCCTGTTAGCAGTCGGGGTCGACTGCGTTGTGAGAAACTATAATGAGTCGGAGCACCCATCTGAAAGGTGCGAGTTGGGATGTTCCTTTCACACTGCAGGGGTTGGCTGCAGTTATGGCTTCTTCTTCTTCCATGAAAAAGCACGCTAATGGGCAGAAGCCTACAAGTTTTTAAACGGAACGCTCGACGAGGTCTTGAGTCAGATTTGAGCTGGAGAACCCTCTCCGTTCCATCAGCAGTCGGGGTCAACTATTTCCGCTTTGAGAAACTTTAGAGAGTTGGGGCGTCTGTTCACACTTGCAGTCCGGGATCCTCCTTCCACACTGCAGCGGGGCCGGTTGCAGCTGTGGCTTCTTCCTCTGCTTCATCGATGAAGCATGTTAGACTGCAGTCTAGCTGTCCAACTTATAATGTTCATGATGTTCCATGGAGGTGTTCCCTGTCTTCACCACCAAAAGTCGGATTAACCTGCAGTTAGTGGTTCAAGGCATATTTATACGGGACATGTGTCAAAAAATCTGGGGTCAGATCTCCGTCCTGTGATATAGTGAAGAAGCAGATAACTGCTGCTCTGCAAGCCTCGTTCATGGACCTGCTGTTGCAGATTGTGCAGCTTATCGCAGCATCCCAGTAGTCACAGGTTCAGCTGTCAACAGTCTCCGGTAGTGAGCTGTCGGACGGTGCTGCCTTGGTCCAGTCATCTGTACATTCGGATGGTGTTGATGATGTTTTTCAGATGGAACATTCAGATGGTGAGAGGGCTTCGGAGGTTGATTCTCCATCCCTTATGGAACAGCACATTAAGACTGAATTTTATTCATAAGTTCTTTGGAATCTTGTTCCATTTGAACAAAAGTCTGCATTTGCTAGGCAAAAAACAGCTTAAGGTACCGGGCGAAGGAGAGACGAAGATCTTTCTTTCCCGGATCTTTCTGCTCAGGTAATGAAGGCCTTTGGTCTGCTTAACGACACCTTCCTTGGCCTGGCAATAGTATAAGAAAGGCAATGATCTATTCTTTATGAATATGAGATTGATAGCTCATAGTTAGGCGGAGACAGCTGTCTTAAGCTTGTTAGGAATAGAGCCGTTAGAAGGAAAAAGTACGTCATTTCTAGTGATGAACCAATACTCGGAATCGGCAAGCAGAACTGGCCGGTTATTGGCCATCGGCTGATTATCACAACCGGCAGTTGAAAAACGTCAGTATTTTTATACTGTACCAATGACCCAGACATAGCTGGTGCTAACTCTTAAAATATAGGGCCAAACACAAATTTTGCCCCCCAATCCCCAAAATTTGCATCTAAAACTAAAGAAAACATGTCCTGAAAGGCCCTCCACACTTCGCCCCTACTGCGCATGCGCAGTGTCAAGGACGTTCCGAAATTGGCGCCATTTATCATTCTAAGTTTGGCCCTTCATCAGTTAACATCTGACTGATCTTTGTGCTTTTAAATCTCAGTTTAAATGATGCCAGACACATAAATATTAGTGAAATGGTGATTCTAAGGAGGATAGAAAAGGAGGAGAGGAAAAGAATGTGTGACAGAATATTATCAGGGCTGTAACTTAAAATTTTTTAATGAAATTATGTTAAGTTACCTATTTTCAAGGCAGCAGCCATTTTGTTGTCATTCTGATTATTTAGTTACACTGTTTTTCAAGTGTTTTTCCTCTCTCCCTGTCCTTTAAGTTCCCCCTTGCTATTCTCCCATGCTTTTGGCATAGTTTATGTAATTATTATTACTAAAATTTCTTGGGAGTTTTAGCTGAATAACAGAATGAATTCTGTTCTTTCCCCATGTTTACGTCTTCACCTACGGGTGGTTAGGCGTTGTGTTCTGCATCTACCATCTGATGTTCTGCAGTTTCTTCCCTGGAAGTCTCTGTTTTGCATCAGATGGTGTATTTTTGGTAACTGATTTCGGGCCTGGGTGCCTGGAGTCTTATTTTAGTGTTTTTACACTCATTGTTTACATTTACAACAGCCCTCTGTGTGAGGGGGGGATTTCTAAATAATAATATCTTTATGTTATTTTAATCATAACTAGATACATTATTATTGTTCGTAAGTGTTGAATAAATTGTTTAAAATATTTTTAAAATTTTTGTCCACACTTAGGCTTGGGATCCATTGGGGCTCAACGTTACTTTTCAGAAACTTGGGCTGTTCTGAAAAAATATTTTTTCAAAATATTTTGATTTCAATTATTTTTTCTATATTAATGGATCATATTATTATTATGTATTTTGCCAGGGGTTAGTGCGAGTACCAGGACTTGTTTTCTTTTCAAATTGAAAGGATATTGATCAATTGTTTTAAGAGGAAGTCTTCCTCTGACTTTATTATCATTCTATATGTGGTCAGTGTACTCGCATTAACTCCTGTTCTGTATCGTATGATTTCGATGACAATATGGGAAGCGTATGTCACGGTATGTTGTTGGGGATTTGGACACTCCGGTCCTTTCCCCGCAGGGTCACTCTACTTTATCAATTTCTATTTCAGACGATCAAGATTAGGGTGATGTATCTGTGATGTCTTCCAACAGTGTGCCTCCGTCGTCACAATTAATGAAGGGCTAGCGGAAAAGTGCTCATGTAATACGCCAATTGCCTAAGAGGACCCTAGTAGGTTCGACGGCCTTTGACGTCCGCTAGCTCGCCCGGTGTAGCGTCCATTCACCGAATGGTTCGGCAGCCGGGTTCGTCCGTTGCGGTCTAGAAGGAATTTTGGGGTGATGCGAGCACTATAAAATTAACTTAATGCACACCCAGTGACGGCGGATTGGAGGGAGAACGGAGGAAGCCTTTTAGTCCGGTTCATAGCTCGTTCCGGTCCATCCGGACGGCAAGCGAGAGAGGCCCCTCTCTCGTTCAACAACATCTGGCCCCAGATGTTGTGGTACAAATGTGTCGCTAGCGGAGCATACGTCCGTCGCTCGGGACGCTCCGTTGTATAGGCAGTCCGCTGAGACTGCTAAGGCTTCCTCTTCTCGTCAGCGCACACGACCGCACCTTGGCTGCGTGACCGCCGATATATTACCAGCTTCGCCGATCAAGGATTCTTCGGCGACCAGGTCACACCATCCGGCAGCCAGGGATTCGAGACCGATGGACTCCGGACGTTCGCATAGGAAAAGTATGCGGGAGCCATCTGATGCGGAGCTGCCCTCGGCGAAGCAGCGATAGACTGCGCCTCCGCAGGTCTCGACGCCGGACATTCTTGTGCACATAGCACAGCTTATCGCAGCATCCCAGCAGCCGACAGAAACGGTGTCGGATCGAGAATTATCCGACAGCGCTGGGTCGGTAGCCGGGGACTCGAGGCCTGCAGACTCCGGACGTTCGCATAGGAAGTGTGCGGGAGTCAACGTACACGGAGCTTCCAGCGGCAATGCATCGTAAGTCCGCTACTGCACAGGCCTCGGGAACGGACGTGCTTTCCTTAATAGCACAGTTTATCGCAGCATCCCAGCATCAACTGAATCTGTCGCATATATTTTATCCGACGATGCTGGGTCGGGACGCTCCGCGGAAGCGGGTACGGACGTCCGAAAGTTTCGTCCGGTCCGACGGGATACCGAAAGGGATTCGGAGGATTTCAAGCTTTCCCTTTCGGAACAAAATATGCTGCGATGCCGGATAAGAAACCGATAGCATCGGTGGACTTAGAAATTTTTGGTTCGGTTCAGGGACATCGTCCCTCAGTTCCGACATAGTCCAATAATGTCACACAAACTTTCGAATTATTGAACGACGCTATATATATTATTATTTTATGCTTGCTATCCAAGCATTTCTGGTTTCTTGTTCGAAGAATTATGGAAATGTCTTTCAAAAGTGTGCCTCTGTCGTCATAGTTAATGAAGAGTTAGCGGCAATAAGTGCTCATGGAATATGTCTATCGCTTACGGAGTGACATTCGCTAGCTCACCCGGTGTAGCGTACATTCATCGAATGGTTCGGCTGCCGGGTTCGTCCGTTGCGGTCTAGGAAGGAGATTTGGGTGATGCGAGCACTTTAATTACTTTAGTACTCACCCAGTGACGGCAGATTGAGGACAGATCGGAGGAAGCCAAAAACATAGGGGACCGCATGTTGTGGTTCAGATATTTTACATTCGGAGCATATGTCCGTTGCTCGGGACGCTCCGTTATATTGACAGTCCGAGAGACTGTCTTTAATGCTTCCTCATCCTCACAGCAGGGCACACGACCGCACATTGGCTACGTGACCTCGAGTATCCGATCAGTTTCGGCATTCAGTGATTCCACAGCGAATAGGTCGCGCCATCCGGTAGCCAAGGGACACGAGGCCTATACACTCCGTTCGCTCGCATATTGGAAGTATGCACGGGGTAACGATCTCGGAGCTTCCTGCGGCAATGCATCGTAAGACCGCTGCTCCTCAGGCCTCAGTGACGGACGTGCTATCCGAGTTAGCACAGTTGTTTCGCAGCATCCCAGCAATTGACAGTTTCTCGGTCGAATCAGGAATTATCCGACGGCGCTGGGTCGGTGCGGTCCGCGGTTGCATCAAGCTACGGACGACCGAACGCTTTATAGGGTCCGACAGGATGGCGAAAGGGATTCGAAAGATTTCGAGTTTTCCCTTTAGTAGTATCGGAAGATGCCTTTCATATCTTCTGGCATTTCTTCCAGTGATTATTGTTCGGACTTCATTGCTGCGATCTTGGATAAGAGACTTATAGCGTCATTGGACTCGGATTTTTCGATCGGTACAGGGACTTTGTCCCTGACTTACCGACGCAGTCCAATATTGTCATTACAACATGTGTTTTATTTTTCGACGCTATATATTTATATATATATACAAGCCTGCTACTAAGCATGCTAGTTTAGTTTCTTGTCCGCGTGGCTCATTTCTGCCATTTTATCTTTTTTACATATAGTTTATTTTGGCAGAGCAGGGCATACCGAGAGTTCATACGCGTCTAGACGGTGTGATTAAAGACTGCATATATATTCTTTTTCGCCGTTTATGTCTTTTCCAATTTCAATGTTGGGAACGACATTATGTATAGTAGACTTAACTTAGACGCTTTATTATACGTAATCCGCCTTACTGAGGCGTTATCATTACGTCTTCAAGAAAAGATTTACGGGATATTATTCTCAATGTATTTTCTTTTGAGGGCAGTAGTTTGTTCACGTATAACTCCGCCCTTCAGTGGCTGATTGGAGTTGGTTAGACGTGATGCAGCCCTAGCTACATCCACGCGTGGATAGTAGGTTAAGAACTCTCTCAGAGTCGCTTCGTTCTCGGAGGAGCTTCTCTTCGACGGCAACTTTCCGGCAATCCATGAATTGCTTGATTTATACATTCTCTTGTCTATCTAGTGTTACAAGAGATTCAGACTGGGGCAAACATTCGGTGGTTGACTCAGAGAGTGCCGCCGCAGTTGCCGGACCCGAGTGTGGCTGTTATGACGGTTGCCAGTCAAACAGATTGGGATATATACTGATCCCTACGGATTCGAAGTGCCAGGGTCTTTGGGTTCCGCAGTCTTTTAGCTATCAGTTTAACTTCCGCGGAATAATGTTTTTTAGGCTTGCTTTATGTCATTGCATGAACATTATTCAGAAACGCATGCCCAAATTCCTGTCCTTTAATTCGACAGTAGTGGCGTATCTCCGGAACCAGGGAGGCACTCTTTCGTTTCCGTTATTCAATTTAATGGAAAGAATCCGTCTGTTGGTTATAGTACACCAAGTTCAGTTTTGGTCCGTCATATTCTGGGTCGTCTGTTTGTTTTATCGCACTCCCGTTCTCTTACGGGTCGCTTGTTGCTGTCAGAATGGACTCTCAACAAACAAGTATTCATTCAGATTTGCTATCTATGGGAGCGTCCAATGATGTTTTATTTATGACACAGCTTGCTAATTGCAGACGTATGTGTTGGCTTGTCCGATCTCTGAGCTAATACTGTTAACGCTCTATTGATCTATAGGACGGAATGATAGGATACGCGTATCCTCCGGCGCTGTTGTTTTAGCAGGTATTGCTAAGATAAACAACCACAATACATTTCTGTTGATAGCATCTCTATCTTCACAGAGATCATGAGTAATTTACTCTCTTGTCTACTGTGGATCTTAACGTGAATTCTTCCTCTATGTGAGGATCTTTTTTCACTGGGTAGATCGTGTCATCTTTATCACAACCAGCAAGGTCGCAACCTTCATGTATTCCGTTGTGTGGTCCGTATTGCATTGTAAGCACTGTACTGGACGAGCTTTGGACGCGATTTCTTACTATAGGAGATCCTCTTCTTCGCTATTCTATGCGACTAAAGTGGAGGCTCTTCCGTCGTGGTGTAGGGATCATTATGTTCATATGGTTGATCCCTCCATACTACTCATTGCTATTTTTTAGTAATCTTGTTTCACAAGATCTACTGCAGCCTGTTGTTATTTAAATTATAGGTTTATGTTACCTCATACCTATGCACTCTACGATAGTTTACAATTGAGTCTTTTGTCTCTTTATCTAAGTCAGTTAGTAACTTTTTGATAAATAGACTTAGAATCTTTAGATTAAATTCCTATACGGATTTTAACTTCGGTTCTTATTTAGCTAAGTAATCATTTGAGCCTCTGGAAACAGTAGTTTTCAAATTCTGACCTTTTAGACAGTAATTCTGTTGATTTCTCTTTTACTGTAGAGTCAGTGAGTTTCATGCACTATCGATGGATGATTTTCACTTTCATAGTTTCGGAATCAATACTTCCGTTACTATTTAGGTTGGATTGTTGCATTAGAGTTAGGCTCCTATTATCCGGAACCTATTATTTTAAGGTCCTTCCGTCTTCGTATGGGCATAGGCCTTTACTCTTTCCGGGTACAGTTTATGTATTTATAAACAGATATCTGTTTATTACAAGGGCGTAAGCTTCTTCTGTCTTTGATGTCTAATAGAAGGACGTTACGCTCCATTTTATTGTTAATGGATTCTATTAACTAGCGTACTGCTTATGGTATATCATTGGCTTAGCAGTTGTGCTTAAGATTTCGGCTCATGAAGTAAGAGTTCTTCTACTTCTTGGGCTTACATTAATAGTGTTGCTATTATAGATTTTTGAAGGCTGCTCATTGCGCTCAGCCATCCATTCATGAATTTTATCTCAGAAATATCGAGTCCATTTCTGGAGGCCTCTATTGTTAGGTCTATTATCTACTGCTCAGAATGTCATTCACTTAACAGTTGCTACTATAGCTAGGTAGGCTGTCTGTTTCGGCAGTGTCTCCGTTCGGCTGCCCTCTTCGCTCTGGGCTATTTGACCCAGGGCAAGAAAAAGGGGGGGGGGGGAGGGTGTTCCCTTGGGTCACCTGTTTTTACTATGAAAACAAGGGGATACCTCCTCCGGAGTTAGTAATTCTGAGCTGTTATTGGGATGGTTGTTAGTGAGAAGTTTAAGTTTATAAAATTCATTCAAGTCTTAGTTTTTAAAGTATAGCTTTTGAATATTGCATATGTCAACGGACATGATTATGCAATTCTCACACACTTTTAGGAGTATAAGAGTCTCTATTCTCTAGACTTACTTTATTATTGGCTTACTTTAAAAATTATTTGTATAAGGATTATTGGATATTAATAGAGTACATGGATGTATGAAGCTCAATTTTTGGAAGGTGTTGTATCTTTCTAATTTATCATAAATAAGAAAGATACATATAAGGCCTATTACTTCTTTTCCCTACAGGGGATGACTCTATTTTATTTTATTGAGCGTATTCCATTTTGCTCTATGTCCTTGGCCCTCCGGCCTTTTTACTATTCAGCTATGTCTGGGTCATTGGTACAGTATAAAAATGTTAAAAAATTTATAGTAATTTATATATTTTTTATACTTACCAATGACCCAGACGGGGATGGCCCTCCCAGGAGTTGGGAACTCTTGCCTCCCCGCTGAGTACATAGCGCTTACCAGGCACTGGTTATTAGAATGATAAATGGCGCCAATTTCGGAACGTCCTTGACACTGCGCATGCGCAGTAGGGGCGAAGTGTGGAGGGCCTTTCAGGACATGTTTTCTTTAGTTTTAGATGCAAATTTTGGGGATTGGGGGGCAAAATTTGTGTTTGGCCCTATATTTTAAGAGTTGGCACCAGCTATGTCTGGGTCATTGGTAAGTATAAAAAATATATAAATTACTATAAATTTTTTAACTTCCGGTTATTCTATATTTAACTCTAACTATTAAAATCTCTTTGATATCTGGCCATTTCAATAAAGTTTCCCCATTAAAAACATGTGTAGTGCATATCAGAATATTTAGGGATTTGCAGCGCCGTGATATTACAGAATTTACCATCTGCAATTGGTACGAGATCGCCACTATTCCCAGCTGATTGAAGTCATTGGTCTTCAATCAATGTGCTGTACAACGTTGCATTGGGTACATGTATAAATAAAATGTGTTCAGCTGCTAGTCTGTAATACTTCATGATGCAAGCATAACAATACAATAAGAAATGAAAATTGGAGAAAGACTAAAAAAAAACTCTCTTTTTTTGATGGTAGATGATTGTTACGCAACATGCAAGTCACAAACACGTTTTCAGTTTGTCAAGTTCATTTTTTAATTCAGTTACCTCCCTTGGTGTAAACACTGAAGAAACACATCAAAGGAGGTAACAAGTTGAACAATGAGCATTAAATAATATATTCTGACATCGCGTGAACAATGCGGCATACAACACACATTAACATTAAAGTTATTATTCAATTAAGAAACAAAGTATATGTGCTCAGTATCTTCCTGGTTAATATAGCCAAGTGTATTGTATTCTTACAAAAAAACATATTAACACTATTTACCAGAATAGCACACAATCATCACAAGAGAACAATATCGTGTGATTGTATCATTTATAACGATCTTCCCCCAACCCAACTTCCAAAAATGCAAATATTATTTTGGCTAATATTGCCCAGCACTCTACATGCATACTCTGAGAACTTATGTGGTATTAAGGTTTTGTAATTGGCGATTTATCAACGAAATACTGCAGCATGATTGGCACTAACTGATTTTCTTCTGGGTCCTATTTCAACCATCGGAATCCGCATTGGAATCGGCATAATTGGCAGAGAAATAATTGGTAATTGGTTCATAGCAAGTTTTGATAATCAGTTCGTCACTAGTCTTTTCCTTCTCGGTGTTGTATTCCTAGGCATCAGAGGCATTTAGTTCTATTGTTGACGTCATAGTAGCCTTATGTACTGTTAGAGTGGTCTTTTCTTCTACATTAGTGGCTAACGTCATAAGTCTCCTTTTAGTGAGCTGTCTAAAGCCGCAGGGTAACACACAGATATCTGTCTTCATTCATATTTGGCTTTTAGGCTGTGTTATCTATGCTGAGACTGCTGTCTTTTTGGAATAAGGCTGTTAGAAGGAAAGATTACATTCTTTCCTTCTCGGTGTGGTATTCCTAGCCGTCACAGGCATTTAGTCCTATTGTTGTTGCCTTAGTATGTCTTATGTGAATTAAGAACGGTCTGTTTATTTAACATTAACGGCTAACGTAATAGTGGCCTTATATATTTTACAGCGTTTTTTTCTTATACATTGTGGCTAACGTCGTAAGTCTCCATCCATTTAGTGAGCTTTCCAAGGCCGCTGGTGACACAGATATCTGTCTTCACGGAGATGAAGACTAATAAGCTGCATTAGATAAGCTGAGACTACTGCTTCTTTGGAATTACGGCCATTAGAAGTGCAGCCCTTTATTCCTTACCTTGAGCAACTAACGTCGTAAGTCTCCATTTAGTGAGCTTTCACGGTTGCAAGTTACACTGAGATATCTGTCTTCGTGGAAATGAACACTTTTTAGCTACGCTAGCTAATCTGAGATTGCTGTCTCTTTGGAATTAGGGCTGTTAAAAGGAAGAGTTTGTTTCTTCCTTCTCGGTGTTGTATTCTTATGTGTCTGATCATGAGGCTTTTAGTCCTTTTGTTGATGCCTTATTAGAATCAACTGCGTCCCTTTTTCCCTTAACTTGAGCGACTAACATTTAGTGAGCTTTCTAAAGTCTCAAAAATTACACCGAGATTTCTCTCTTTGCAGAAATGAAGACTTCTAGCTACGTTAGCTAGGCTAAGACCACTGTCTTTTGGGAAAAGAACCGCTAAAAGGAAAGAGTACATTTTTCCTTCTCGGTGTTGTTTTTTTAAGTGTCACAGACATTAGTCTTATTGTTGACACTATAGTAGCCTAGCTAGAATTATGAGCGGTGTTTTTTCCCTATCATTAGTGGCTAGCATTGTAAGTCTCCTTTAGTGAGCTTCTAGGTCTGCAGTTAACAGCCATATAATTGTCTTCACGAATAGGGGAAGACCTGTAGCTGCTTCAGCTAGGCTGAGACCACTGTCCTATCGGACAAGGTATGATTACAAGAGAAGAGGTTGTTCTCTCCTTAACGGTATTTTTTTTTGTGTTGTCTGAGGCTTTTAGCCCTATTGATGATGCCATATTCACCTAGTGAGATTAATGAGCGTTTTTTCGAATGCCTGTAGTTAACTCCTTTTTCAGGAATATATTTCCTTCCATAATCGGAACGAGGCACAAGGAGTTCATCTAGGTTTTTATGATCGGATGCCGGAACATAGTTTTTCGTTGCCCGCTTCATTTTTAATCCAATCTATTGTGGATTTTATATTTTTACATGGTAAACCAATGGCCCAGACTAGCTGGTGCTTAACTCAAACTTAACTCATGAACTTAGTTTTTCGTCGCCCGCTTCATTTTTAATCCAATCTATCGTGGATTATATATTTTTACACTGTAAACCAATGGCCAAGACTAGCTGGTGCTTAACTCAAAGTTATCAAGGGCCAAACACAAATTTTGAACCCCCCAATCCCCAAAATTTGCTTGCAAAACCGAAAATTAAAAGTCCTATCTGGCCCTCCATACATTTACTCTCCACGCATGTGCAGACGTCAGGAAGTGACCGGAATTGGCGCCAACATCATTCTTTGTTTGGCCCTAAAAGTCATCAACAATGAAATGACATCTGTGTTTTAAAATCTCCTTTTTCGAGGATGCCAGACACAAATCAATGCAAGAATTGGTGGATACAAGGCTGTTATTGGATGAAGGAAGTGTTCAACGGTGGTTTTGGACGTTCAGGGCTGTAACTTTATAATATTTATAAAATTATTTTATGTTTCCCAATTTAGGGACATATGCATGACGTCATCATTTTTAAAAATGATTATTCCACTGTTTGTTAACTGGTAGAGTGCTGAATTATTTTAGTCATCAGAATTTTTTCACAAGTATTTGCCATGTTACAGTTTATCAGAGAGTGCCTATAGGCACTCTCCGATAAATTGTAGCAAGGAAAATGCATATAGGCCCAAAAATTTTGATTCAAAGATAAAATGAATGACATCCACATAGTCTGAAGCCTTTGAGTTGCCATACCTGCACTTTAGAGTAAAGCCCAAAAATGGGCTTCAAGCACTCTACCAGTTAAGTATTCCTTCCCTATCCTTCCATGAACCCTTCCTGTTAAACTCTTAAACTTTTTGGCTACTTTTTATTGAAATTTTTTATTCTGTTTCTTCCCCAGGGCTGCGTCCTCACCCTAAGGGTGTTAGGATGTTTAGTCTTGTATCTTCTATCCGATGTATCGTTTTTTTTTCGTATGAAGATCTTGCTTTGCATTTGATAGCATTTCAATTGGTTCTGATTTTGGGCTTTTTTGTGTTCCTGATGTCTTGTTTACATTGACATTGTTTACATTATCAACGTCCTCATATATTGGTAGTTTTTTATATTCTGTCATTGTAATATACTGTAGGATACATGGATTATTATTCCGGTAGTGTAGCTCAAAAAAATTTGGATTTTGTCCACACTTAGGCTCTATCGGGATGCCCTTGGGTTCTCCATGTTCCCTTTGGGAACTTGAGCATTTTTCAAAAAAAAAAAAATTTTGTTTACAAAAAAGTATTTTGAAATTAATTATGATTACTATTATTCATGTATCTCAGTTATATATATATATATTGTTGTGGAGTTTGGAGGACTGATATTGACCTTAGTTGATAAACTCCTGCGGACTCTTGTCAGTCTTGTGTTGCACTGGGATGACTGATGTTGGAGTCGGTTGTCATGGTACGTTGTTGGCAGTGAGGTTCTGAGGATCAGAGCCTCTTACCCCGTTTTAATTCATTCTGTCAGTTTCTATTTCAGAGGAACATGAACATGGTGATGATATTCTGACACCCATCCAAGTGTGCTACCATCGTCGCACTCCGTGGAGCATATAGAGCTAGCTGCAGTGCTCATTATTTCAAGAGTTAGGGCCTTTGGTTAGAGATTTTAATCTCTTGGAAGCAGCTAGCTCAACCGGTGAAGCGGTACTCCGTCCGTGGGTGCCGTGACGCCGGGTAAGTCCGTTGCGATCTAAGAGGTGGATTGGGTAGAGCGAGCACTCTAAAATAAATAGCTCACCCAGCGACAACGGAAATAGGGAGGAAGTCTGCAAGTTCTTCTACTCGGCGAGGTCTGAGAGACCGCGAGCGGGAGAGGCCCCTCTCTCTTATATAGCAACGTCTGGGGTCAGATGTTGTTTTGAGAAACTTGCACAAGCCGGAGCATGTCCGCCCTCCACTCGGGACGCTCTGTTTAGTCTGCAGCCAGGGTCGGCTAAAGTCAAGGCTTCCTCCGCTACGTTACTTGCACGAGACGGATCATATGTCAGCCCGGCACTCGGTACACTCCGTCTAGTCTGCAGCTGGGGTCGACTTCAGTCACGTCTTCCTCTGCTACGTTATTTAAGCACACTCGACCACATCCTAGCTACCCGACTTCGGATATCCAGCCTGCTGCATGAAGAAGGAACCACTCTTCGCCCGTGAAGTCGGACCACCCGGTAGCTTGGAAGACTGGGCCTTTATCATCAGGACATTTGGAGAAAGGATCCGTTTCCGACACACCGTCCCAGGAGCAGCATGAGGCTAAGGAACGGAAATCCGCTGCTCCTCAGGCCTCGACGACGGACTTGCTGTCGCAATTTGCGAAGCTAATCGCAGTATCCCAGCAAGTGCAGATGCAGCCTCCCTCAGACTCAGAATCTGAGCTGTAGGACTGTGTTGGGTCGGTCCAGTCGTCTGTTCGCACAGATGCAATGGACTGGGATTCACAACTGATTCTCTCGGATGGTGAAAGGGATAAGGAAGAGGATTACCCTTCCCTTTCGGAACAGTACATGGCTGCGATGACTTTCATCCATCAATACAACCCTGATTTTGTTCCGCTGAATCAGAATGCTGCGACGACAAGAGAGAAACCGCTGGCATCGTTAGGCGCAGACTTTATCTGGACAAAGGAGGAAGTCCTTTCTTTTCCGTTTCAGTTTATGCAGGTGTCGCAGGCCTTCGGCCATATAGATGACACCATATTTATCCTCTTAAGTGCGAGAAAGAAGGTGGTTTCTTATCTTCATCTACTGTATACATACCGTTTTTTGGACCACGTTCATTTAAAAATGGTCGGGGAAGATGTTCAGAGAATTCTTCTGCGTTTGGATGAGCAGGCCAGAGATCTAGAGGAATCCTTACCTGTATCATTTACTATTCGCTCTTACACATTTGAGATGGCAATTTGTGCAAATAGAGAGAATTTAGATGTTATGTCTTACGCAGATCACCTTACAATAGCTATGATGCAACGTCTCAAGGGAAAGGAATTTGAGGACGTTCGTACCTCTCTTAGAGTTCTTTCCAGGGCAATTATGTATACCACGTATAACTCCACCCTAACAGTGGCTAATCTGGAGTTAATCAGATGTGATACTGCCTTTGCGTCATCATCACTGATAAGATGACAAGGTGAAAAGCTCTCACCGAGTCGCTCCAGTTTCCGGACATTTTATTTTCGATAGCTAGCTTTCGTTAGCCTATGAACAGGCTACTAGGAAAGCATCTAGTGCTCTGCTTTTGAAGTTGGCATATCAACGTCCCGCTTCAGCAGACAAGAGTAAAGGTGGGTGTTCCAGACAAAAATTGTCAAAGGGAAACTCCTCACGAGGGTACTAGAAACCCTCTTGTAATTACTCTGGAGGTTGTCAGTATAGCGACTCGGGAAAGGGGCGTAGGTCTGATCGGGACTATAGGTTTTTCGCAGGGAGGACGTGGTTCCTCCTCCTGTAAGCCTCACAAGTCATACAGGTGATGGTTTAGACCTCTATTGCTGGCCAGTTGGCGGAAGGTTATCAAGCTCCGCAGAAAACTGGATAACTATCATGGAAGATCAGTGGGTGAAAAGTGTAGTCTTGGACGGCTTGTGGCTATCATTCCGAGTAAAAAACCCACTAACAAGTTGTCAGCATTGGACAAATCTTCCATCAAATTCTTGCATTAGAGAGTTTCTCCTACCGGAGGTATAAGCTCTCTTATCAAAGGAAGCAATACAGGTCATCAAGAATCAGGATTCTCAAGATTTTTACAGTCACCTGTTCCTCGTACCAAAGCCAGACGGCTCGTTCCGACCGGTAATAGACTTGAGCTGGATAACAAGTTTATCATGGCTCTAAAAGTTTATTTATGGAAATCATTCAGTCGGTAAAAGCGAGCATTCGAGTGATCGACTATGCGGCAAGCATAGATCTAAGGATCCGTACTTTCCATACTTTCATGTCCTGGTATATCCAGCATTCTAAAAGTACCTGTGGTTCGCCGTACAAGTGAAGGTGTATCAGTTCAGAACAATATGCTTTGGTCTGAATCTGACCCCCTAGGCGTTTCACTCGAATAATGAACTCGGTAATGTCTTACTTACGAGCTCATTTGTCTGCGGTAAAGTTGGCTTACTTGGACGACCTTCTACAGGGATACGGCAACAGAATTATTCTTCAGAACGATGTTCAGAGTCTGCTTCTATTACTCCGACATCTCGGTTTCATCGTAAACGAGAAAAAGTCGGATCTGGATCTGTACAAGTCGTCTATTCACTTGGGATTGAGCTTTGAGACTCACAACAATCTGGTTTGTCTGCCGTTACCCAGACCGAAGTTAGTCAGTTGTTATGCTCACTTTTGTCTACGCTCAGACGCATTAATAGTGAGGGAATTCATGTGACTGTTGGAGCTGTGTGGAGTGGCTGTAGATCTCATTCCGATGGGCCATCTGCACGCACGTCCCCTCCAGATATTCTTTACTCCGAACTGGAGTGTGAAGACGCTTTCGCTTGAACCTGTATTGTTTTAACAGACCTAGTAAAACATGGGTTCAAATTGGGTAGATATTCAGTGGTTAACTCAGGGAGTTACACTGCAACTGCCGGATCAGATTTCATGATTATGACGGATGTGAGTCAGAAGGGTTGGTGCCCAACCCTAAGTCCCGCAGTCTTGAAGTGTCAGGGTCTTTGGAACCCTCGGTTTCAGGAGAAACACATAAACATCAACTAGATGATGTTAATTATAGCTAGTGCTACAACATTGGATTCACTTAATAACGGACGTCCATGTTCAATTTGGTCGGACAACTCGACAGTAGTAGCGTACATCGGGAACCAGGGCAGCACCCATTCATTTCCGTTATGCCAACTAACGAAGATTTTCCAAATATGTCATGAATCATCGTGTTCATCTTTCTATCCATCATATACCGGGTCATCTGAACCCACCAGCAGACTCGCTCTCTCGGAAAGGTCGTCTGTTGCAATTGGAGTGGACACCCAACAAGCGAGTATTTGGACAGATTTGCTACCAGGGGGATCGCCCCATGATAGATCCATTTGTGACACACCAGAACAATCAGTTACCGTTGTTCATGTCACCATGCCCAGACCATTGAGTGCATGCAGTAGATGCTCTGCCGATCTCATGGGGATGGATGATAGGATATGCGTATCCTCCAATTCAGTTGATTCAGTAGATTTTGTTTAAGATAAAACAGTCTCGTTGTGAATCCTACTAATAGCACCTCTGTCATCACAGAAACCTTGGATTAGTCTTCTCAAATGTCTGTTATGGGACGTTCTCCGGAAGCTTCCTCCATGACAGGACCTTCTTTATCAGGGGACGTTTTTGTTCTTCACGTCCTACTCCGCCCATAATGGCATAATGGAGTCGGTTTGACGCGAGGGAACCATTGCTGTTCCTATATTATGTTATGTCTAACACAAGAACGATTAAGTAATGCGGGTGAGGAGGGTTCGTTATGACTTTAAACCCCCCCACTGCCAATGTGTTTAGAGGCGATTACCGGGCAAGATGTAGTTTTCTTCTCGCAAGCCTCGTATGAGTTTAAATACATACATGCATTTCTTCACTTCTCAATTGGCGGCTGGGTCGTGTTCTATGGCGACGTCATGGGCACATCCACTTTTTAGTTGGTTGGTTTCCTGTGATTATTCATCTATATGTCATATACGAGCTCATTTTTCATCATAAATAATTTGCTAGTCTTTGGGCACCTCAGAGGCTGCATAACCAGTTGATTATTGATTACATGTGGGATTTTAATGCTCCCGCGCATAATATTTATTAGGTTGAAGCTTATTGTATGTTATGGATCTTAGAAATTATGAATTATTTCGGGGGGTGGTCCATGTCGGAGCCTATTAATCATACCTACTTTCATTTCTAGATCCAGGTTTCTATTAATGTCGGTACTCAAATCGTATATTCACACGTGTATACGGTCATAGATATCGGATAGTACACTTCGGGGAGTGTTGTTACTGGAATTTATTGTACACCTGAATGGGGTTGCCTGTGGGATACCTCGGAAGTGTTTTTACTCTCCAGAGATCGTTCATTGTGGTTCGATTGGACATATATCACCGGTTTTTTAGCTAGCTGTATATACCATCTCAAATGTACGTTATATAGTGGGCAATATTAATTACCGGGATCGTCGCTATAGCCTTAACTTCTGAGGTGGTGTTAAGCACCATTTATTAATAATAAATTAATACCTGAGTGCCTGTTCAACGAATATTTATATTGTTTTTTGGTACCGCTTTTACTGATTCCAGAGCGCTCCCCTCTTTCTTTTTGAAGATTCCTTCAAAAGAAAAGTGGGGGGGGGGGGGGGGAGATTGTTTACCTCTCCTCCGGCTTGATAGGTATGTAACTATGAGGGAAGCAGTTTTGTCCGTAATTATATCCTGCATACAGCTGGAGTTTTATTGTATATGGCGTATGTTTGTGGGGGGGTATTCTCTCATTCTCAAATATGCCATCCTAATTTTTGGGGCTTAGTCCGGGCTAACCTTAAAAATTGGGAACTTGTTACATCCAATTAGCATAGTCTTCATGCTAAGAATACGGAATTACTTGAACTGGGCTCCTTTTGTATGATATGTGTTATCTATTACTGTATAGAGAGAAATACATGTAATTCCTAATAATTTTAATTTCCTTTCACCTTGGATTACAGGATTGGAACTATGTTGATCTACTAATTCTGAAGTCCTAGGCCCTCCACCTTTTTATGATTCAGCTAGTCTGGGCCATTGGTTTACAGTGTAAAAATTTATAAATTCATAGTAATTTGTATATTTTTTATACTTACCAATGGCCCAGATGGAGATGACCCTCCCATGAGTGGGCACTGATACCTCCCTGCTGAATTTTTATGTAGTACTCTCTTCTACAAAGAATGATGTTGGCACCAATTCCGGTCACTTCCTGATGTCTGCACATGTGCAGAGAGTAAATGTATGGAGGCCCAGATAGGACTTTTAATTTTCGGTTTTGCAAGCAAATTTTGGGGGTTCAAAATTTGTGTTTGGCCCTTGATAACTTTGAGTTAAGCACCAGCTAGTCTGGGCCATTGGTAAGTATAAAAAATATACAAATTACTATGAATTTATAATTTTCACTCAGAGGATTGGATATAATGTCTATATGGTGTATTGTTTGGCACCATGGCGTACTATCTTGTTTTCAAGGGATATGTTGATGCTATATCAGCAGGTATATTCCTTGCAATAGTACCATGCTCATCATGTCCCTCTCCGTCCTTAGTGGCATTATGGAGTTGGTCAGACATGAGGGAGCCCTACGGTTTTATACTATTCTAGATAACTAACACTAAAGTGTTACGAGTCACACCAGGTTAAATTGGTCATGCTGGTTTTGACTTACTATAAGCTTTTGTTAGCTGTATTACTCTTTATTGAGAATTGCAGCAGCAGTATAGCTTTGGGAATGTACCATGAGGTTTCCTTTTCCTATAGTGAAAAAGGAATTTGTCACAGTTCCAAGCTTTAGTATTACTGCTCCGGCCTTACTTATCTAGCGATTCAGGTGATGTGGGTGGGGGGGGGGGGGGGGGGGGGGCTTCAATATTTGTTGAATCCCCCCCCCTGCCAATATGTTAAGAGGCGATAACAGGGCAGGACATAGTTCTCTTCCTGTAAGCCTTGTATGCATTCAGTTATATGCATGTCTTTCATTGCTCTTCGATTGACAGGTGGATTGTGGTTTAACGACGACTTCAGGGCCGCATCCACTCTTTAGTTGGTTTGCTTCCTGTGGTTGTTCGTTCATAAGTTGTATACGAGCATATGATTCCTGAACAGTAACTGTGTTTGGATTCCGAATTCTTTCATGAATACATTTGGTTGATATTGCTAGCCTTTGTGTACCTGTGTGGCAGGCATGTCGGTTATCTGGACGACATTCTGGCAATTAGTTCACTTTGAGAAGTTTCTCTCAGAGTTGTTCACTTTTGTTACAACATATGAGTCTATTCCTCAGGTTAAATTGCATTATCGTCTTTTTATTCCTTCAGTTTTCTGGATATGTTTTGTATTGCTCAGTCACACATGCATAATGTGTATTTATCGTTAGGCAGACATATTATTGAATAGATTCTATTAAATTCTTGCTCTGCTTTATTATAGAGCTTATGAGAATTTTTGACTAGTTGGATCAGTTATGGAGTTTCCTACAGGCCGTCTATGCATACATTCTCTATTTTATTCTTTCCCCAAACAGTCATTGGTTTTAACGGACCTGAGGAACAATGATTTATTTGGGGACGGTCCGTGACGAGTTTTTTAATCATATCCCGTTTCAGGTTTTGAATCCAGTGTTCAACCGGAAGCGGTACACAGGGGGAATCCTACACTCTCATTCTTGTGGATTGAATGGTTACAATTTGGAAGTTCATTATTGGAATGGACTTGTTCAACCTGAACGTGGTCACCTGTGGGTTGGCTCAGAAGCGTATAAGTTCTATCAGACAACTTTCCATTGGGATTCAGTTGGAGAAGTTTAAGGTTGTACATATTAATATCACTGGTTATCGACCTGTATACTTATTCCAGATGCGGCATACATTGAGAAGCTTGCGATTTTAATAATCGGGATCGCCACAATATAGCCTTAGCTGCGGATGTGGCATTAAGCACCAATAAATAAATAAATAAAAAACTGGGAGCCTTTTAGGCGACTATATATTATTCAGTACCACTTTTTCACTGATACCAGGCCACCTCCCTCTTTGTTTTGAAGATTAATTCCTTCAAAAAGAGGGGGGGGGGGGTGATTTCTCTTTACCTCTTCTAGCCTTATAATAAATGTGTAATTATAAGTGAAGCTGTTATTGTCTATAGATTATCCTGATCTTATGTACAGCTTGTTGCATTATATATGGCGTGTGTCTGTGGGCCTTAGTCTCCAACTCTCAGACACTCTTTTCGTAATTTTAAGCATTACGTGTACACTCCATATAAAACCACACTTCGCGTACCCCACTTTTTGTGTAGAAAAGTGGGGTACCCAAGTGCAGTTAGGAGAGAAGCATTACATAATCAATTAGTGCTCAACGAGAAATTTCTTCCAGAGTCTGAACCTGATTAGCAATATTAGTCTTCAGTCAGCGAATTTCTAAAACCTGCATTTCATAAAATAATGACATAAAAATACCATGTCTGTCTTTTCCAGATCATTGTACCCCGGAATAATGTCTGATATTGAACAATTCGCCCAGTATTTTTCATTTTTCGAGATATTGAACTTGTTTCCGTATTAAAATAAAATATTTTGCTGATATGTCATTTGGATTCCCCCCCCCCCCCCCCCCCCCCCTGGATAATTAAAAGTAAGTTTGTTGCCATCAAACATGATCTTGTCCCCCTTCATTCTCGAAACAATTCGTCGAGACATTTTTAAATAAAATTACCAAATAGAGGAAGTATTTTAAAATAAAACGTATTCTGTGTGTTGTTATGTTTCTTAGAACAATAATGTGACAGTCTCGGCAATACATCCTGTCTTTATGAAGTGCGGCCTCTGTTTTTCAGACTCGGGATCATTATGAACCCGGCTTATGATTTAATATCATTGCAGATAAGCTGCTTCACGTTTACCTCAGTAATTATTTTGACGAACTAAATTGAGAATGGAACAGAATTAATAAATAAATCCATCTACTCCTTCCGGTCATTTTCGTAACAACTCGGGTGGATTTTTCAAATTAAGTTCAGTCTTCGGAATCATGAAATTTTAGAAGCAAGGGACGGACGAATCATGGCCTACGGTAAACAAATTTATAGTGCAGTATAGGAAGTGAATTGATACTAAGACACCCACAATGGGATTTTTTTGTCAACTTCCAATATCTGAAAAAAGGCATGAAAAATTGGTGACGTCACTGGGGGCCCAGGGGGGGGGGGGGGGGGGGGGGGTTGAGGGGTAAGCATTTGCCCCTTACATAGATTTTGCCCACATTTGCTTCCCATGTCCATAACCTCGATTAAGCGAGTTCAGACTATTTTATGTCATGAAAATCAAATCGATGTAAGAGCCACACTGCTTCACGGGATCGTCAAAATTCACATTTTTTTCAAGATTTATTAGAACACAAAACATGAATTATTGGACCGATTTTCACGTTTAAAGGATTTTTTTGATACAGAAAATTCTCCCCAAAAATATTTCAGGCACAGAAAAAAGGATTTAGTGAAGAGAACTTAATTATGTAAATTGCGAGGTGTTTTCCCAATCAACACTGATTAGTGAGTAAATACCTGCTGTTATATAATCATACATAACACACTCAGTCGATATTGGGATAATTTTTAGCTCAACTTTGACGAAGTCAAATTTGAGCTATTGTCATGGCCTGTCGTCCGTCTGTCCGTCCATCTGTCTGTCCGTCCATCCGTCTGTCCGTACGTCAACAATTGGCTATGGCTCGGGCTAGAGGTCGTATTTATACACCGATCTTTACGAAACTTCTTGTGTACCTTTGTTATGACCCTGGGACGGGAACGAGTGTTTTTAGGTGTGGTCCGAAATTCAAGATGGCTGCCAGCGGCCATTTTGTACCGATGATGCAAAAATCAGTTTTTTGTACAGAACTTCTGTATGAAAGTTCTGATTTGAATAAAGTTTTGTATAAATGTTTAGTACCATGGGATACATCACATATAATACGGGTTTTTTTCTCGTGCGTAAATTATGCAAATTAGACAGACTTTGATTTATTTTGTGTTACTTTCAGAGCTGTAAGTGCCAAGCTGCTATGGCTCGGGCTAGAGGCCGTATTTATGAACCGATCTTTACGAAACTTCTTGGGTACCTTTGCTATGACTGTGGGACGAGAACGAGTGTTTTTGGGTGCGGTCCAAAATTCAAGATGGCTGCCAGCTGCCATTTTGTACCGACGAAACAGAAATCTGTTTTTTGTACAGAACTTCCATATGAAAGCTCTGATTTGAATAATTTTTTGTATGAATGTTTAGTACCATGGGATACATCACATATAATATGGGTTTTTTTCTTGTGCGTAAATTATGCAAATTAGACTAACTTTGATGTTTTTTGGTGTTACTTTCAGCACTGTAAGTGCAAATGCCAATATGGCTCGGGCTAGAGGCCGTATTTATGAACCGATCTTTACAAAACTTCTTGGGTACCTTTGTTATCACCGTGGGACGAGAACGAGTGTTTTGGGGTCCGGTCCGAAATTCAAGATGGCCGATGGCAGCCATTTTGTACGAAATTTGGTGCAATCAGATTTTTGCACAGAACTTCCTTATGAAAGCGCTGATTTGAATAATTTTTTGTATGAATGTTTAGTGCCATGGGATACATCACATATAATACAGGTTTTTTTCTCGTGCAGAAATTATGCAAATTAGATGAACTTTGATTTTTTCAGTGCTGCTTACACACAGTAAGTACACATGTCAATACGGCTCGGGCTAGAGTCTGTATTTATGAACCAATCTTCACTAAACGTCTTGGGTACCTTTGTTATCACCTTGGGACGAGAACGAGTGTTTCTGGGTGCGGTCCAAAATTCAAGATGGCTGCCAGTGGCCATTTTGTATCGAAATTAGGTCTAATCAGTTTTTTGTCACAACTTCTACGCAGCTCATATTTGTGAACTGATCTTCACGAAACTTCTTGGGTACCTTTGTTTTCACCTTGGGACAGGAATGAGTGTGTTTTGGGGTGCCTTTGTTATCACTGTGCTATGAGAACAAATATTTTGGGGTTCAGTCAGACCCACTCTGGGACTCAAAGATTTTTTCTAGTTTAGCATCTGACTGTCACCCACCTTTACAATACTTTACCTATACATTTGTTACAGGCAACGCTCAGTATTTATGTACAGACCGTTACAATACTTTATATGTACCTTTGTTATCAGGTCATTACCTAGGTGTTTGTCATTGCTGTGTCACATACTATACATGTACATGTCTTTGTCTTGACAAGTTGAGCTACAGTGTCATTGACACTTTCATTTTATATGGAGTGTACACGTAATGTAAGTGTCTTAGTCTGGACTAACCTTAAAATTGGGGGCTCGTTACACCCAATTAGCATAATCATTTATGCTAAATAAGGAATTACTTGGATATTGCTCCTTATTCGGTGGTATGTCCTCCTCAATTGTGGTATAGAGAGGGATATATGTAATTCCTAAAATCTCCTATTCACCTGGGAGTCCTAATGCAGGCTGAGGAGCCAAATTTTAGTCTGCTATTCCTTTAAGTCCTAGGCCCTCCTTCCTTTTTACTATTCAGCTAAGACTGGGCCATTGGTTCTAGTATAAAAATATGATAAATTTAAAGTAATTTGTATATTTTTTTTACTTACCGATGGCCCAGATGGGGATGGCCCTCCCATGAGTGGACAATCATACCTCCACGCTGAGTTATAACATTGGTAGGCACAACTAGGAATTCTAGTTCTCTTCCAGGGTGCTGTTCCTGTGCAGAACTAAAAGTATGGAAGGCCAGATAGAACTTTTAATTTTTGGTATTGCATGCAAATTTTGGGGATTGGGGGGTTCAAAATTTGTGTTTGGCCCTTGATTTTATCGAGTTTGCTCCAGCTAAGTCTGGGCCATTGGTAAGTATAAAAAATATACAAATTACTTTAAATTTATCATTTTTAGAAAACCACAAAATAACAAATACTTAGGTAAATCACATTGATTTGGATTTCCATCCAATAACTAATGAATCTTGATCTCAAATCAATTTTATTTTCTTGTGATGCATTGTTGGTGACTAGAGGAGGCTTTCTTTTGTTTTGATTATGCCCTCGACAGACTTACCTACCCTTTTATGACACTGCCGGGGGCATATGCCGCACTTCGTGTTGCTCTTGTTTGTTTATGAAATAATATTGTTAGAAAGAAATCAGTGGCACAAAGAATGAATTCCCTATTAGCAGGGGCAGATGTCCTGGCTGACAGGATGTAAATAGTTCTCTCTGTTTGTAATTGGAGTTTGTGGGTGCAGTTGTCCTGGCCACCTATTGGATGGGGGGGGAGTTGTTTGACTCCACAGTTTCAGAGTGGTGGAGCAGTTGTTTGTCGTTCACCTCTCTGTGCACCATGGAATCTATCCATAAAGTCTGGAAAAAGTGGACAATAATATATGTGCTACATTAACCCTCAAGTCCCCTACAGCCACAAACTATCCCTTTTATTTTGCTCTGAAAAAGTTGTCCCAAGTGTATTCTTCCTTGAGAATTCTACTGGTAGGATGCATTTATCTTGACAATGTTTTTAGCTCACCTGATTGAAGGTCAGGATGAGCTACAGTGATCACTCACCGTCCATCATCCATGAGCATGGTGTTTGCTCCTGTCCCTTCTAAACTGCTGAACCAATTTTAGTTATATTTGAGGTGATTGTTCTGACATTGCATTTTGTTTTTTTCAAGTCAACTTGCCAAGCCTCATAGGGAGGGGGTGGGGGAAAATTCACCAAAATTCTTAAAAAATCATCTTCTCATGACCCAGTGGGTAAATTGACTTGATATTTGGTATTGAGCTTCCATTTGAGGTGTAGAATCAAGTTTGTCCAAACGAAGTTTGTGGATCAACATTTGCCTTTGAAATGGGAGAGCCAAGATTTTTGACCCACCCAAAATTTCTTTTTTCTGAACTGAGGGGAGAGGGGGGGGGGGGGGGGTCACATTCTAATTTGTTAAAATTGAGTCCCTGCGTTCATATTTGGGCTTCCTGTGTGAGCCCAAATTTGAACTTGGTGCAATATGAGGAAATTTCTTTAAAAATATTCTTCTTCAGATTCACTAGTTAGAATCCTTTCATATTTGGTATACACCATCTCTAGGTGGGTAAGATTCAAGTTTGTTCAAAATGGGTCCCTGGATTAATATTTGGGCTCCCTATGGGAGCTTGAATTTTAACTTAGTGCAATATGAGGGAATTTCTTTAAAAGTCTTCATCTCCAGAACCATTTTTTAGAATGTTTTGATATTTGAAAAAACATCTGTAGTGGGGTCAGATTCAAGTTTGTTCAAATCGAGTCCCTGAGTTAATATTTGGGCTTTTTATGGGAGCCTAAATTTTTACTTAGTGCAATATGAGGGAATTTCTTTAAAAATCATCTTCTCCAGATCCACCAGTCAAAATGCTTTTGTATTTGGTATACAACATCTCTAGGGGGGTGGGGGTGGGGGTGGGGGAGATTCAAGTTTGTGCAAATCGGGTCCCTGGGTTTTGTGCAAATTGGGTCCCTGGGTTAATATTTGAGCCCCCTATTGTAGCCTGAATTTCAACTTAGTGCAATATGAGGAAATTTCTTTAAAAATCTTTTCCTTTAGATCCCCCAGTCAGACTGCTTTCACATTTGGTATACAGCATCCTGGTGTTGGAAGGGAAGTGCTCAGACTCAAGTTTGTTCAAGTTTAGTTCCTAGGTTGATATTTGGACTCCCAAGTTTTGCATTACTGGAAATCGGGGCATTATTTCTGTTGTAGCATCCCAGTACTAGAAAAAAATCATCTGACATGGACAACAGAGTTATAAATAATTTCATTCCTTTGTAGTGTTAACTAGCTAGAGATGCTAATTAAATCCTTCTTTAAACAACTACAGTCCGGTGAGCACCTCAGGCCCCATGGGGCCTCTTGTTACATCATTATTGGCTGCCTTTATAGGCAGCCATCAATAATGTAGAAACACTGTTAAGTCATCTCTCGCTGTGTACATGTATATGTGGGGGTTATTAACTGGTTGAGTGCTAGAAGCCATTATCATTGCTCTCTTGAAAAGTGCTGAAGCCACTTCAGTGGCTTTACACTGTATGAAGTAGCTTTATGTTTCCTGGGCAGTAGCCAGAAAAATATTTAAGAGGCACTCTCCAATAAATTGAAACAAAACAATTATTTATGAACAAAATCTTAATATACTGAGAGGGCTTCAAATACCAGTGGTATGGTACAGTGGAACCCTGTTAACTGAGTAACCAATTTGCCAGTGAAAATTATTCAATTAACAGGAATATTCATTTAACAGGATGATTGGTCATTTTCTTGCATTCTGTAGATAACCTTAGCATTTATTCTATTATAACTTGTTTGACAGAGCTCACTGTGCAATGTCAAATACGGTATAAGAGATTAAAGGCATGTAGTGGTTGTACTGAGGCCAAATAGGTCTATAAACAAGGGGAATTCAATGACTCCGGGTAATTTCTCGACACATTACAATTTTTTTTATTCAATTAAAAGGAGTTTGCTTAATAACCTACGTGCATTTAACAGATCAGATTTGTATCAGGTATGATAAATGGTTTTGTGTTTGGAAGTTATATTCAGTTAACAGGATTATTCAGTAAAGAGATATACAATTAAGTGGGTGCCACTGTATCTTTAAAAAAAAATATTCATGTTACAAATCACCTTTGAAAAATAATTTTCTACCAGTTAACATAAAATTAATCTGCGGACCTAAGTGTTAATGTCACGCCAGTTTTATGGTGCCAGTTAGGCATTATTTGAAAATATTTTATTTTTGGTTGTTTGTTTTATGAGATTTAACAACACTTTCGACAGCCAGTGCCACATCGTTTCAGACAATTTTACATGTAGTGTTAGCAGCAGTTGAAGGCAAGTGCACCATTAGTGTGCTGTATACCTTATTATGCAGTGACACCTCATGGGCAATTAGGATTAACTGTCTTGCCCAAAGAAACCACAAAGTTACTGCTGGTCTGGATCGAACTGTCGACTTTTTATTTGAAGTTCAATGTTTTAACCACTGAGCCACTATATTGTTGGATGACACTAGGTTTGCTTGTAATATTTTTATACTGTACCAATGACCCAGACATAGCTGGTGCTAACTCTTAAAATATAGGGCCAAACACAAATTTTGCCCCCCAATCCCCAAAATTTGCATCTAAAACTAAAGAAAACATGTCCTGAAAGGCCCTCCACACTTCGCCCCTACTGCGCATGCGCAGTGTCAAGGACGTTCCGAAATTGGCGCCATTTATCATTCTAAGTTTGGCCCTTCATCAGTTAACATCTGACTGATCTTTGTGCTTTTAAATCTCAGTTTAAATGATGCCAGACACATAAATATTAGTGAAATGGTGATTCTAAGGAGGATAGAAAAGGAGGAGAGGAAAAGAATGTGTGACAGAATATTATCAGGGCTGTAACTTAAAATTTTTTAATGAAATTATGTTAAGTTACCTATTTTCAAGGCAGCAGCCATTTTGTTGTCATTCTGATTATTTAGTTACACTGTTTTTTCAAGTGTTTTTCCTCTCTCCCTGTCCTTTAAGTTCCCCCTTGCTATTCTCCCATGCTTTTGGCATAGTTTCTGTAATAATTATTACTAAAATTTCTTGGGAGTTTTAGCTGTATAACAGAATGAATTCTGTTCTTTCCCCATGTTTACGTCTTCACCTACGGGTGGTTAGGCGTTGTGTTCTGCATCTACCATCTGATGTTCTGCAGTTTCTTCCCTGGAAGTCTCTGTTTTGCATCAGATGGTGTATTTTTGGTAACTGATTTCGGGCCTGGGTGCCTGGAGTCTTATTTTAGTGTTTTTACACTCATTGTTTACATTTACAACAGCCCTCTGTGTGAGGGGGGGATTTCTAAATAATAATATCTTTATGTTATTTTAATCATAACTAGATACATTATTATTGTTCGTAAGTGTTGAAAAAATTGTTTAAAATATTTTTAAAATTTTTGTCCACACTTAGGCTTGGGATCCATTGGGGCTCAACGTTACTTTTCAGAAACTTGGGCTGTTCTGAAAAAATATTTTTTCAAAATATTTTGATTTCAATTATTTTTTCTATATTTATGGATCATATTATTATTATGTATTTTGATTGCCAGGGGTTAGTGCGAGTACCAGGACTTGTTTTCTTTTCACATTGAAAGGATATTGATCAATTGCTTTAAGAGGAAGTCTTCCTCTGACCTTATTATCATTCTATATGTGGTCAGTGTACTCGCATTAACTCCTGTACTGTATCATATGATTTCGATGACAATATGGGAAGCGTATGTCACGGTATGTTGTTGGGGATTTGGACACTCCGGTCCTTTCCCCGCAGGGTCACTCTACTTTATCAATTTCTATTTCAGACGATCAAGATTAGGGTGATGTATCTGTGATGTCTTCCAACAGTGTGCCTCCGTCGTCACAATTAATGAAGGGCTAGCGGAAAAGTGCTCATGTAATACGCCAATTGCCTAAGAGGACCCTAGTAGGTTCGACGGCCTTTGACGTCCGCTAGCTCGCCCGGTGTAGCGTCCATTCACCGAATGGTTCGGCAGCCGGGTTCGTCCGTTGCGGTCTAGAAGGAATTTTGGGGTGATGCGAGCACTATAAAATTAACTTAATGCACACCCAGTGACGGCGGATCGGAGGGAGAACGGAGGAAGCCTTTTAGTCCGGTTCATAGCTCGTTCCGGTCCATCCGGACGGCAAGCGAGAGAGGCCCCTCTCTCGTTCAACAACATCTGGCCCCAGATGTTGTGGTACAAATGTGTAGTTAGCGGAGCATACGTCCTTCGCTCGGGACGCTCCGTTGTATAGGCAGTCCGCTGAGACTGCTAAGGCTTCCTCTTCTCGTCAGCGCACACGACCGCACCTTGGCTGCGTGACCGCCGATATATTACCAGCTTCGCCGATCAAGGATTCTTCGGCGACCAGGTCACACCATCCGGCAGCCAGGGATTCGAGACCGATGGACTCCGGACGTTCGCATAGGAAAAGTATGCGGGAGCCATCTGATGCGGAGCTGCCCTCGGCGAAGCAGCGATAGACTGCGCCTCCGCAGGTCTCGACGCCGGACATTCTTGTGCACATAGCACAGCTTATCGCAGCATCCCAGCAGCCGACAGAAACGGTGTCGGATTGAGAATTATCCGACAGCGCTGGGTTGGTAGCCGGGGACTCGAGGCCTGCAGACTCCGGACGTTCGCATAGAAAGTGTGCGGGAGTCAACGTACACGGAGCTTCCAGCGGCAATGCATCGTAAGTCCGCTACTGCACAGGCCTCGGGAACAGATGTGCTTTCCTTAATAGCACAGTTTATCGCAGCATCCCAGCATCAACTGAATCTGTCGCATTTATTTTATCCGACGATGCTGGGTTGGGACGCTCCGCGGAAGCGGGTACGGACGTCCGAAAGTTTCATCCGGTCCGATGGGATACCGAAAGGGATTCGGTGGATTTCTAGCTTTCCCTTTCGGAACAACATATGCTGCGATGCCGGATAAGAAACTGATAGCGTCGGTGGACTTAGAAATTTTTGGTTCGGTTCAGGGACATCGTCCCTCAGTTCCGACATAGTCCAATAATGTCACACAAACTTTCGAATTATTGAACGACGCTATATATATTATTATTTTATGCTTGCTATCCAAGCATTTCTGGTTTCTTGTTCGAAGAGTTATGGAGATGAATTTCAAAGTGTGCCTCTGTCGTCATAGTTAATGAAGAGTTAGCGGCAATAAGTGCTCATGGATTATGTCTATCGCTTACGGAGTGACATTCGCTAGCTCACCCGGTGTAGCGTACATTCATCGAATGGTTCGGCTGCCGGGTTCGTCCGTTGCGGTCTAGGAAGGAGATTTGGGTGATGCGAGCACTTTAATTACTTTAGTACTCACCCAGTGACGGCAGATTGAGGACAGATCGGAGGAAGCCAACAACATAGGGGACCGCATGTTGTGGTTCAGATATTTTACATTCGGAGCATATGTCCGTTGCTCGGGACGCTCCGTTATATTGACAGTCCGAGAGACTGTCTTTAATGCTTCCTCATCCTCACAGCAGGGCACACGACCGCACATTGGCTACGTGACCTCGAGTATCCGATCAGTTTCGGCATTCAGTGATTCCACAGCGAATAGGTCGCGCCATCCGGTAGCCAAGGGACACGAGGTTTATACACTCCGTTCGCTCGCATATTGGAAGTATGCACGGGGTAACGATTTCGGAGCTTCCTGCGGCAATGCATCGTAAGACCGCTGCTCCTCAGGCCTCAGTGACGGACGTGCTATCCGAGTTAGCACAGTTGTTTCGCAGCATCCCAGCAATTGACAGTTTCTCGGTCGAATCAGGAATTATCCGACGGCGCTGGGTCGGTGCGGTCCGCGGTTGCATCAAGCTACGGACGACCGAACGCTTTATAGGGTCCGACAGGATGGCGAAAGGGATTCGAAAGATTTCGAGTTTTCCCTTTAGTAGTATCGGAAGATGCCTTTCATATCTTCTGGCATTTCTTCCAGTGATCATTTTTCGGACTTCATTGCTGCGATCTTGGATAAGAGACTTATAGCGTCATTGGACTCGGATTTTTCGATCGGTACAGGGACTTTGTCCCTGACTTACCGACGCAGTCCAATATTGTCATTACAACATGTGTTTTATTTTTCGACGCTATATATATTTATATATATATACAAGCCTGCTACTAAGCATGACAGTTTAGTTTCTTGTCCGCGTGGCTCATTTCTGCCATTTTATCTTTTTTACATATAGTTTATTTTGGCAGAGCAGGGCATACCGAGAGTTCATATGCGTCTAGACGGTGTGATTAAAGACTGCATATATTCTTTTCGTCGTTATGTCTTTTCCAATTTCAATGTTGGGAACGACATTATGTATAGTAGACTTAACTTAGACGCTTTATTATACGTAATCCGCCTTACTGAGGCGTTATCATTACGTCTTCAAGAAAAGATTTACGGGATATTATTCTCAATGTAATTTCTTTTGAGGGCAGTAGTTTGTTCACGTATAACTCCGCCCTTCAGTGGCTGATTGGAGTTGGTTAGACGTGATGCAGCCCTAGCTACATCCACGCGTGGATAGTAGGTTAAGAACTCTCTCAGAGTCGCTTCGTTCTCGGAGGAGCTTCTCTTCGACGGCAACTTTCCGGCAATCCATGAATTGCTTGATTTATACATTCTCTTGTCTATCTAGTCTTACAAGAGATTCAGACTGGGGCAAACATTCGGTGGTTGACTCAGAGAGTGCCGCCGCAGTTGCCGGACCCGAGTGTGGCTGTTATGACGGTTGCCAGTCAAACAGATTGGGATATATACTGATCCCTACGGATTCGAAGTGCCAGGGTCTTTGGGTTCCGCAGTCTTTTAACTATCAGTTTAACTTCCGCGGAATAATGTTTTTTAGGCTTGCTTTATGTCATTGCATGAACATTATTCAGAAACGCATGCCCAAATTCCTGTCCTTTAATTCGACAGTAGTGGCGTATCTCTGGAACCAGGGAGGCACTCTTTCGTTTCCGTTATTCAATTTAATGGAAAGAATCCGTCTGTTGGTTATACTACACCAAGTTCAGTTTTGGTCCGTCATATTCTGGGTCGTCTGATTGTTTTATCGCACTCCCGTTCTCTTACGGGTCGCTTGTTGCTGTCAGAATGGACTCTCAACAAACAAGTATTTAATCAGATTTGCTATCTATGGGAGCGCCCAATGATGTTTTATTTATGACACATCTTGCTAATCAATTGCAGACGTATGTGTTGGCTTGTCCAGATCTCTGAGCTAATACTGTTAACGCTCTATTGATCTATAGGACGGAATGATAGGATACGCGTATCCTCCGGCGCTGTTGTTTTAGCAGGTATTGCTAAGATAAACAACCACAATACATTTCTGTTGATAGCATCTCTATCTTCACAGAGATCATGAGTAATTTACTCTCTTGTCTACTGTGGATCTTAACGTGAAATCTTACTCTATGTGAGGATCTTTCTTCACTGGGTAAATCGTGTCATCTTTATCACAACCAGCAAGGTCGCAACCTTCATGTATTCCGTTGTGTGGTCCATATTGCATTGTAAGCACTGTACTGGACGAGCTTTGGACGCGATTTCTTACTATAGGAGATCCTCTTCTTCGCTATTTTATGTGACTAAAGTGGAGGCTCTTCCGTCGTGGTGTAGGGATCATTATGTTCATATGGTTGATCCCTCCATACTACTCATTGCTATTTTTTAGTATACTTGTTTCACAAGATCTACTGCAGCCTGTTGTTATTTAGGTTATAGGTTTATGTTACCTCATACCTATGCACTCTACGATAGTTTACATTTGAGTCTTTTGTCTCTTTATCTAAGTCAGTTAGTAACTTTTTGATAAATAGACTTAGAATCTTTAGATTAAATTCCTATACGGATTTTAACTTCGGTTCTTATTTAGCTAAGTAATCATTTGAGCCTCTGGAAACAGTAGTTTTCAAATTCTGACCTTTTAGACAGTAATTCTGTTGGTTTCTCTTTTACTGTAGAGTCAGTGAGTTTCATGCACTATCGATGGATGATTTTCACTTTCATAGTTTCGGAATCAATACTTCCGTTACTATTTAGGTTGGATTGTTGCATAAGAGTTAGGCTCCTATTATCCGGAACCTATTATTTTAAGGTCCTTCCGTCTTCGTATGGGCATAGGCCTTTACTCTTTCCGGGTACAGTTTATGTATTTATAAACAGATATCTGTTTATTACAAGGGCGTAAGCTTCTTCTGTCTTTGATGTCTAGTAGAAGGACGTTACGCTCCATTTTATTGTTAATGGATTCTATTAACTAGCGTACTGCTTTTGGTATATCATTGGCTTAGCAGTTGTGCTTAAGATTTCGGCTCATGAAGTAAGAGTTCTTCTACTTCTTGGGCTTACATTAATAGTGTTGCTATTATAGATTTTTGAAGGCTGCTCATTGCGCTCAGCCATCCATTCATGAATTTTATCTCAGAAATATCGAGTCCATTTCTGGAGGCCTCTATTGTTAGGTCTATTCTCTACTGCTCAGAATGTCATTCACTTAACAGTTGCTACTATAGCTAGGTAGGCTGTCTGTTTCGGCAGTGTCTCCGTTCGGCTGCCCTCTTCGCTCTGGGCTATTTGACCCAGGGCAAGAAAAAGGGGGGGGGGGGGAGGGTGTTCCCTTGGGTCACTTGTTTTTTACTATGAAAACAAGGGGATACCTCCTCCGGAGTTAGTAATTCTGAGCTGTTATTGGGATGGTTGTTTAGTGAGAAGTTTAAGTTTATAAAATTCATTCAAGTCTTAGTTTTTAAAGTATAGCTTTTGAATATTGCATATGTCAACGGACATGATTATGCAATTCTCACACACTTTTAGGAGTATAAGAGTCTCTATTCTCTAGACTTACTTTATTATTGGCTTACTTTAAAAATTATTAGTATAAGGATTATTGGATATTAATAGAGTACATGGATGTATGAAGCTCAATTTTTGGAAGGTGTTGTATCTTTCTAATTTATCATAAATAAGAAAGATACATGTAAGGCCTATTACTTCTTTCCCCTACAGGGGATGACTCTATTTTATTTTATTGAGCGTATTCCATTTTGCTCTATGTCCTTGGCCCTCCAGCCTTTTTACTATTCAGCTATGTCTGGGTCATTGGTACAGTATAAAAATGTTAAAAAATTTATAGTAATTTATATATTTTTTATACTTACCAATGACCCAGACGGGGATGGCCCTCCCAGGAGTTGGGAACTCTTGCCTCCCCGCTGAGTACATAGCGCTTACCAGGCACTGGTTATTAGAATGATAAATGGCGCCAATTTCGGAACGTCCTTGACACTGCGCATGCGCAGTAGGGGCGAAGTGTGGAGGGCCTTTCAGGACATGTTTTCTTTAGTTTTAGATGCAAATTTTGGGGATTGGGGGGCAAAATTTGTGTTTGGCCCTATATTTTAAGAGTTAGCACCAGCTATTTTCTGGGTCATTGGTAAGTATAAAAAATATATAAATTACTATAAATTTTTTAACATTTGGTAAATATTAGCCCTGATAATTACTAATTATAAACACCTAAAAAAAGTAAAAAATCTGTTTATCAGGCTCTCCCGCATGTTCCTTATGGCTGCTGCATGCTCTCTTTTTATAACTAATGCAAACTTTAAAAAAATGAAAATATTTTACACAAGTCCATAAAATTGATAAATTTGTCCCTGGAGTCCAACAAGGCTTTGCTATGCTTTAGCATTGCAAAGCCTACTTGCACTCAAGGGACAAAATACACTACCACCCACCAATTGCTGTTCTGTAGATTATGAGGCCTAAAACATAAAACAAACCAAGAACATGAACTTTTGATGTCAAAGAAATAATTACAAAAATAAAAAATAAAATAAAAAATTGCCCACCCACCTGCAATTTTACAAAAAATGGCCTGAGAAACAGAAGATTTACTTTGTGGGGCCTAATTATCTCTGATATAAAACTTTCAAAAAGTCGATGAAAAGTGGACCCACGTCTCTCTGGTAAGCTTGTAGCCAATCATCTTGGTCTCATGTTGCATCTAAGCCACCTTCATGGAGTTTGTGAGGAATTGTCCACCCTGCTTTTCCTGAGAAATGTCAGCCTTATGACCAAAATCCCTGACATGGGTTAATGTACTCTTGCTCTTATAATTCTCAGGTCATTTTGTTATTGTTACGCATTCACTTCCTGGGTACTTAATCCTGAAAAAAGTATAAAAACAATTCCAGGTGAGACCTTGTGTCTCCACCTATGAAGAACACACATCAGCACAAGGTAAAATGAAGTGGCAACTGAAAATAACAGTCCTCTCTCCATTAAACCTTGTTTCATCCATGTCTGTAAGTGACGGAGAGAAAAAAAGTTGTTGCTGTCTCACTCTATACTCAAATCCATCTTCCTCTAAAACATCCCTGCATGGGATGACCTACATGTGTATCCTCTAGCTGTTCATTGTCGCTCAGACTTCCTGGAAAAATTAATGTTAATATAAACAGCTTGGAAAATTAACTTTTACCTGCCTTCAAATTCATTTTTATACGCTTGTTTTGAAAAAATGGGAGTATCATGTTATGGTGTTGTCTGTTTGTTGTCTGTCTAGCTGTCCATCCATCCGTAAACAATTTTTTTGTCGCCTACTCCTCCAAAAGTTTACATGCTACATTGTTCAAACTTTGCACACATGTTGATCAGTAATTGCTGTTGTACATGTGACAAGTGCAGGTAATTCCATTTTGTATTTCCAGAGTTTTGCCCCCTTTTAGTACTTAAAACATTACTGTATTGTGTCGCCTACTCCATCAACATTTTACATACTATATTAATTGTTCAAACTTTGCACACATGGTGATCACCAATTGCCGTTGTGCATGTGGCAAGAGCAGGTACCTCCATTTTGTATTTCCAGAGTTATGCCCCTTTTTGCACTTAAACATTACAGTATTGTGTCACCTCCTCCTTCAACATTTTACATGCTATATTGTTCAAACTTTGCACACATGTTGATCACCAATTGCCATTGTGCATGTGACAAGAGCAGGTAACTCTGTTTTGTATTTCCAGAGTTATGCCCCTTTTAGTACTTAAAACATTACAGTTTTGTGTCACCTTCTCCTTCAACATTTTACGTGCTATATTGTTCAAACTTTGCACACATGTTGATCACCAATTGCCATTGTGCATGTGACAAGAGCAGGTAACTCTGTTTTGTATTTCCAGAGTTATGCCCCCTTTTAGTACTTAAAACATTACAGTATTGTGTCGCCTACTCCTTCAACATTTTACATGCTATATTGTTCAAACTTTGCACACATGGTGATCACCACAGGCATATGTTGCCCCGCTAGGCGGTGCTCTTGTTAACAGTTCAACTCAGCTTTGATTCATCTGAATTTAACTCAAGGAATCATTGGTGAAAAACTCCATACAATTTACAGAGGTAATTCATTAAATGTGCCCAGATTATCCTTATTTCAGTGGCAAGGGAAATCCTGTCCTTGGTAGGAATATCCACCAGCAGCATGCAAGGAGTTAATTGATGCACCAGAAGTTCTTCATCAAACTCACTATCATCACAGCACTGGATTTAAAAACAGAATATTTCTAGGTCTAACTGCCAGTGTAAATTTTCTAAGTTATTCACTGAAACCAACTTTGCAATCATTGCAACCTTCTTACAAGAAAAAAAATTATTCGGCAACCTTTCTGCAATCAATCTGCACGCAGAAGGATAAGTTGAGAAGCATACTACAAGCTTCATAAACAAAATGTTGGCATTGCATGCTTACTCCATGCATGCAGGAGGAATGTGATGTATATGGGGAGTGAGCGATGCATGTGTGAAGCATGCAATGCTTGTGGGTAGCATGTGGGAAGCATGCGATGTGTGCAATTTCTGCCAAGGGCCTATCCTGGAAAATGGGGATGTAGATTTCCAGGTTTTGGGAAACACTGAAAAAAACATTTTTTTGTGAAACTAGAAATACTGGTATATAAATCACCTGACATGGCCAACAGAGGTATAAATAATTACAACTTCATTCCTCTGTAGTGTTGACTAGTCATACATTACAGTTGCTGTTGATTGGTTGTAATGCACATGGGAGTTGTGATGTCCACACATGCATTTACCAGGAAATCAAAATTATCATCAGCAAAATTTTAATTAATGAAGCACCAGGTTGTACCCCCACAAACAAAGGGGGGGGGGGGGGGGGTATATAGGGTCAACTTGCCGGTCGGTCGGTCTGTCGTCGTCAGTCTGTTGCAACTTCTGGAGCGAACTACTTCCACCGTTTTAGTCACATTTTCATGAAACTTCACAAAAATGATCGACATGATGAGGGGAAGTGCGTGACATAATTTTTTTTCCGGATCGGATTCAAGATGGCCGACTGGTGGCCATATTGGATTTTGCAAAATACTTGTGGAGCAAACTACTTGTACAGTTTTTGCTGTATTTTCATGAAACTCAATATAAATTGATTGACATGATGAGGAGCAGAGTGTGACATAAATTTTTTCCAGATTGGATTCAAGATGGCCATCTGGTGGCCATATTGGATTTTGCAAAATACTTGTGGAGCGAACCACTTCTGCAGTTTTTGTTGCATTTTCATGAAACTCAATATAAATTGATCGACATGATGAGGAGCAGTGCATGACATAAATTTTTTCAAGATCAGTTTCAAGATGGCCAACTGGCAGCCAAATTGGATTTTGCAAAATACTTGTGGAGCAAACTACTTCTACAGTTTTTGCTGCATTTTCATGAAACTCAATATAAATTGATCGACATGATGAGGAGCAGTGCATGACATAAATCTTTTCCAGATTGGATTCAAGATGGCCAACTGGTGGGCCATATTGGATTTTGAAAAATACTTGTGGACCAACTACTTCTACAGTTTTTGCTGCATTTTCATAAAACTCAATATAAATGATCGACACCATGAGGAGCAGTGTGTGACATAATTTTTTTCCCGATCAAATCTAAGATGGCCGACTGGTGGCCATATTGGATTTTTTTTTACTTAGAAAAATTGAATGCCCCTTTTCAGTCACCCACTCTAGAAAAATTGAATGCCCCTTTTCAGTCACCCACACTAGGCGGTATGCCACGGTGGGGGTATGGCCACAGACCATCTCTTGTTCCTATAATTAGTGTTTGGTATCTAATATTATTGCGTCCATGGAAATAATGCCCACCCATGGAAAGTGATCGTCCACTGTGGCTGTACTGTAGATGCAGAATATGACCTCAAATCTTTCTTCAAACAAATTTCTCGTGTGTGCTCCTCAGATCACCTGTGACTGCTTGTATATAACTTGCTGTTCCAGTTCAGATGAATTTTCTCTATTTTCTTCTTCTATGAATTTTTTTATTGCAGTGAAAAATGTCGAATTCCTGCTTGGTGTGATAGAATATTATATAAAGGGAAGAATGTTCGACAAACAGAATATAGGTCACATCCTCTTCTTAAACTTAGTGATCACAAGCCAGTTAGTGCACTGTTTGATGTGGGGGTAAGTTTTTGTGAAGATTTATAGATTCTTGAATTTTTAATTAATATTCATATCTAACTTACAATTGACTACCTTACAAACATCTGATTTCAGCAACCATGTAATCCTACACAACGCAAAGTCATACTGGCAGGTTAACATGATTGTGCTCTGATCTTTTTGATGCTGCTTCAAATCTACTGAATGACATTTTACCATTTCTTATGAACTGCTCAGGAAAAGCATCCTTTGTTACATTTTTGACAAAAAACCCCAAACATGATTTTAACTCTCTAACAACCCCCCCCCCCCCCCCACCCACAATTAAACCCAATAACAAAAAACAGAGTCCTGTATGGTCTTCCTTACATGATGTCTGCACATGTGCAGAGATCAAGGAAGTGCTGTCCACTCCCACCATTAATTATTCTTTTGTTTGGCCTCTGCATAAACAGTTGTCTGTTTACTTTCTCTTATAAAATTTCAAGTTTTGATAGCTTCAAACACTGGATCAATCAGGAAAGATTCATTACAAGATATTCAATGATTCAAGGAAGGATAGCATACAGAACGAAATTTATCAGGACAGTGCTTTCTAAAATAATTACTTACAAAAGGTTTAAAATCCTGTGTTGCCCTCATTTGGGTCATTCCCTGATGTATAACTATTCATTTTTTTATGCCCCCCCTCCCCCCCCCCCAACTTAAGTCGGGTGGCATATAGTGATTGAAGTGTGCATGTGTCTGTCCGTCCGTGTGTGTGTGTGTCCGAGTCAATAACTCTAAAACTGTTAGGGCCACAGTCATCAAACTTCACACAATTATAAAGGACCATGGGAGGATGTGTCACACACCATAGCCGGGTTCGTACCTTCAAGGTCAAGGTCACATTTCAAGGTCACACTAAAAATCGGTCAATATTCATGTCTCGGCCATAACTCAGAAATGAATCATAGTACAATTGTTAAACTTTTTACAAATGTTAAGGACAGTCAGAAGGTGTGTCGCGTATAATAGTTTCCACCGCATCTGCAAGGTGAAGGTCACAATTGAACTTCATATGTTCAGGGTCACAAATCGTGTCTCAAGCATAACTCCAAAGCTATTAGGGCTACAATCATCTAACTTCACTCAATTATAAAGGACAACGGGTGGATGTGTCACACACCACAGCCAGATCTGTAAGGTCAAGGTCAAACACATATTTCAAGGTCACACTGAGAATCATCAATATTCATGTCTCGGCCATAACTCAGAAACGAACCAAAGTACAAATATTAAACTTTTTTGATTGATGGAGGTCAAGGTCACAGATCAAGGTCATTGCCACGTAGGGGGCATACTCACTTCCGAGTGAATCTCTTGTTATTATTTAATTATCTCTTTCACATAGAAACCCTGAAATGTGAAGCAGTGCTTGTTTACTCTGGTAAGCAATCTCTCTTTTACTGGTAAAATAGGACCTGGCAAGCCCGGAAATAAGCAATCTGTCATTTGCAGAATGAGGTCCCCAGAGGGTGAATTTGCTGACGCTATCCCATAAAGAGGGCTTGAATTCCCTAATTTATCCTCTGGGTACCTCTTTCTGTTTAGGCCTGAGACCTTGATTCAGATGGATATTCACATAGGGTAAATTTAGTAATGCCACCCTGCTGTGCAGGGTTCTGTAAATGACATTCTGTAAATGACATTCCTCATTCTGTAAATGACATTCTGCTACTTTCCAGGCTTGGGACCTGGTAACCAGTGCCTGGGGTGGAAGTCCTCTAAAGTGGGCAACATGGATATAAACAATTGGCTGAACTTGACTTTCTAACTATGTTATGGTCATGATTAGACATTGTGCAGAAGTATGTGACCTTGAACACCAATAAGTAAATCCGTAACTTTATTTTTTTTGTAGTTGACTTTCTCAGGATTAGAAAATGTTATGAGCTTTCCTCTCATTTGTTTTGGTATTGGTATATATACAGAACCACACATACGTTTGAATGAGTTAAGAATTATCACACGAGATTGCTTTGGCCCATGATATCCAAAGCAATTTCATACGATAATTCTTAACCCATTCAAACGTATGTGCGGTTGTGTATTTATCACACACCTCCCATATAACAACCAGTCTACACAAAAATTGAGCTAAAATCACTTATTGACTGGACAATTGCTATGTTTCCTTCGTTTCCAACAAGAGATCACTGTTAGTGGGTGAAGTACTAACCCTAGTTTGCTTTTTAATTTTTACGACATTCAATAGGTCAAAACCAATTTACACCGATCGGTGTCCCGGTCACGAAGATCGAACTTCAAATATTAACTAAACTGTGGGGAAGAACACAACCAAGGTTTTTAAATGGCTAATATGTTTAGCACACTCCATCAATATATGACCAGTTGTGGTAGTATTTGTCAAGGGACAAGCAGTCAGAATGTAATTTTTATTTTGTAAATTTTTTACTCGAATCTGATTGTTTAAATACCCTGGGAAAAACAAATCTAAATGAGGAACTTGGAATTTCCAAACCATCTTGACTCTGGTGCATTCTGCCAATGATTGACAAGATTTACTTAGATGGGTTCCTTCTCTGTTTACGTTGGAAATGAAATGTGCGATACGTTCCTTCTCTGTTTACGTTGGAAATGAAATATGCGATACAACTTAATTTTATCGTACAGGCAGAACAGTGGAAATCCTGTGTTTTACATTGATAGGTGTGTGATAAATTTGTGTATAGTTCTCACTAATCATGAGCTCATATCATATCTTAACTCAGTTTTAGTAATCTTAATATAAATCATCATAATCATTGCATCTGGATGAAATTATATTGTGATAACCTTAATTCAGTTGTACTCACTTAGGATAAGACCCCACAAAATAGATCTGTTTCGCAGGCCATTTTTTGTAAAATTGCATGTGTGTGGGTGGTTTTTTATTTTATTTTTTATATGTGTAATTATTTCTTTACCACCTAAAGTTCATGTTCTTGGTATGTTTTAGGCCTCATAATCTAAAGAATAGCATGAGTGATGGTGTATTTCATCCATTGAGTGCAAAAGACTTTTTAACCATTTAATTTTTTTTTTTTAAAGTTTGCATTAGTTATAAAAAGAGAGCATGTGGCAGCCAAAATGGCCGTGCAGGAGGCCTGGGAAACAGATTTTTAACTTTTTTAGGCCAATGCATGTTACTTAGGAAGAGGTAATCAAGTTAACTCCAGAATAGGATTCTATTATCCATTCTTATTCTTTTCATCTATCAGTGGTTAGTCAGTTATTATTGCTAGATGTAGACTATTTTGTTAACTCAGTCTCGTTCAGATTTAAAATTTTCTGTAACTGATTAATTAAACCTTTATCTATCATTTTTGATTCTTTATGATCCCACCTTCCTCTTATTTATTAAGCAGGTCTGGGCCAGTGGTAAGGTGGATAAATATTGGAAATTTGAAAAAATTTCTATATTTATCATACCAACCACTGGCCCAGACAGGAAGTACCCTCCTATGAGTTGTTCAGTCATACCTCCCTGCTTTCAACTAGAAACACTAAGGAGGAACAACAAAAGAATGGTTAATGGTACAAATGGATGGCACTTCCTGCATCTCTGCATATGTGCAGACATCATTTATGAAGGACCATACAGGACTTTATTTTTTATTTGACTTAATTAGCTCACCGAAGGGAGCTCAACTTATCACTTGTCGTCCGTCATCATGAACATTTTTCAAACGACTTCTCCTCTGAAATCACTCGTCTGATTTTCACGAAACTTCATGTGGATGTTCATTACTATATGGCAATTCATGTTTGTTCAAATGAAATGGTCACGTCCCTTGGGGGCTCTGTATGGGGCATAACTCTGATAGCACCATATGAATTATAGAAAAATTATTAAAAAATCTTCTTCTCCAGAACCAATGGGCAGAATCTTTTGATACTTGGGTCTGATTCAAGTTTGTTCAAATTGAGTCCCTCAACCAATATTGGGGCTCACTATGGGGGCGTAAATTTTTACTTAGTGCAATTTAAGAAAAATTCTTTAAAAATCTTCTTTTCCAGAACCAATGGGCAGAATCTTTTGATATTGGTAAGCAGCATCTTGGTATGGGTCTGATTCAAGTTTGTTCAAATCGAGTCCCTTGATCAATATTGGGGCTCCCTATAGGGGCAGGAATTTTTCCTTAGTGCAATTTAAGGAAAAATCTTCTTCTCCAGAACCAGTGGGTAGAATCTTTTGATAATTGGTATACAGCATCTTGGTATGGGTCCGATTCAAGTTTGTTCAAATGGAGTCCCTTTATCAATTTTGGGGCTCACTATGGGGACCTGAATTTTTACTTAGTGCAATTTAAGAAAAAAAATTTAAAAATCTTCTTCTCCAGAACCAATGGGCAGTATCTTTTGATATTTGGTATACAACATCTTGGTATGGGTCTGATTCAAGTTTGTTCAAATTGAGTCCCTCGATCAATGTTGGGGCTCACTAAAGGGATGTGAATTTTTACTTAGTGCAATTTAAGAAAATTTCTTTAAAAATCTTCTTTTCCGGAACTGATGGGCAGAATCTTTTGATATTTGGTATACTGCAACTTGGTATGGGTCTGATTCAAGATTGTTCAAATTGAATCCCCCGTTCAATATTGGGGATCACTATGGGGGGGTGTGAATTTTTATTTGGTACAATTTAAGAAAAATTATTCAAAAATTTTCTTCTCCAGAACCAATGGGCAGAATCTTTCGATATTTGGTATGCAGCAACTTGGTATGAGTCTGATTCAAATTTGTTCAAATCGAGTTCCTCGATCAATATTGGGGCTACCTATGGGGGCTTGGATTTTTACTTGGTGCAATTTAAGATAAAATCTTCAAAAATTTTCTTCTCTAGAACCAGTGGTCAGAATCTTTTGATATTTGGTATACAGCATCTTGGTATGGGTCTGATTCACGTTTGTTCAAATCGAGTCCCTCGATCAATATTGGGGCTCCCTATGGGCCGTGAATTTTCACTTAGTGCAGTTTAAGAAAAAATTCTTTAAAAATCTTCTAACGTCCCAGGGGGCAAAATCTTTTGATATTTGGTATGTAGCATCTTAGTAAGGTTCTGATTCAAGTATGTTCAAATTGAGTTCCTCGATCAATACTGGGCCTCACTATGGGGGCGTGAATGTTTACTTTGTGCAATTCAAGGAAAATTCTTTAAAAATCTTCTTCAGAACCATCATGCAGAATCTTTTGATATTTGATCAGCAGCATTGTCCCATTCAGTCCTGTTGATGTTTTAGCTCCACAGAGAGTATAGATTTACTCTGTAGAACCTTAAGAATAGCTTTTGTGTCTGAACAGTATGGAACACTCTGTGAGTGCCTAAGGCCCTCTTGGGCCTCTTGTTTTAATTAAGTGTTTGGCTCAATTCTTCAAACTGAGCTAACTAGCACATCTGGGCCAGTGGTAGGCATAATAAATGTAGAATTTATTTCAAATTTTAAATTCTGCTATTCGGTTGTTCTCTCCAGGTACTTTAGCTTCCTATACTCTCTCAAAAAGTTTGGTATTATATATCATTTTGTTTTCACCTAAGGCATGCATGCATTTCGGACAGAACATAATGTATTCTGTGTGGGGGAGGGAGAGATGTTGATAACATTGTTTTTTGCTGATTAGTGATCATCCGATGGTGCATTTCCTGGAATTCTTTACAATTTGCGCATGTCTTTCTAAAATGACAAATATTCTTTTTGGAATGTCATATGCAACAATGACACTGGAAAATGCCACTCTTCATTGCCCTTTGAATGGATCGCTGCTACAATAAGGTCAAACAAAATTAAATATTTAATTCTGAGGCCTTTTTTAGCTCAACTTTAACATAGTCACATTTTTAGCTCAACTTTGACGTAGTCAAATTTGAGGTTATGCCATGGCCCATCATCCATCTGTCCATCAACAATTCAATACTGCTCGGGCTAGAGGCCGTATTTATGATCCAATCTCTACGAAACTTCTTGGGTTCCTTTGTTATCACCGTGGGACGAGAACGAGTGTTTTTGGGTGTGGTCCGAAATTCAAGATGGCCACAAGAAGCCATTTTGTACCTAAGTTAGTGCTATCAGTTTTTTGTACAGAACTTCTGTATGAAAGTTCTGATTCAAAAAATTTTTTTTTGTCTGAATGTTTAGTAACATGGAATACATCATATATAATACAGGTTTTTTTCTCATGCAGAAATTCTGCAAATTAGATGAACTTTTATTTTTTCAGTGCTACTAACACACAGTAAGTACACATGTTAATACGGCTCGGGCTAGGTGCTGTATTTATGAACCGATCTTCACGAAACTTCTAAGGTACCTTTGTTATCATCTTGGGACGAGAACGAGTCTTTCTGGGTGCTGTCCAAAATTCAAGATGGCTGCCGGCGTTCATTTTGTACCGAAACTAAGTCCGATAAGTTTTTGTACACAACTTCTATATGGCTCGGGCTAGAGGCCATATTTATGAACCGATCTTTACGAAACTATTTGGTTACCTTTGTTATCACCGTTGGACAAGAACGAGGGCTTTTGGGTGTGGTCCGAAATTCAAGATGGTCGCCGGCAGCCATTTTGTACCAAAATTAGAGCAATCAGTTTTTTAGCTCAACTTTGGCAAAGCCAAATTTGAGCTTATGTCATGGCCAGTCGTCCGTCTGACCATCTGTCCGTCAACAATTCAATACGGCTCGGGCTAGAGGCCGTATTTATGAACAGATCTTTACGAAACTTCTTGGGTACCTTTGTTATGACTGTAGAACGAGAATGAGTGTTTTTGGGTCCGATCTGAAATTCAAGTTGGCCGCTGGCGGCCATTTTGTACAGACTTAGGTGCAATCAGATTTTTGCGCAGAACTTCTATATGAAAGCACTAATTTGAATAATTTTTTGTATTAATGTTTAGTACCATGGGATACATCACATATAATACGAGTTTTTTTCTCGTACGTAAATTATGCAAATTAGACTAACTTTGATGTATTTAGAGTTACTTTCAGCACTGTAAGTGCAAATGCCACTACAGCTCAGGCTAGAGGCCGTATTTATAAACCGATCTTTACGAAACTTCTTGGGTATCTTTGGTATCACCTTGGAACGAGAACGAGTGTTTTTGGGTGCGTTTCGAAATTCAAGATGGCCGATGGCAGCCATTTTGTACAAAATTAGGTGCAATCAGATTTTTGCACAGAACTTCCATATGAAAGCGCCGATTTGAAAAAGTTTTTGTGTGAATGTTTAGTACCATGGGATACATCACATATAATATGGATTTTTTTCTTGTGCAGAAATTATGCAAATTAGATGAACTTTGATTTTTTCAGTGCTACTTACACACAATAAGTACACATGTCAATACGGCTCGGGCTAGAGGCTGTATTTATCAACCGGTCTTCATGAAACTTCTTGGGTAGCTCTGTTATCACCTTGGGACGAGAACGAGTGTTTCTGAGTGCGGTCCAAAATTCAAGATGGCTGCCAGTGGCCATTTTGTACCGAAATTAGGTATAATCAGTTTTTTGTACACAACTTCTATATGGCTCAGGCTAGAGGCCATATTTATGAACCGATCTTTACGAAACTTCTTGGGTACCTTTGTTATCACCGTGGGATGAGAACGAGTGTTTTGGGGTGTGGTCCGAAATTCAAGATGGCCACCAGCAGCTATTTTGTACCAAAATTAGTGCAATCAGTCTTTTGTACAGAACTTCTGTATGAAAGTTCTGATTTGAATAAATTTTTGTATGAAAGTTTAGTAAAATGGAATACATCACATACAGTACAGGTTTTTTTCTCGTGCAGAAATTATGCAAATTAGATGAATTTTGATTTATTTAGTGCTACTTATACACTGTAAGTGCAGATGTCAATACGGCTCGGGCTAGAGGCTGTATTTATCAACCGATCTTCACAAAACTTCTTGGGTACTTTTGTTATCACCTTGGGACGAGAACGAGCGTTTCTGAGTGCGGTCCAAAATTCAAGATGGCTGCCAGTGGTCATTTTGTACCGAAATTAGGTCCAATCAGTTTTTTATCACAACTTCTATACAGCTTGTATTTATGAACTGATCTTCACGAAACTTCTTGGGTACCTTTGTTTTCACAGGGACAGGAATGAGTGTGTTTTGGGGTTCCTTTGTTATCACTGTGCTATGAGAACAAATATTTTGGGGTTCAGTCAGACCCACTCTGGGACTCAAATAGGGTTGGGCGGTATTGGTAAAAATAAATACCGCGGTAATCGCAAAATATTACCGCGGTATACCGAAATACCGATTAAAATCAAAGGGGGTCTTCTCCATAACAAAAAACGCAACTTCAACGTGTCGAAACTGTAAAATTTGAGCCTGAAGCTTTGCACAAGACGGCCGTCAAAAATCAAAACTTTTTCAAATATTTACTCACAAATGATTTTAGTTTAGCACAAAGTTCAGTTGGGACAACTTGGGGTATATAACAAGGCACATTTGATGTTTATCGAAGAAAATTCAAAATAAAATCAAACCCAGAGATAATAATTCTTCGAATCAGAATCGTCCAGTGACATGAGATTGAGAAGTGAAGTGTGCAAAAAGTAACAACAGAAGAGCATGCGATTGCCACAGTTCATCACAATAATTTTCGTGTTTGATTAAAATTAATAACCGTATTACATACACATCACCATTCAAATAAAAAGGTTGTATGGGGCGAATGCTGCTTGGTAGAAAATGTAAGTAAGTTGGGCTTTTTTATTTTTTTTTAAATAATGACAAGACTTTCGTCCTTTTTGTGTTGAATAATCCTGCAAGCACATTTCTGAAATCACGAGGCAGTAATGACGTACTGCGTGTCCTAGCAGCCAATCACTGTGAGTTTCGTTTGGAATCCCCTGATATTTCCCCCAAAGAAAATGTCCTATTTTTATTTAACTTCAGCAGACGGCAGTGCCGTTGGTCGAAAGTGTCCACGTGACTAACTACGCATGCTAAGTGCGTGCCCTCCACCTCAACTTGTTTCAAATTCAAGGTAAACAGAATTGCTTCAGTTCCAGCAGTCAGCTATTCATTAAATGCCTCCACAGAATATAAATGACTTGGCAGAAACCTGCAAACACACACGTATCTTGAACTTTACTATGATTCGCACAGCAAGAAACTAAACAGAATACAATAATTACCCAAATTTAAGCCAAGTGTATCGAGCCTGATTGACGTGAAACTATTCACAGCCAACCGCGATGGGCAATTTGAGAATTGCATATCGCGGTAAAACCGAGTTTTCGGTATACCGATTAAACAATTATTTGCCGGTATCGGTAACGGTATTGAAAATATTACCGAATATAATCGGTATACCGAAATACCGCCCAACCCTAGACTCAAAGATTTCTTTTCTAGTTTAGCAGATTTCTTTTCTAGTTTTGAATCTGACTGTCACCCACCTTTACAATACTTTACCTATGCATTTGTTACAGGCTATGGTCAGTATTTATGTACAGACCGTTACAATACTTTATATGTACCTTTGTTATCAGGTCATTACCTAGATGTTTGTCATTGCTGTGTCACATACTATACATGTACATGTCTTGACAAGTTGAGCTACAGTGTCATTGACACTTTCATTGTACAGAACTTCTCTATGAAGGTTCTGATTTGAATAAATTTTTGTATGAATGTTTAGTAACATCGAATACATCACATATAATACAGGTTTTTTTCTCATGCAGAAATTATGCAAATTAGATGGACTTTGATTTATTCAGTGATACTTATACACAGTAAGTGCATGTGTCAATATGGCTCGGGCTAGAGGCTGTATTTATGAACCGATCTTCACGAAACTTCTTGGGTACCTTTGTTATCACCTTGGGACAGGAACAAGTGTTTTGGGGTGCCTTTGTTATCACTGTGCGATGAGAACAAATATTTTTGGGCTCAGTCAGACCCACTCTGGGACTCAAAAAGGGAGATAATTGAAAATCTTTTCCAAAAACACCAGACAAAATAATGTTTCTTGAATTCAGCATCCCTAGGATGTGTATATTCAAATGTGTTGAAGCCAAGTTCCTGTGTTAATATTTGTTGTTGTTTGGGGAGGGTAAACATTATTAGCACAACCTGATATTTTTATACTGTACCAATGACCCAGACATAGCTGGTGCTAACTCTTAAAAATATAGGGCCAAACACAAATTTTGCCCCCCAATCCCCAAAATTTGCATCTAAAACCAAAGAAATCATGTCCTGAATGGCCCTCCATACTTCACCTCTACTGCGCATGCGCAGTGTCAAGGACGTCCCGAAATTGGCGCCATTAATCATTCTTTGTTTGGCCCTTCATCAGTTAACATCTGACTGATCTTTGTGCTTGTAAATCTCAGTTTAAATGATGCCAGACACATAAATATTAGTGAAATGGTGATTCTAAGGAGGATATAGAAGGAGGAGAGGGAAAATGAGTGACAGAAAATAATCAGGGCTGTAAATTAAAATTTTTTAATGAAATTATGTTAAGTTACCTATTTTCGAGACAACAGCCTGTTGTGGTCATTCTTGTTATTAAGTTACACTGCTTGTTCAGTGTTTTCCTCTCTCCCTTTCCTTTAAGTCCCCTCTTGCTATTCTCCCATGCTTTTGGCATATTTTCTATAATATTATTACTAAAATTTCTTGGGAGTTTTAGCTGGATAACAGAATGAATTCTGTTCTTTTCCCCATGTTTACGTCTTCACCTATGGGTGGTTAGGCATAGTGTTCTGCATCTACCATCTGATGTTCTGCAGTTTTTTCCCTGGAAGTCTCTGTTTTGCATCAGATAGTGTATTATTGGTAACTGATTTTGGGCCAGGGTGCCTGGAGTCTTGATCTGGTGTTTTTACACTTATTGTTTACATTTCCAACATCCCTCTGTGTGAGGGGGGATTTCTTGAAAATAATATCTTGATGTTAATTTAATCATAACTAGATACATTACATTGTTCGTAAGTGTTGCATAAATTGTTTAAAATATTTTTAGAATTTTTGTCCACACTTAGGCTTGGGATCCATTGGGGCTCAACGTTACTTTTCAGAAACTTGGGCTGTTCTGAAAAAATATTTTTTCAAAATTTTTTGATTCAATTATTTTTTCTATGTTAATGGATCTTGTTATTATGTATTTTGATTGTCAGGGGTTGGTGCGAGTACTAGGACTTTGTTTTCTTTTCACAATGAAAGGATATTGTTCATTTGTAATAAGAGGAAATCTTCCTCTGACTTTCATAATCATTGTATAATGTAGTCAGTGTACTCGCACTAACTCCTGTTCTGTATGTGTTAATTTCGATGACAACATGGGAAGCATGTGTCACGGTATGTTAGTGGGGAATTGGCCATTCCGGTCCTTTCCCCGCAGGGTCACTCTACTTTATCAATCTCTATTTCAGACGATCATGATCAGGGTGATGTATCCGAGATGTCTTCCAAAAGTGTGCCTCCGTCGTCACAATTAATGAAGAGCTAGGGGAAAAGTGCTCAGGTAATACGTCAATTGCCTAAGAGGACCCTAGTAGGTTCGACGGCCTTTGACGTCCGCTAGCTCGCCCGGTGTAGCGTCCATTCATCGAATGGTTCGGCAGCCGGGTTCGTCCGTTGCGGTCTAGAAAGGAGTTTTGGGTGATGCGAGCACTATAAAATAACCAAGTGCACACCCAGTGACGGCGGATTAGAGGGGAGAACGGAGGAAGCCTTTTAGTCCGGTTCATAGCTCGTCCAGGCCCATCCGTGCTGCGAGCGAGAGAAGCCCCTCTCTCGTACATCAACATCTGGCCCCAGATGTTGTGGTACAAAATGTCTCGCATTCGGAGCATACGTCCGCCGCTCGGGACGCTCCATTATATAGACAGTCTGTAGAGACTGTCAATAAGGCTTCCTCATTCTCATGGCAGCGCACACGACCGCACCTTGGCTACCTGACCTCCGATATCCAGTCAGCTTCGCCAATCAGAGAATCCTCGGCGACCAGGTCACGCCATCCGATAGCCAGGGACACGAGGCCTGGAGACTCCGGACGTTCGCATAAGAAAGTATGCGGGAGTTAATGTACACAGAGCTTCCAGTGGCAAAGCATTGTAAGACCGCTTCTGCACAGGCCTCGGTGACGGACGTGCTATCCCAAATAGCACAACTTATCGCAGCATCCCAGCAACGACAGAATCTCTGTCGCATAATGTAATATCCGACGACGCTGGGTTGGGACGCTCCGCGGAAGCATCAGGTGCGGACGTCCGAAAATTTCATACGGTCCGACGGGATGCTGAAAGGGATTCGGAGGTTTTCGAGCTTTCCCTTTCGGAACAACATAAGCTGCTGTATATGTCATCTGACTTCATCTTCTAGAGGTTCTTCGTCGGACCAGAATGCTGCGATACTGGATAAGAAACTGATAGCGTCGGTGGACTTAGAAATTTTTGGTTCGGTTCAGGGACATCGTCCCTCAGTTCCGACACAGTCCAATAATGTCTCAGATACTTTCGATTTATTGAACGACGCTATATATATTTTTTATATGCTTGCTATTTACAAGCATGTCTGGTTTCTTGTTCGCAAAATTCTGAGATGTCTTTCAAAAGTGTGCCTCTGTCGTCATACTTAATGAAGAGCTAGCGGCAATTAGTGCTCATGGATTACGTCAATCGCCTAAGAGGTCCCTAGTAGGATCGACGGAGTTGACATTCGCTAGCTCACCCGGTGTAGCGTCCATTCATCGAATGGTTCGGCAGTCGGGTTCGTCCGTTGCGGTCTAGGAAGGAGATTTGGGTGATGCGAGCACTATTATAGACTTTAGTACACACCCAGTGACGACGGATTAGAGGAGAGATCGGAGGAAGCCTGTTAGTCCTGTTCCTAGCTCGTCCGGTCCATCCGGGCGGCGAGCGAGAGAGATCCCTCTCTTGTGCAACAACATATGGGACCGGATGTTGTGGTACAGACATTTCACATTCGGAGGGTATGTCCGCCGCTCGGGACGCTCCGTTATATAGACAGTCCGAGTGACTGTCGATAATGCTTCCTCATCCTCACAGCAGCGCACACGACCGAACATTGGCTACGTGACCTCGAATATCCGGCCAGCTTCATCATTCAGTGATTCCATGGTGAACAGGTCACGCCATCCGGTAGCCAAGGGACACGAGGCCTACACACTCCGGTCGCTCGCATAATAGAAGTATGCACGGGGTAACGAACACTGAGCTTCCAGCGGCAATGCATCGTAAGACCGCTTCTCCACAGGCCTCAGTGACGGATGTGCTATCCAAAATAGCACAGCTTATCGTAGCATCCCAGCAAACGACAGATTCTCGGTCGGATCAGGAATAATCCGACGGCACTGGGTCGGTGCGCTCCGCTGTTGCATCAGGTACGGACGACCGAACACTTCATAGGGTCCGACAGGATGGCGAAAGGGATTCGGACGATTTCAAGCTTTCCCTTTCGGAACAACAGAAGCTGCCATACTTTTCTTCCGGCATTATCTTCCAGAGGTTGTTCCGTGGACTACATTGCTGCGATGCTGGATAAGAGACTAATAGCGTCATTGGACACGGAGTTTTGGATCGGTTCAGGGACATTGTCCCTGAGTTGCAGACGCAGTCCAATAATGTCTTTAAAACATTCGAATTATTGAACGACGCTATATATAAGCTTGCTATCAACATTCTAGTCTAGTTTCTTGTCCGCAATGCTCTATTCTGCCTTTCGTGAATTCTAGGAAAATAATTTTTCATTGGCAGAACTGGGCTTACCAAGAGTTCCTTTGCGTCTAAGACGGCGAGGCTGAAAAGGGAATTATCTTTTTCGCCGTCTATGTCAATTCCAACCACGATGTTGGAAACGACAATGATGTATAATAGACTTAACTTAGACGCTTTATCATACGTACACCACCTTACTGAGACGTTATCATTACGTCTTCAAGAGAAAGAATTCCAGGATATGATCCTCAATGAGATTTCTTTCAGGGGCAGTAGTTTTTCCACGTATAACTCCGCCCTTCAGTGGCAACCTGGAGTTGGGTAGACGTGACGCATCCCTAGCTACATCCACGCGCGTGGATAGTAAGGTGAAGAACTCTCTCAGAGTCGCTTCGGTCTCGGAGAAGCATCTCTTCGACGGCAACTTTTCAGCAATCTTGAATTGCTCGATATACACATTCTCTTGTCTATCAAGTGTAACAAGAGATTCAGACGTGGGCAAACATTCGGTGGTTGACTCAGAGAGTTCCACTGTAGTTGCCGGATCCGAGTTTTTCGATTATGACGGATGCCAGTCAAACAGGTTGGGACACAATTTTGATCCCAACGGATTCGAAGTGCCAGGGTCTTTGGGTTCCGCAGTTTTTAGGCAAGCTCTTAACTTCCAAGGAAGAATATTATGTTGGCTTGCACTACGTCATTGGATGAATTTTATTCAGAAACGCATGTTCAATCCTGTCCGATAATACGACAGTAGTTGCGTATATCCGGAACCAGGGAGGCACTCATTCGGTTCCGTTATTGATTTTAACGGAAAGAATCCTTCTGTTTGTTATAGAACACCAAGTTCTGTTTCGGTTCGTCATATTCTCGGTCGTCGGATCGTATTAGCAGACTCCCTTTCACGTAAGGGTCGTTTGTTGCCGTCGGAATGGACTCTCAACAAACAGGTATTCAATCAGATTTGCTATCAATGGGAGCGCCCAGTGATAAAATTATTTGCGACACAACTCTCCAATCAATTGTAGACGTATGTGTCACCGTGTCTGGATCCCCGAGCATATGTAGTTAACACTCTATCGATCTAGTAGGACGCGATGATAGGATATGCGTATCCTCCAGCGTTGTTGATTCAGCAAGTATTGCTAGGATTATTCATTCACAATACAATTCTGTTGGTAGCATCTCTGTCTCCACAGAGACGGTGGATAAATTTACTTAGATGTCTGCTGTGGGACTTACCGCGGAAACTTCCTCCATGAGAGGATCTTTTTTCGCTGGGGAAATCGTGTCAACTCTATCACAACCCGCAAGGTCTCAACCTTCACGTATTCCATTGTGCGGTCCTTCTTGCATGGCAAGCATTGTACAGGACGTGCAGTGGACGCGATTCCTAATTGTAGAAGGACCTCCTCTTCGCTATACTATGCGGCTAAAGTGGAGGGTCTTCCGTCGTTGGTGTAGGGATCTTTATGTTGATATTTTTGATCCCTCCATACCAGACATAGCAAACTTTCTAGTATACTTGTTTGACGAGATCAACTGCAGCCAGTTACTATTAAAGGTTATAGGTCTATGTTATCTGATACCTATGCACACCATGATAGATTACAATTGAGCCTAATGTCTCTTTATCTAAGTTAATTTGAAACTTTTCGATAAGAGACCTAGAATCGTTAGATTAATTCCTATTCGGAATTTAGCTTGGGTTCTTATTAACTAAAGCAACCATTTGAACCCCTTGAGACAGTAGTTTCAAATTCTGGCCTTTTAAGGCAGCAATTCTCTTAGTCTTCTCTTCTGCTGAAGAGTCAGTGAGCTTCATGCACTATCGGTGGACGATTCTCACTTTCGTAGTATCGGAAACTCTATTACCTTTACTACTAATGTTGTATTTTTGGTTAAGAATCAGGCTCCTAATGATATCCGGAACCTATTGTTTTTAAGGTCCTTCCGTCTTCGAGCGGGCATAGGCCTTTACACTGTCCGGATAGACCTTTATGTATTTATTAACAGATCTCAGTTTATCAGTAGGACGTAAAGCTTCTTCTGGCTCTGATGCCTAATAGAAAGGTCATTACGGTCCATTATATTACTTAATGCATTCAGTTAACTATCGGTACTGCTTAGGATAATCTATCCTTAACTCAGCAGTCTGTGCTTAAGATTTCGGCTCATGAAGTAAGAGCTCTTCTACATCTTGGGCTGCCGTATAGTATTGCTATTATAGATTAAAGTAGGCTGCATATTGGTCTCAGCCATCCACATTCACAAATTTTTATCTCAGAAATATTGTATCCATTTCTGGAGACCTGCATTATTTAGGTCCATTATCAGCTGCTCAGAATGTCGTTCACTTAACAATTGCAACTATAGCTATGTAGGCTTTATGTTCCGGCAGTGACTCCGTCCTGCTGCCCTCTTTGCTCTGGGCTATTTGACCCAGGGCAAGAAAAAGGGGGGGGGGGAGGGTGTTCCCTTGGGTCACCTGTTTTATTATGAAAACAAAGGGATACCTCCTCCGGAGTCAGTAATTCTGAGCTGTTACTGGGATGGTTTCTTAAGTGAAAGTTATGTTTTAAAATTCATTCATGTCATAGTTTTAAAGTATAGAATTTGAATATGTCACGTGTCAAACGGGTGTTATTATACTATCCTCGGACACTTTTAAAAGAGTATAAAGAGTCTCAATTCTTTGGACTAACTTTATTTATTGGCTTACTTTAAAAATAATTAGTATAAGAATTATACTGGATATTAATAGAGAACATGGATGTGATGATGCTCAATTATAGAAGGTATTGTGTCTTTCTAATTTATCATAAATAAGAAAGATACATGTGAAGCCTATTTCTCCTTTTCTCCTCCAGGAGATGACTCTATTTTATATAGTTGAACTTATTGGATTTTCCTCTATGTCCTGGGCCCTCCAGCCTTTTTACTATTCAGCTATGTCTGGGTCATTGGTACAGTATAAAAATCTTAAAAAATTTATAGTAATTTATATATTTTTTATACTTACCAATGACCCAGACGGGGATGGCCCTCCCAGGAGTTGGGAACTCATACCTCCCCGCTGAGGACATAGCGCTTACCAGGCACTGATGGTAAGAATGATTAATGGCGCCAATTTCGGGACGTCCTTGACACTGCGCATGCGCAGTAGAGGTGAAGTATGGAGGGCCATTCAGGACATGATTTCTTTGGTTTTAGATGCAAATTTTTGGGATTGGGGGGCAAAATTTGTGTTTGGCCCTATATTTTTAAGAGTTAGCACCAGCTATGTCTGGGTCATTGGTAAGTATAAAAAATATATAAATTATTATAAATTTTTTAAGTTTCTATTTACAAGGAGAAAAATAAAACCTAACCCGTGGGAGCCCTGTGAGCTAAAGATAAAAAATTCAAATACCTATATTTTAAGAAGGACTGGACAAATATTTATTAATTAGTATGAATCAACCTTAGAAGGGTTTGAATCAAACAGGCCAAAACAATTGCTAACATTTGGCTTATGGTGCGCCATACAAGGATCCCCATTGTAACATTAACCCCATGAAGATTTCTTTTCTAGTTTAGCATCTAACTGTCACCCACCTCTACAATACTTTACCTATACATTTGTTACAGGCTACGGTCAGCATTTATGTACAGACTGTTACAATACTTTATATGTACCTTTGTTAGCAGGTCATTACCTAGATGTGTGTCATTGCTGTGTCACATACTATACATGTACATGTCTTACACAAGTTGAGCTACAGTGTCATTGACACTTTCAATTTTTTATGTGTACCCATACTATGTATGGTACACATAATGCCGGCATCCGTGGTGGCCATCCGTCGTTTGTCCATCTGTCCGTCCATCCGTTCAGCATCCGTATCCATTTCTTTGGCATTCAATAACTTGAAAAATATTGCTTAGATTGTCAAGTTACTTTATATTTGTGTTCAGGTTATTGATGTGCCGAGCTGTATAGTTTTTGGTGTAAATCTGATAATTTGATCCTGAGATATTAACTCTTTATCCTTCAAATTGAGAATTCTTCCAATCCCTTTGGCATGAGATAACTCAAAAAATATCAATCCAATTGTCATGTTACTTTATATATATCTTCAGGTTACTGATGTTCCGAGCTGTATAGTTTTTGGTGTAAATCTGTTATTTTGATCCTGAGATATTAACCCTTTATCCTTCAAATTGAAAATTCCTCCAATCCCTTTGGCATTCGATAACTTGAAAAATATTGCTTGGATTGTCAAGTTACTTTATATTTGTGTTCAGGTTACTGATGTGCCGAGCTGTATAGTTTTTGGTGTAAATCTGATAATTTGACCCTGAGATATTAACCCTTTATCCTTCAAATTGAAAATTCCTCCAATCCCTTTGGCATGCAATAACTTGAAAAATATTGCTTGGATTGTCAAGATACTTTATATTTGTGTTCAGGTTACTGATGTGCCAAGCTGTATAGTTTTTGGTGTAAATCAGATAATTTGATCCTGAGATATTAACCCTTTATCCTTCAAATTGAAAATTCCTCCAATCCCTTTGGCATGGGATAACTCAAAAAATATCAATCCAATTGTCATGTTACTTCATGTATGTATTCAGGTTACTGATGTGCCGAGCTGTATAGTTTTTGGTCTAAATCTGATAATTGGATCCTGTGATATTAACCCTTTATCCTTCAAATTGAGAACTCCTCCAATCCATTTCTTCGGCATGCGATAACTCAAAAAATATTAATCTGATTATCAGGTTACTTTATATATGTATTCATGTTACTTATGTGCTGTGCTGTATAGTTTTTTATGTAAATCTAATAATTTGATCCGGAGATATTAACCCTTTATCCATCAAATTAGGCATTCCTCCAATGCATTTCTATATGTACCCATACCATGTATGGTGTACATAATGTCTGCATCTGGGGTGGCCCTCCATCATACAGCTTTCTACTAGTTGCGTGTATGGGTACACATCTGACAATTTCATCGGCCTATTTTTTTTAAAACAAATGAGGGAGTGTAGTTTTTATATTTATTTTGTATTCCTAATGGAATGGTTGCTAATGCCTAAAATCCAGTTGTGAGAGCCTAAAATTAAATACTAGAGATTCCATTTTCATTTCACTGATAGTTTTTTTTTTGTAACAGTGATCATACAACACAAAATCAATATAAAACAACTAAAAAGGAAATGGAAAATAATGAGTTTTTTAACTGGTTGAGTGCTAGAAGCCACAATCAGGCCTTCCAAAAAAATGCCCTTTTTCAATATTTGTGCAACCTTCATCATTTTTCTGTGCTTGTTCAATCATTTTCTTAAAGACTTGAAACAGAGATAATCCAGCAGGGGATCCCAGAACCTGGGAGGGGGTGGTTGCAAGAGTTTTCTTTTTCAAATGATGTACATTTTCCATAGAGCAACACACACATGTGAATGAGTTAATTGAGTGCCAGCATGGAAGGATAAAACAAGAGCAATTCATTTGACAACTCATCCCCGGAGTTCCAATGTTCTATATGCCAGTAGGCACATCGAACACATTGAAACTCAGGGGACGACCTATCAACAAAAACAACACATTTTATCGCCAACCAAATTTGCAAGGGGAACCTGTGTTACTATTTTTAGCTATCACTCTCGATTCAAATTGTAATTGCGGTGCACGATTTGTAGAAAACTTCAGTGAAATTTTGCTTCTTTTTAAAATAGTCTCAACAATTTCCGTTCGGCTCATGCGTGGAACGGATTTTCACTTTCTGTATGGTTTAGTGTTGCTATAAATGGGGATTTCAAGAACAGGTATGTAATAATATGACTTATGTCATACCAGAACTTGTCCCTCCGGATAGCTAGCTCTTAATTATACTTTAACCTTTTACCTAGCATAAAGACACTAACCAGCCATCACTATTCACAAAAAAATCACCATTCAATTTTTTCTCTTTCAAATTTTACCTCAAGCACATAGTTTATGACCACATGTGGCAACAAGCTTGTTCCACTGAGGAATCATAACAGACCTTGACAATTCAAGATTTTGTATAACCTACCTACATGTTGCCCCATCCCACACTCATAAAGCTTTTGATCGTTTGCCCAAAAAAGTTTTGGCTAACCTTTTCCTTAACCAATTTTTCTATGCAGTCAATTCACTGGAATTGTGTTGAACAATGATAATAACTGCTACATGTAAATACTCTGTATGTTTTTTATCACTAATATTGTTTTGACAGTAAAAGCTGTAATCAGATCATGTGTTACACTGTTCAATTCCCATCTGGGTATGACCTACACTGCATTAAAAGCGAAATTTTATGGGTTAAAGTTAAAATATTGTTACCAAACTTTGGATAATATGTTGTGATCGCCATAATTGAGTTGTGAAAATATATAGCCAGTGTTTAACCCTTTATCTAACATGAAAAGCAGACGACACTTGCAAACAAAATTCTTGAATAACTAAATTTTTATACTGTACCAATGACCCAGACTTAGCTGGTGCTAACTCCACAAAAACCAGGGCCAAACACAAATTTTGCCCCCCAATCCCCAAAATTTGCATCCAAAACAAAAAGAAATAATGTCCTAAAGGACCTCCATAATACGACTCTACTGCGCATGCGCAGTGACGCAGTCGTCCCGAAATTGGCGCCAAATATCATTCTCTGTTTGGCCCTTCATCAGTCAACATCTCACTGATCTTTGTGCTTGTAAATCTCAGTTTAAAGGATGCCAGACACGTAATTCTTGGAGAAAATGTGATTCTAAGGAGGATAGAAGGAGGAGAGGAAAAAAGAAGTGGCAAAAAATAATCAGGGCTGTACTTAAAATTTTTTGTTAAAATTATGTTAAGTTGCCTATTTTCGAGGCAAACGCCTCTTGTTGTCATTCTTGCTAATTGTTGCACTGCTTATTCAGTGTTTCCTCTCCCCTAACCTTCTAAAGTCCCCCCTTGCAATTCTCCCATGCTTTTGGCATATTTTTGAGAAGTTTCATTTCTAAAATTTCCCTGGGAGAGTTGCTTGGTTACAGAATGTTTTCTGTTATTTTCCCCATAGTTACGTTTTCACCCATGGGTGTATAACGTTTGTGTTCTGCATCTTCCATCTGATGTTCTGCAGATTCTCCCCTGGGAGTCTCTGTTTTGCATCAGATAGAGTGTAATTGAGGACTGATTCCGGGCCAGTTTTTTCAGTGCCTGGAGTCATGTTTTCTTCTGTGTTTACACTGTTTGTTTTCATTGGCAACAGCCTTTTTTGAGGGGGGCTGTTTGTCTTTGAGGTAGTTTATCTCATTATAAGATACATTTATATTATCCGAAAGTGTCTCATTAATTATTTTATATAATTTTAAAATTTTTGACCACACTTTGCCATCGGATCCATCGGGGCTCAACGTTACTTTTCAGCAACTTGGGCTTCTCTGAAAAAATATTTTTTCAAAATTATTTTGTTTTGCAATTGTTTTTTCATTTATTAATGGATCATGTTATTATGTATCTTTGTGTCAGGGGTTTTTGCGAGTAACTAGGACTTATTGTTGTTCCTTCACAATGAAAGGAACTTGTTCAAATTGTAATAGGAAGAAATCTTCCTCTGACTTTCATGATTATTGCATAAATTGTAGTCAGTGTTCTCGCATTAATCCCTGTCCTGTATGTGAACATTGGGATGAGAAACATTGGAAACGTGTGTCACGATATGTTGTTTCTGGAGAAAGAGCGATGCCGGCTCTTTCTCCACAAGGTCACTCTACTCTCTCAGTTTCTATTTCAGAGGAACCAGAACAGGGTGATGTTTCCATGTTATCCTCTTCAAGTGTGCGTCCGTCGTCACAATTAAATACAGAGCTAGCGGCAAAAGTGCTCATGGAGATTAGACAAATGTCGTCCGCTAGCTCGCCCGGTGTAGCGTCCATTCACCGAATGGTTCGGCAGCCGGGTTCGTCCGATGCGGTCCAAGAGGAAATTTTGGGTGATGCGAGCACTATAAAAATAATAGATGCACACCCAGTGACGGCGGATAGTGAACGAGAACGGAGGAAGCCTTTTAGTCCGGTTCCTAGCTCGTCCAGGTCCAGCCGGGCCGCGAGCGAGAGAGGCCCCTCTCTCGTACAACAACATCTGGGACCAGATGTTGTGGTACAAAATGTGTCTTTAGCGGAGCATACGTCCGTCGCTCGGGACGCTCCGTTGTATAAGCAGTCCGCAGAGACTGTTAAGGCTTCCTCTTCTCGCCGGCGCACACGACCGCACCTTGGCTGCGTGACCTCCGATATCTTGCCAGCTTCGCCGAGGAAGGATTATTCGGCGACCAGGTCACACCATCCGGCAGCCAGGGACTCGAGACCGATGGACTCCGGACGTTCGCATAGGAAAAGTATGCGGGAGCCATCCGATGCGGAGCTGCCCTCGGCAAAGCAGCGAAAGACCGCTCCTCCGCAGGTCTCGACGTCGGACATTCTAGTGCAGATAGCACAGCTTATCGCAGCATCCCAGCAGCCGACAGAAACGGTGTCGGATCGAGAATTATCCGACGGCGCTGGGTCGGTACGCTCCGCCGAAGCATCGGGGGCGGACGACCGGGAACATCGGGAGGTCCGACCGGATGGTGAAAGGGATACGGATGAATTGGAGCTATCCCTTTCGGAACAACACAAAGCTGCCGTAGATTTCATCCGGCACTTTCTTCCTCAAGTTGTTCCGTCGGGCCAGACTGCTGCGCTTCCGGACAGGAGAATTATAGCGTCATTGGACTCTGATTTTTTCGAGCGGTTCAGGGACATCGCTCCCGAGTTTCCGTCGCAGTCCAATAATGTTGCAAGAACATTTGAATTATTGAACGACGCTATTTTTAAACTTGCTTCCAGGACAGGGAAAGCAGGCTTCTTGTCCGCAAATACTCTCAACCTGCCTTTCATTAATGCAAGGAATAAATTCGACACGGCAGGTCAGGGTATACCGAGAGTTCCTCTGCGTATGGACGACGAGGCGGAAGACTTAGAGCTATCATTACCGTCGTCAGCTTCTATTCCAACCGCAGTGTTGGAAACAGCTATTGCGTCTAACAGAGCCAATTTAGATGCCTTATCTTACGCAGATCACCTTACGAAGGCGTTATCACTGCGTCTTCAAGGGGAAGAGTTTCAGGATATACAATCCTCCTTAAGACTTCTTTCAAGGGCAGTAGCTTATTCCACGTGTAACTCCGCCCTTTCAGTGGCTAATCTGGAGTTGGTTAGACGTGACGCAGCCCTGTCTACATCCACACTAGTGGATTCTAAGGTGAAGAACTCTCTTAGAGTCGCTTCGGTCTCAGGAGATCTTCTCTTTGACGGCAAGCTTTCCGCTATTTATGATAATATTAAAAAGAAAGCTAGTGATTCTCTGTTGTTTAGATCCGCTCCTAAAAGGTCGGATTCAGCAGACACGAATAAGGCGGGCACTTCTGGGTCTTATCCGCCCAAGAGAGGTTCCTATAGAGGTTCCGGTGCGTCCTCTAGCTCTTATTCGAGAGACCGTCAGGATAGCGACTCTCGTTCGGGACGTCCTTCAGGCCGGGACAATCGGTCGGACGCCCCGAGGTCGACGAGGCGAGGTGCGGGTCGTGGAAGACGTGGTTTCTCCTACCGCAGGCCTCGCAGATCCAGGAGGTGATGGCTCAAACCTCTATCGCGTTCCGGTTGGCGGAAGGTTGTCGAGTTTTTCTCAAGAGTGGGCGTCGATTACGGACGACCCTTGGGTGAGAGGAGTGACTTCGGAAGGTCTAAAGATATCCTTCAAACGAAAGCCTCCATTAACTCGAAGTCCAAAGTGGACTCATCTTCCGTCAAACCCTCAGAAAAGAGACGCTCTGCTATCAGAGGTGCAGTCTCTTTTAATGAAGAACGCGGTAGAGGTCGTAGAAAACCAGGAATCGCTGGGATTCTACAGCCATCTGTTTCTGGTTCCGAAACCAGACGGCTCGTTCCGTCCAGTAATAGATTTGAGCTGGATAAACAAGCTGATCATCGCTCCGAAGTTTTATATGGAGACGATTCGATCGGTCAGAGCGAGTATTCGGGTGAACGATTATGCAACGAGCATAGATCTCAAAGATGCGTACTTTCACGTCATGGTACATCCGACATTCCGAAAGTATCTACGCTTCGCAGTCCTAGGAGTGGTGTATCAGTTCCGGGCCATGTGCTTCGGATTGAATCTAGCACCCTGGGCTTTCACTCGAGTAATGAACTCGGTAATGATTTACTTCCGAGCTCATTCGTCTGCGGTAACGTCGGCCTACCTGGACGACATTCTTCAGAGGTACGGCAACGAGTTAACGCTTCAGAACGATGTTCAGAATCTTCTTCTATTGCTCCGACGTCTCGGTTTCATAGTAAACGAGGAGAAGTCGGATCTGGTGCCGTCCAAGTCATTCACTCATCTGGGAATGAGCTTCGAGACGCACAACAATCTCGTTCGTCTGCCGTTAACCAGAGCGAAATTAGTCAGTTGTTACGCTCGCTATTGTCTAAATACAGACAAAGTCACAGCGAGAGAATTTATGAGACTGATAGGTCTGTGCGGAGCCGCTGCGGATCTCATTCCGATGGGACGGCTACGCACACGGCCTCTTCAAATTTTCTTGACTCAGAATTGGAGTGTGAAAATTCATTCGCTCGATGTAGACGTTCTCTTGTCAGATCAAGTGAAACAAGAGATTCAGACTTGGGCAAACATTCAGTGGTTAACTCAAGGAGTTCCGCTGCAGTTGCCGGATCCGAGTTTTACCATTATGACGGATGCCAGTCAAACAGGTTGGGGTGCATCATTAATCCCAACGGATTCGAGATGCCAGGGTCTTTGGGATCCGCAATTCCTGGGCAAGCACATAAACATCAAGGAAATGATGTCAATTTGGCTTGCGTTACGTCACTGGATGGACATTATTCACGATGCTCATGTCCAAATCCTATCCGACAATACGACAGTAGTGGCGTATATACGGAATCAGGGAGGCACTCATTCAGTTCCGTTGTTCAATCTAACGGAAAGAATCCTTCTGTTTGCGTTGGAACATCACGTTCTTCTTTCGGTCCGTCACATACCGGGTCGTCTGAATGTGCTAGCAGACTCCCTTTCTCGAAAGGGTCGCTTGTTGCCGTCGGAGTGGACTCTCAACAAACAAGTATTCAATCAGATTTGCTACCAATGGGAACGGCCAATGATAGACTTATTTGCGACACATCTCAACAATCAGTTGCAAACGTATGTGTCCCCGTGTCCGGATCCAAGAGCTTTTGCTGTAGACGCTCTATCGATCCCTTGGGACGGAATGATAGGATATGCATATCCTCCAGCGCCGTTAATTCAACAAGTATTGCTAAAGATAAAACAATCTCAATGCAAGATTCTGTTGGTAGCATCTCTGTCGCCACAGAGACCGTGGATAAATCTACTCAGGTGTCTGTTGTGGGACCTACCGCGGAAGCTCCCTCCACGAGAGGATCTTCTTTGGCAGGGGAAGTCGCGCCAACTGCATCACAACCCGCAAGGTCTCAACCTTCACGTTTTTCCGTTGTGCGGTCCTTCTTGCATGGCAAGCACTTTACAGGACGAGCAGTGGACGCGATTTCTAACTGTAGGAGGACCTCCTCTTCGCTAAACTATGCGGCTAAGTGGAAGGTTTTCCGTCGTTGGTGTAGGGATCATTCTGTTGATATATTTGATCCCTCTATACCAGACATTGCTAACTTTCTAGTATACTTGTTTGACGAAATCAAACTGCAACCGGTTACTATAAAGGGTTATAGATCTATGTTATCTGATACCTATGCACATCATGATAGTTTTCAAATTGGATCTAATGTCTCTTTATCGAAATTGGTTAGAAACTTTTCGATAAATAGACCCAGAACTCTTAGATTAATTCCTAAGTGGAATTTAGCTTGGGTTCTCCTTAAATTGAAGGAAAAGCCATTTGAACCTCTTGGGACAGTAGATTTCAAATTCTTATCTTATAAGACAGCTTTTCTCTTAGCTTTCTCTTCTGCCAGAAGAGTCAGTGAGCTTCATGCACTATCGGTGGATGATTCTCATTATCGTAGTGTTGGGAACACTATCACCTTCACTACTAACGTCGGTTTTTTAGCTAAGAATCAGGCTCCTAATAAATATCCGGAACCTATTGTTATTAAGGCTCTTCCGTCTTCAGACGGGCGTAGGCCTTTACTCTGTCCTGTTAGAGCACTACGTATCTATAAACAGAGATCTCAGTTCATCAGAAAGGGACGGAAACGTTTCTTTCTGTCTTTGATGCCTAATAGAAAGGACATTTCAGTCCATTCTATTGCTAGATGGATTCAGTTAACTATCCGTACTGCGTATGAAGATTTATCTTCTTCTCAGCAGTCTGTGCTTAAGATTTCTGCTCATGAAGTAAGAGCTCTTTCTACTTCCTGGGCTTATGCTAATAGTGTTGCTATTACAGATTTAATGAAGGCTGCTTATTGGTCTCAGCCATCCACATTTACTAATTTTTATCTCAGAAATATTGAGTCCATTTCTGGAGACCTGCATTGTTTAGGTCCGTTATCTGTTGCTCAGAATGTCGTCCACTAAACAGTTGCAACTATAGTTATGCAGGCTTTCTGTTCCGGCAGTGACTCCGTCCGGCTGCCCTCTTCGCTCTGGGCTATTTGACCCAGGGCAAGGGGAAGGGGGGGGGGCGGGTGTTCCCTTAGGTCACCTGCTTTATAGTGAAAAGCAAGGGAATGCCTCCTCCAAGACAGTATTTCTGAGTCGCTTCCGGGATGGTTTTAAAGTGTAATATTAATGTTTAATTTCATTCATGTCTTATTTTTAAAGTGTAGCTCGGTGTGAAGCATTTGTATATGTCAAGTGTCAAACGGGCTTTAATATACAATACTCGGACACTTTTAAATGATTATAAAGAGTCTCAATTCTCTGGACTACTTTATTTATTGGCTTGTTTTAATAATAATTAGTATAAAGGTTATACTGGATATTAATAGAGAACATGAATGTTATTGTGCTCAATTATTAAGGGTAGTGTATCTTTCTAATTTAAATATTAAATAAGAAAGATACATGTAAAGCCTAATACTCCTTTTCTCCTTAAGGGGTTATCTCTTTATTTTATAATTGAGCTTATTGGATTTTCCTCTATGTCCTAGGCCCTCCAGCCTGTTTACTATTCAGCTAAGTCTGGGTCATTGGTACAGTATAAAAATGTTAAAAAATTTATAGTAATTTATATATTTTTTATACTTACCAATGACCCAGACGGGGATGGCCCTCCCTGAGTTGGGAACTCTTGCCTCCCCGCTGAGTACATAGCGCTGACCAGGCACTGCCAGTAAGAATGATATTTGGCGCCAATTTCGGGACGACTGCGTCACTGCGCATGCGCAGTAGAGTCGTATTATGGAGGTCCTTTAGGACATTATTTCTTTTTGTTTTGGATGCAAATTTTGGGGATTGGGGGGCAAAATTTGTGTTTGGCCCTGGTTTTTGTGGAGTTAGCACCAGCTAAGTCTGGGTCATTGGTAAGTATAAAAAATATATAAATTACTATAAATTTTTTAACTTTTTTTCACTTTTTGTCTCAAAAACATAGGTTATGACCCCTCTTTGGAATGAGCTCATTGAGCTCATTCCAAAGAGGGGTCATAACCTATGTTTTTGAGACAAAAATTGAAAAAATCATGAAAATTAATTTGCGACTTTTGTGAACTAGTTTTGCAAAAATTCAAAATGCCTGTTGGCAGTCATATTTACGGGAATTCTGTGTATTACATTTTTTGTACCAAACCTGTAAAGAAGATTTTTTATGTCAGTAATGTTTGCTATAAATTGATTGGGTGCCTTTGTTATCACTGTGCTATGAGAACAGGGGTCAGCCGAGTAGGCGACTAGGGTGAAGAAGTCGCCTTGTCATTCCTCGAATCGCCTTGGCTTTCATTGGGGGCGAAATTCAAGTTGCCCTCCAGAACTTCCTTGGGAGACATGGCAGTTTTATGCATTTTCTTGTGTTTTATTTTTTTTTTAAAATGCTTCTGCATTCATTAAGTAAACACGGCTGCTGTTAAAACCGTCATACGGTTCTAAAAATAGCCTAAACTAGCCTAATTTTATGTTTGTGAAAAGAGTTGTAATGGCGTAGTCGTCCGCACAATTCACCCCAACTGGTATTAACCAGCACAAAGTGGCTGTTTAAAAACAAAGTGCCAGCAAAAACAACCAATCACTTGAGGCACACATTGTGGCAATTAGAATTTATTAAAATTAACCACCGTTTCAAAAGAATAAAAAATGTGAAGGAGACAGTTCATACATAACAAGTCGAAATTGCTTACGGTTAGGCCTAAAAAAATAAAAAATCTGTTTCTTAGGCCCTCCTGCATGGTCCTTTTGGCTGCCGCATGCTCTCTTTTTATAACCAATTTAAACTTAAAAAAAATAAAAATTAAATGGTTTATGTCTGATATTTTACCCAAGTTAAAAAATTTGATGAATTTGTCCCTTCAGTGCAAGAAGGCTTTGCAATGCTTTAGCATTGCAAAGCCTTCTTGCATTCAAGGGATGAAATACACCACCACCCATGCTATTCTGTAGATTATGAGGCCTAAAACTTGAACCAAGAACATGAACTTTTGATGGCAAAGAAGTAATTACTGAAATAAAAAATAAAATAAAAAAAAAAACGCTCGCCCGCATGCAATTTTACAAATAATGGCTGAGAAACAGAAGATCTACTTTGTGTGGCCTTACAGTACATTCTTTTCCATTGAAAAATTTGTTCCATTGAAATTCGCACTGCAATTTGCATTGAAAGTTTTTCTTTACAAACTTGTTTTCCAAGGGGGTAAATGTAATAAGGCTATGATATAAATCACACATGTAAGGATGGATTAAAATGGCAGGCCTTCATTGAACCAATCATGGATCATGCATGCAGATTCGCACCTTGGATTCCGAGGTGTAAACAACTGGAAACAATGGAGCTACCATTAGTTATACAAGAGACACTGATCAAAGTGAAGGCCGCCCTTGCTACCACCTGGAGTATCCAGGTGTGCAAGGGAACAATTCACTTGACAGTCGATTTTAACACTAAGACAGAACCGACATCCTTGGAGAGGTGTAGCACCCTTCGTGGGTGAATTTCCTCCCACACTTGTCACCCTCCTAGTGACTCGGACAAGCTGGATGAAGACCACCAGAGCAGTACAGCCACCACCAAGAAGAAGAGGAAGAGGAAAAGAAAGAAGGGACCCTCCGCTAGACGACGAGATGCCTGCCGAATGACGGAGTTTCTGGAGAAGAAGAAAGAGAAGGAAGAGAAGGAGGCAAGTGAGGGCGTCATAGGGTCTACACTTGTCACCCCTGACCAACCCTTGTCCAGCTCGACACCCCCTCCCAGGAGGAGGGTCCGGAAGACTATGGGTCATCAGGTGACAGATCAATCTCCAACCCAACTGACTCTTCATCTGAAGAGGAGATGGAGGAGGAAGATATGTCTATGGTACAGGAAGTTGTCCCAGATAACGCACCTTCCACCCCTCCAGTTCTTGCTTCTTCGGACCAGGAAGCTTACACTGCAGAGTCCGTGGAGAGCATCCTAGGGGACAAGGTCAGAGACGATGAGCATCTGGCCTTTCTTCGACAAATGATACAATCCTTGGAAAACCGCGGACTCACGGAAAAGACGATTGAAGGAGTAACAGAGAGCATCAGCAACCACTATCTTCACACCACTCCAAAGAGCTCTCCTGCAGCTGCAAGGGCTAGACCGTATCAACCTAGTCAGCCCTCCATCACTCCTCCCTCAACACCACCAAAGGAGGTACCACAGCCAAAAGCCTGCCTCCTTCACCATAAAACTAAAGCAAAATTGCTAGAGTAACAAGAAATTCTTTTTCATAGGCCTTAATGTAAAAACACTGTTTTGTTTTATTTTGACCTTTTTACAGCAAAATAAATCAGTCTTTATACATACCAAAAAAAAAAATACATTCAACAGATGATGAGATATCAAACTTTACACATCAAGCTCACAACCACCAACATGTATTACTAATTTCAAAAAAATGTCATAACCCATTGCCTAGCATTAATAACAGGCAACATTTGCAAAATGAATACTTGAATAATTTCAAATTCTCTTTTTTTGTCTGAAAAACATAGCTTATGACCACTCATTGGAACAAGCTTAGTGAGCTTGTTCCAATGATGGCTCATGAGCTATGTTTTTTAGGCAAAAATAATAATAAAAAAATTGGAATTGTAAAAATATGCAACGTCAAGTTGCAAGACTGTCTGAGCATGAAGACCATAAGTTAATTTTTGGTGTGGTATGACGTTCAGGACAAGCCACACCCAAAATTAACTGATGGTGAGATCAAACATCTATAGACTAGTGTGAGCCAAGCTTATTTTTAGCTCATCTTGACAAAGTCAAGCTGAGCTAATCTCATCGCTCGCCGTCTGGCGTCTGTAGTCCGGCATCCGTCAACACCATGTTTTGGTCTTCTCCTCCAAAGCCACTGGGCCAATTCAAGTGAAAGTTTGTGTGAGTGATGGTCCCAAAGGGGCATTTCATTTTTGTTCAACTCAACATGCCCAGCCCCATAGGGAGGGAGTGGAGGAAAATGCTCCAAAATATTTTTAAAATCTTCTTCTCAAGAACCAGTGTTGATATTTGCTATGGAGCTTCCTTTTGAGGTGTAGAATCAAGTTTGTTCAAACGAAGTTCGTGAAGCAATATTTGGCTTTGTAATGGGAGGGGTAAGATTTTTGGCCCGCCCAAAATTTCTATATTTTTATACTGTACCAATGACCCAGACTTAGCTGGTGCTAACTCCACAAAAACCAGGGCCAAACACAAATTTTGCCCCCCAATCCCCAAAATTTGCATCCAAAACAAAAAGAAATCATGTCCTAAAGGACCTCCATAGTACGACTCTACTGCGCATGCGCAGTGACGCAGTCGTCCCGAAATTGGCGCCAAATATCATTCTCTGTTTGGCCCTTCATCAGTCAACATCTCACTGATCTTTGTGCTTGTAAATCTCAGTTTAAAGGATGCCAGACACGTAATTCTTGGAGAAAATGTGTTTCTAAGGAGGATAGAAGGAGGAGAGGAAAAAAGAAGTGGCAAAAAATAATCAGGGCTGTACTTAAAATTTTTTGTTGAAATTATGTTAAGTTGCCTATTTTCGAGGCAAACGCCTCTTGTTGTCATTCTTGCTAATTGTTGCACTGCTTATTCAGCGTTTCCTCTCCCCTAACCTTCTAAAGTCCCCCCTTGCAATTCTCCCATGCTTTTGGCATATTTTTGAGAAGTTTCATTTCTAAAAATTCCCTGGGAGAGTTGCTTGGTTACAGAATGTTTTCTGTTATTTTCCCCATAGTTACGTTTTCACCCATGGGTGTATAACGTTTGTGTTCTGCATCTTCCATCTGATGTTCTGCAGATTCTCCCCTGGGAGTCTCTGTTTTGCATCAGATAGAGTGTAATTGATGACTGATTCCGGGCCAGTTTTTTCAGTGCCTGGAGTCATGTTTTCTTCTGTGTTTACACTTTGTTTTCATTGGCAACAGCCTTTTTTGAGGGGGGCTGTTTGCCTTTGAGGTAGTTTATCTCATTATAAGATACATTTATATTATCCGAAAGTGTCTCATTAATTATTTTATATAATTTTAAAATTTTTGACCACACTTTGCCATCGGATCCATCGGGGCTCAATGTTACTTTTCAGCAACTTGGGCTTCTCTGAAAAAATATTTTTTCAAAATTATTTTGTTTTGCAATTGTTTTTTCATTTATTAATGGATCATGTTATTATGTATCTTTGTGTCAGGGGTTTTTGCGAGTAACTAGGACTTATTGTTGTTCTTTCACAATGAAGGGAACTTGTTCAAATTGTAATAGGAAGAAATCTTCCTCTGACTTTCATGATTATTGCATTAATTGTAGTCAGTGTTCTCGCATTAATCCCTGTCCTGTATGTGAACATTGGGATGAGAAACATTGGAAACGTGTGTCACGATATGTTGTTTCTGGAGAAAGAGCGATGCCGGCTCTTTCTCCACAAGGTCACTCTACTCTCTCAGTTTCTATTTCAGAGGAACCAGAACAGGGTGATGTTTCCATGTTATCTTCTTCAAGTGTGCGTCCGTCGTCACAAATAAATACAGAGCTAGCGGCAAAAGTGCTCATGGAGATTAGACAAATGTCGTCCGCTAGCTCGCCCGGTGTAGCGTCCATTCACCGAATGGTTCGGCAGCCGGGTTCGTCCGATGCGGTCCAAGAGGAAATTTTGGGTGATGTGAGCACTATAAAAATAATAGATGCACACCCAGTGACGGCGGATAGTGAACGAGAACGGAGGAAGCCTTTTAGTCCGGTTCCTAGCTCGTCCAGGTCCAGCCGGGCCGCGAGCGAGAGAGGCCCCTCTCTCGTACAACAACATCTGGGACCAGATGTTGTGGTACAAAATGTGTCTTTAGCGGAGCATACGTCCATCGCTCGGGACGCTCCGTTGTATAAGCAGTCCGCAGAGACTGTTAAGGCTTCCTCTTCTCGCCGGCGCACACGACCGCACCTTGGCTGCGTGACCTCCGATATTTTGCCAGCTTCGCCGATGAAGGATTCTTCGGCGACCAGGTCACACCATCCGGCAGCCAGGGATTCGAGACCGATGGACTCCGGACGTTCGCATAGGAAAAGTATGCGGGAGCCATCTGATGCGGAGCTGCCCTCGGCAAAGCAGCGAAAGACCGCTCCTCCGCAGGTCTCGACGTCGGACATTCTAGTGCAGATAGCACAGCTTATCGCAGCATCCCAGCAGCCGACAGAGACGGTGTCGGATCGAGAATTATCCGACGGCGCTGGGTCGGTACGCTCCGCCGAAGCATCGGGGGCGGACGACCGGGAACATCGGGAGGTCCGACCGGATGGTGAAAGGGATACGGATGAATTGGAGCTATCCCTTTCGGAACAACACAAAGCTGCCGTGGACTTCATCCGGCACTTTCTTCCTCAAGTTGTTCCGTCGGGCCAGACTGCTGCGCTTCCGGACAGGAGAATTATAGCGTCATTGGACTCTGATTTTTTCGAGCGGTTCAGGGACATCGCTCCCGAGTTTCCGTCGCAGTCCAATAATGTTGCAAGAACATTTGAATTATTGAACGACGCTATTTTTAAACTTGCTTCCAGGACGGGGAAAGCAGGCTTCTTGTCCGCAAATACTCTCAACCTGCCTTTCATTAATGCAAGGAATAAATTCGACACGGCAGGTCAGGGTATACCGAGAGTTCCTCTGCGTATGGACGACGAGGCGGAAGACTTAGAGCTATCATTACCGTCGTCAGCTTCTATTCCAACCGCAGTGTTGGAAACAGCTATTGCGTCTAACAGAGCCAATTTAGATGCCTTATCTTACGCAGATCACCTTACGAAGGCGTTATCACTGCGTCTTCAAGGGGAAGAGTTTCAGGATATACAATCCTCCTTAAGACTTCTTTCAAGGGCAGTAGCTTATTCCACGTGTAACTCCGCCCTTTCAGTGGCAAATCTGGAGTTGGTTAGACGTGACGCAGCCCTGTCTACATCCACACTAGTGGATTCTAAGGTGAAGAACTCTCTTAGAGTCGCTTCGGTCTCAGGAGATCTTCTCTTTGACGGCAAGCTTTCCGCTATTTATGATAATATTAAAAAGAAAGCTAGTGATTCTCTGTTGTTTAGATCCGCTCCTAAAAGGTCGGATACAGCAGACACGAATAAGGCGGGCACTTCTGGGTCTTATCCGCCCAAGAGAGGTCCCTATAGAGGTTCCGGTGCGTCCTCTAGCTCTTATTCGAGAGACCGTCAGGATAGCGACTCTCGTTCGGGACGTCCTTCAGGCCGGGACAATCGGTCGGACGCCCCGAGGTCGACGAGGCGAGGTGCGGGTCGTGGAAGACGTGGTTTCTCCTACCGCAGGCCTCGCAGATCCAGGAGGTGATGGCTCAAACCTCTATCGCGTTCCGGTTGGCGGAAGGTTGTCGAGTTTTTCTCAAGAGTGGGCGTCGATTACGGACGACCCGTGGGTGAGAGGAGTGACTTCGGAAGGTCTAAAGATATCCTTCAAACGAAAGCCTCCATTAACTCGAAGTCCAAAGTGGACTCATCTTCCGTCAAACCCTCAGAAAAGAGACGCTCTGCTATCAGAGGTGCAGTCTCTTTTAATGAAGAACGCGGTAGAGGTCGTAGAAAACCAGGAATCGCTGGGATTCTACAGCCATCTGTTTCTGGTTCCGAAACCAGACGGCTCGTTCCGTCCAGTCATAGATTTGAGCTGGATAAACAAGCTGATCGTCGCTCCGAAGTTTTATATGGAGACGATTCGATCGGTCAGAGCGAGTATTCGGGTGATCGATTATGCAACGAGCATAGATCTCAAAGATGCGTACTTTCACGTCATGGTACATCCGACATTCCGAAAGTATCTACGCTTCGCAGTCCTAGGAGTGGTGTATCAGTTCCGGGCCATGTGCTTCGGATTGAATCTAGCACCCTGGGCTTTCACTCGGGTAATGAACTCGGTAATGATCTACTTCCGAGCTCATTCGTCTGCGGTAACGTCGGCCTACCTGGACGACATTCTTCAGAGGTACGGCAACGAGTTAACGCTTCAGAACGATGTTCAGAATCTTCTTCTATTGCTCCGACGTCTCGGTTTCATAGTAAACGAGGAGAAGTCGGATCTGGTGCCGTCCAAGTCATTCACTCATCTGGGAATGAGCTTCGAGACGCACAACAATCTCGTTCGTCTGCCGTTAACCAGAGCGAAATTAGTCAGTTGTTACGCTCGCTATTGTCTGAATACAGACAAAGTCACGGCGAGAGAATTTATGAGACTGATAGGTCTGTGCGGAGCCGCCGCGGATCTCATTCCGATGGGACGGCTACGCACACGGCCTCTTCAAATTTTCCTGACTCAGAATTGGAGTGTGAAAATTCATTCGCTCGATGTAGACGTTCTCTTGTCAGATCAAGTGAAACAAGAGATTCAGACTTGGGCAAACATTCAGTGGTTAACTCAAGGAGTTCCGCTGCAGTTGCCGGATCCGAGTTTTACCATTATGACGGATGCCAGTCAAACAGGTTGGGGTGCATCATTAATCCCAACGGATTCGAGATGCCAGGGTCTTTGGGATCCGCAATTCCTGTGCAAGCACATAAACATCAAGGAAATGATGTCAATTTGGCTTGCGTTACGTCACTGGATGGACATTATTCACGATGCTCATGTCCAAATCCTATCCGACAATACGACAGTAGTGGCGTATATACGGAATCAGGGAGGCACTCATTCAGTTCCGTTGTTCAATCTAACGGAAAGAATCCTTCTGTTTGCGTTGGAACATCACGTTCTTCTTTCGGTCCGTCACATACCGGGTCGTCTGAATGTGCTAGCAGACTCCCTTTCACGAAAGGGTCGCTTGTTGCCGTCGGAGTGGACTCTCAACAAACAAGTATTCAATCAGATTTGCTACCAATGGGAACGGCCAATGATAGACTTATTTGCGACACATCTCAACAATCAGTTGCAGACGTATGTGTCCCCTTGTCCGGATCCAAGAGCATTTGCAGTAGACGCTCTATCGATCCCTTGGGACGGAATGATAGGATATGCGTATCCTCCAGCGCCGTTAATTCAACAAGTATTGCTAAAGATAAAACAATCTCAATGCAAGATTCTGTTGGTAGCATCTCTGTCGCCACAGAGACCGTGGATAAATCTACTCAGGTGTCTGTTGTGGGACCTACCGCGGAAGCTCCCTCCACGAGAGGATCTTCTTTGGCAGGGGAAATCGCGCCAACTACATCACAACCCGCAAGGTCTCAACCTTCACGTTTTTCCGTTGTGCGGTCCTTCTTGCATGGCAAGCACTTTACAGGATGAGCAGTGGACGCGATTTCTAACTGTAGGAGGACCTCCTCTTCGCTAAACTATGCGGCTAAGTGGAAGGTTTTCCGTCGTTGGTGTAGGGATCATTCTGTTGATATATTTGATCCCTCTATACCAGACATTGCTAACTTTCTAGTATACTTGTTTGACGAAATCAAACTGCAACCTGTTACTATAAAGGGTTATAGATCTATGTTATCTGATACCTATGCACATCATGATAGTTTACAAATTGGATCTAATGTCTCTTTATCGAAATTGGTTAGAAACTTTTCGATAAATAGACCCAGAACTCTTAGATTAATTCCTAAGTGGAATTTAGCTTGGGTTCTCCTTAAATTGAAGGAAAAGCCATTTGAACCTCTTGGGACAGTAGATTTCAAATTCTTATCTTATAAGACAGCTTTTCTCTTAGCTTTCTCTTCTGCCAGAAGAGTCAGTGAGCTTCATGCACTATCGGTGGATGATTCTCATTATCGTAGTGTTGGGAACACTATCACCTTCACTACTAATGTCGGTTTTTTAGCTAAGAATCAGGCTCCTAATAAATATCCGGAACCTATTGTTATTAAGGCTCTTCCGTCTTCAGACGGGCGTAGGCCTTTACTCTGTCCTGTTAGAGCACTACGTATCTATAAACAGAGATCTCAGTTCATCAGAAAGGGACGGAAACGTTTCTTTCTGTCTTTGATGCCTAATAGAAAGGACATTTCAGTCCATTCTATTGCTAGATGGATTCAGTTAACTATCCGTACTGCGTATGAAGATTTATCTTCTTCTCAGCAGTCTGTGCTTAAGATTTCTGCTCATGAAGTAAGAGCTCTTTCTACTTCCTGGGCTTATGCTAATAGTGTTGCTATTACAGATTAATGAAGGCTGCTTATTGGTCTCAGCCATCCACATTTACTAATTTTTATCTCAGAAATATTGAGTCCATTTCTGGAGACCTGCATTGTTTAGGTCCGTTATCTGTTGCTCAGAATGTCGTCCTCTAAACAGTTGCAACTATAGTTATGCAGGCTTTCTGTTCCGGCAGTGACTCCGTCCGGCTGCCCTCTTCGCTCTGGACTATTTGACCCAGGGCAAGGGGAAGGGGGGGGGCGGGTGTTCCCTTAGGTCACCTGCTTTATAGTGAAAAGCAAGGGAATGCCTCCTCCAAGACAGTATTTCTGAGTCGCTTCCGGGATGGTTTTAAAGTGTAATATTAATGTTTAATTTCATTCATGTCTTATTTTTAAAGTGTAGCTCGGTGTGAAGCATTTGTATATGTCAAGTGTCAAACGGGCTTTAATATACAATACTCGGACACTTTTAAATGATTATAAAGAGTCTCAATTCTCTGGACTACTTTATTTATTGGCTTGCTTTAAAAATAATTAGTATAAAGGTTATACTGGATGTTAATAGAGAACATGAATGTTATTGTGCTCAATTATTAAGGGTAGTGTATCTTTCTAATTTAAATATTAAATAAGAAAGATACATGTAAAGCCTAATACTCCTTTTCTCCTTAAGGGGTTACCTCTTTATTTTATAATTGAGCTTATTGGATTTTCCTCTATGTCCTAGGCCCTCCAGCCTGTTTACTATTCAGCTAAGTCTGGGTCATTGGTACAGTATAAAAATGTTAAAAAATTTATAGTAATTTATATATTTTTTATACTTACCAATGACCCAGACGGGGATGGCCCTCCCTGAGTTGGGAACTCTTGCCTCCCCGCTGAGTACATAGCGCTGACCAGGCACTGCCAGTAAGAATGATATTTGGCGCCAATTTCGGGACGACTGCGTCACTGCGCATGCGCAGTAGAGTCGTACTATGGAGGTCCTTTAGGACATGATTTCTTTTTGTTTTGGATGCAAATTTTGGGGATTGGGGGGCAAAATTTGTGTTTGGCCCTGGTTTTTGTGGAGTTAGCACCAGCTAAGTCTGGGTCATTGGTAAGTATAAAAAATATATAAATTACTATAAATTTTTTAACTTTCTGAACCGATGGTCCGGTATGAACCAAATTTGGTATGTGGTATTATTGGTCATAAGTACTTGACCCCCCCTCCCCCCCCCAAATTCCCGCATCCCCATAGGAACCCTAGGAGCTAAAAATAGAAATATTTTCAAACGCCCATATTTCCCAAACCACACGGAACAGACAGCTTGATATTTGCTATGGAGCTTCCATATGAGGTGTAGAATCAGTTTGTTCAAACGAAGTTCGTGAAGTAATATTTGGCTTTGTAATAGGAGGGGTAAGATTTTTGGCCCCGCCCAAAATTTCTATTTTCTGAACCGATGGTCTGGTATGAACCAAATTTGGTTTGTAGTAGTATTGGGTCATAAGTACTTGACCCATGCAAAAAAAATATACCCGCATCCCCATGGGAACCCTGGGAGCTAAAAATAGAAATATTTTTAAACGCCCATATTTCCCAAACCCCACGGAACAGAGAGCTGTTATTTGGTATGAAGTATCCTTAGGACCAGTAGAATTGAATGGTAAAAAAAAATTGCCATCGGTTATGTTAGGGTGTTCTGTAATGGGCATCGAAAAAATGCTTTAGTCAGCATATTTGCAAAAATTTTAAAAAATCTTTTCTCCAGAACCAATCACAGAATCTTTTGATATTTGGTATACAGCATCCATATGGGGCTCTGATAAAAATTTGTTGAAATAAAGGTCATTGGTTCATATTTGGGCTCTCTACAGGAGCCCGAAGTTTTAACACAGGGTAATATAGGGAATATTCTTTAAAAATCTTCTTCTTCAGAACCACCAGTCAGAATCTTTTAATGTTTGGTATACATCATTGTATTGTTATGAGGGTCAGATTCTAGATTGTTCAAACCAAGTCCCTAGGTTAATATTTGGGCTTCCTACAGAAGCCCAACTTTTATCTTTGTTCAATATGGAGGGTAATTTAAAAAAATCTTCTTCTTCAGATCCACCAGTCAGAATGCTTTGATATTTGGTATGCAACATCTCTATGGGGGTCAGATTCAAGTTTGTTCAAATCAGATCCCTAGGTATATATTTGGGCTCACTATGGTAGCCCAAATTTTTACTTAGTGCAATATGAGGAAATTTCTTTAAAAATCTTCTTCTTCAGATCCACCAGTCGGAATGCTTTTATATTTGGTATACAACATCTCTAGGGGGGTCAGATTCCAGGTTGTTCAATTCGCATGCCTAGGTTAATATTTGGGCTCCATATGGGAACATGAAATTTAACTTAGTACAATATAAGGGAATTTCTTCAAAAATCTTCTTCTTCAGATTCACTTGTCAGAATGCTTTCACATTTGGTATACAACATCTCTAGGAGGGTCAGATTCAAGTTTGTTCAAATCGGATCCATAGGTTAATATTTGGGCTCGCTGTGGTAGCCCAAATTTTAACTTAGTGCAATTCAAAGAAATTTCTTTACAATTTCTCTTCTTCAGATCCAACAGTCAGAATGCTTTCATATTCAGTACACAACATCTCTAGGGAAGTCAGATTTAACTGTGTTCAAATCAAGAGCCTGGGTTAATATTTGGGCTCTCTATGGGAGCCGGAATTGGCCATTTTGCTGAAGAATTAAAAATTTTGTATTCAGTACCCTCTAGAGGTATTAAGATTAATCCACATAGTTTGTATGAAGGGGCTTCATAGGGGAGCTCTGCATTTTACTTTAAGATCAACTGAAGAAAAGGCATGATGCCCAGATTATTTTTGTCACTCCTGAGGGACTCGAGGATTGACAGTGTAGCCTATGGAGATGGCTTGCTTAATGTAGACTCATTGTTGGACTCTGTTTAAATTGTGTTCTGTTCAAGATGAGCACTTCAGGCCCCGTGGGCCCTCTTGTTTATTAGCCCACCTGACTGAAAGTCCGGGTGAACTATTCTGATCACTTTTTGTCCATCGTCCGTTGTGAAGGTGGTGTTTGGGTCTTTTTCTCCAAAACCACTGGCCACATTTTAATGACATTTCACATGAGTAGTGGTTATATAGGGGCATTTGGCTTTTTCTTCAAATTGGGTTTCTGCTCATATTGAGGAGGGGGTGGGTCCAAAATGCCTCAATTTTTTTTTAAATATTATTTTTTAAATCTTCTCATGAACCAGCTGTAGCAGAGACTTGATATTTGGTATACAGCTTCCTTTTGAGGTGTAGACTCAAGTTTGCTCAAGAGAAGCTCGAGGGGCAATATTTGTCGTTATTGGAGGGACAAGAATTTTTGCCCAGCCAAAAATTTCTGTTTTCCAACCCGAGAGGCCGATTTGAAACAAATTTGATATGAAGTATTAATGGGTCATAAGCAGGGGTCAGCCTGGCAGCTGAGTTTATGGAGAAGTGACTTCTCCCTCCAGAGACTTTAGGGAGAAGTCAGGGGACAGGAGGGAGAAGTCAGTGGACATGAGGGAGAAGTCAGAAAAAAAATAAAACGTATATGACATTGTGACAAAATCAATGTACATAGAGGACACAATTGTGGAGAAAAAAATAAATAAATGTTATACAAACATACATACACACACAAAACTAAGTCATGTAGGTTAAAATCCTCCCCCTCCCCTACAAAAAATTGTGTTGTTCATGGTTTCTGAATACCCTAACTCTTTCCCTAACAGTGATGACTAGGGTTACCATGCAGTTGATTTTGTATTTGCCTCACTGCAGTGGATTTGAAATTTAGCATTACCCATGGTGAGAGTGTTCTTCTCTGTTATGGAAGGTATATTCTTTTAAAAAAAAATATTGAAAGTATTTAAAATAAATTTCAAGTTCACATAAGAAGCTGGGTCATTCATGCATATGGTTTCCGAATGTCCTAATTGAATTGAAAAGCGTAGTTAAAAAAGTTTTCGACATCCTTCATAAAATTAAGCGTCATTAACAATTTGAGTTCATTTATTTCTAAGGTAAATGACAAAATATTTCAGTTGTCTCCCTTACCTGCTGCGCTGTGTGATGATGGACTGTTCAGAAAAATGACAATTTCTGCCAACCATCTTACATTGACACGTGCGATTGGTGCTATAAGGCCTGCCATTTTTATTCATCCTAATATGTGTGATTTCTGTCGTAGCCTTATTGCATTTAACCCCCTTCCAACACAAGTTTTCAAAGAAAAACTTTCAATGCAAATTGCGGGGCGAATTTCAATGCAAGTTGCAACCAATATTTCAGTGGAACAGAGCGCAACCGTAAGCAATTTCAACATTTTTATGGATGAACTGTCTCCTACACATTTTCGGGGGTTTTGAAACGATGGTTAACTTTAATAAATTCTAATTAACACGATGCGTGTCATGTGCGATTCGTTGTTTTTGCTGGCACTTTTGTTTTTAAATAGCATTTTGTGCTGGTTGCTATCAGTTGGGGCGTATTGTTCGAACGACTTCGCCATTACAACTCTTTGCAGAAATATAAAATTGGGCTTGTTTAGCAGCCGTGTTTACTTTTTTGTGAATGCGGAAGGGGTTTTTTTTGGAAATAAAACATAAGAAAATACAGTAAACTGCCATGTCTCCCAACGAAATTTTGGAGGGCGACTTGAATTTTGCCCCCAATGTAAGCCAAGGCGACTTGAGGAATGACAAGGTGACTTCTTCGCCCCAGTCGCCCACTCGGCTGACCCCTGGTCATAAGCACTTGATGTATGCCAAAAAATGTTTTCAAAATGCCCCGTGGGAACCACAGGAGCTAAAAATAGAAAAAATTTCAAACGCCCATATCTACAAAACTACATGGCTCTCAGAATTTTTATTTGGGGTGAAGCTTCCTTAGGATGAACAGAATGGAATGGTCTAAAAAAAATTGATATTGGTTTTATCGTAGGGTACTTTTTCAGGACTTTGAAAAAATGCGGAGTCAGTATTTTTTAACACTGTGGGTAATGGGGAAAACATTTAAGACTCTTCTTCTCCCAAACTACTGCTTCTATTTTTTTTATTTGGTGTGAAGCTTCCTTAGGACGAACAGAATGGAATGGTCCAAAAAAATTATCATAGGGTACTTTTTGGGGACTTTGAAAAAATGCGGAGTCAGCATTTTTTAACACTGTGGGTAATGGGGAAAACATTTAAGACTCTTCTTCTCCCAAACTACTGCTTCAAAAGATTTCAAATTTCATATATAACATCTTTGGAAGATTGTTTCACATCTTTGTTGAAATCAAATCCCTGGATCCATATTTGGGTTCTCTATGTTTAAATTAGTGCAGTATGAGGAATATTCTTTAAAAATCTTCTTCTTCAGATCCACCAATCAGAATCTTTGATATTTGGTATGCAGCATACTTAGGGGGGTAAGGATGTTCGTTTGTTCAAGCCAAGTCTCTAGGTTCATATTTGGACTCCCTGTGGGAGCCCGATATCATAACTTAATAGTTCAATATGAGGAATTTTCTTTAAAAATCTTCTTGTTCAGATCCAGCAATCGGAATGTTTTGATATTTGGTATACAGCATCCTTAGGGAGGTGTGATTCAAGTTTGTTCAAGCCAAGTCTCTGAGTCCATATTTGGGCTCCCTGTGGGAGACCGAAGTGTAACAACTTAGTTCAATATGAGGAACATTCTTTAAAAATCTTCTTCTTTACATCCACCAGTAAGAATCTTTTGAAATTTGGTATACTGTATCGTTAGGAAAGTGAGATTCAAATTGTTAAAACCAAGTCCCTGGGTTCATATATGGGCTCCCTATGGGAGCCTGAATTATAACTTAGTTCACTATGAGGAATATTTTTTGAATTTTTTTTTTCAGATCCGGCGGTCAGAATGTTTTGATATTTGGTATATGGTTTTCTTAATGGGGCAGATGCAGGTTTGTTCAAATCAGGACCTTTGGTTGACAGTTGTCAGTGTCAGGTGGGCGCTCTCAGGTCCCTTTGGGCCTCTTGTTCCATTCTCGGTTTATATGACATGAGCTTGTTCAGTGAGTGGTCATAAACCATGTTTTTTATGCAAACATTGAAACAAAAAATGAAGAGAAAAAATGGATCCCCAAAAATGTTCTGAGGTATTGAGTAAAGTCAAATTGCAAGAGTGTTCTGTTTTAAAAGTGTCACATTTCAAATGACTGCAGTTCTAATTCAAAATTGATTGCAAAGATTGTAACTTAAATTTTGTTGTTGTACTTATTTATGAAAAAACTGCAACAAAAATCGATTGATGGCCTAGCCATCTGTGTATGGACCAGTGTGATCCAAGCTTCATTCCATTCTCAAACAAACAGAAAAACACTGGATATACACACTTAGGATGCTTCAATCAGCAGTCCTCAACAAGTTAGACAAGGGCACATTTTTCTTTCATTCCATTCTCAGTTTATTGGAGAGATGGGCTCTTAAAATGTCTATTATTTATTATTTTTATTGAACATTAATGACACAGAGTTGTAACTAGAGTTTTTTGGGACAAGTTTTATTTTGACACACACGTATTGAACAATTAACTTTTTGTCATTCATATGTCAGCTGGATGAGTGGTATGAATTCAGAGATTCAGCTATCTTCAAATCAAAAATTAGGGTTATTTTTAGCTTAGCTTGACAAAGTAAAGATAAGCTATTGCCAGCACGCACGCGGAAGTCTGTGAGTCTGTTCACATTTTCCTTTAGCTGAGGCTACACCCCATAGTTTTTGCCCGACCGGCACGAAATTTCATATGCAGGTTTGAGGTCATGTCTAGATGAGAATGTCCCCTTTTGGTTGCTATCGGTCAACCGTGATGGCTGCCCGAGTCCAAAACCCGAAAACCATTAGCACAGTGTACGGGTCATATTTATGAAGGGGATTTCATTGTAACTTGGTAGAATGCCTCTGTATATTATCTAGGTGAGAACGTCCCCTTTTGGTCATGATCTGTCAACCATGACGGCTGCGCATGCCCAAAACCCAAAAACTTTTATCACAGTCTACAGGTCATATTTAATATGGAGGGATTTCATTGTAACTTGGTAGGATGACTCCATATAATGTCTAGATGAGAACTTCCCCATTTGGTCGTGATCTGAGCCCAAAACCCGAAAACCATTAGCACAGTGTACGGGTCATATTTATGAAGGGGATTTCATTGTAACTTGCTAGAATGCCTCTGTATATTATCTAGGTGAGAACGTCCCCTTTTGGTCATGATCTGTCAACCGTGACGGCTGCGCATGCCCAAAACCCCAAAACTGTTAGCACAGTCTACAGGTCATATTTAATATGGAGGGATTTCATTGTAACTTGGTAGGATGACTCCATATGATGTCTAGATAAGAACTTCCCCATTTGGTCGTGATCTGTCAACCATGACGACTGCTCGAACCCAAACCCCAAAACCTTTAGCACAGCCTACAGGTCGTATTTATGGAGGGATTTCATTGTAACTTGGTAGGTTGACTCCAGATAAAATGTCTAGATGAGAACTTCCCCTTTTGATCACGATCATTCAGCCGTGACAGCTGCCCAAGGCCAAAACCCGAAAACCTTTAGCACAGTATACAGGTTGTATTTATGGAGGGATTTCATTGTAACTTGGTAGGTTGATTCCATATAATGTCTAGATGATAACGTCCCTTTTTAGTCATGATTGGTCAGCTGTGAAGGCTACAGGGGCCTGAAGCCCGAAAACCTTTAGCATAGTCTACATGTCATATTTGTGAAGGGATTTCATTATAACTTGGAAGGATGACTCCAGATAATGCCTAGATGAGAATGTCCCCTTTTGGTCGCGATCATTCAACCATGATGGCTGCCCGAGCCCAAAACCCAAAAAACTTTAGCACAGACTACAGGTCATATTTATGAAAGGATTTCATTGTAACTTGGTAGGATGACTCAGTATAATGTCTAGATGACGACATCCTCTTTTTGTTGCGATCAGTCAACCGTGATGGCTACACAGGCCCCAAGCCCAAAAACCTTTAGCACAGTCTACAGGCCGTATTTATGAGGGATTTCATTGTAACTTGATAGGATGACTCGTTTTAGAATAATTTCACTGTAAATTGGTAACTTTCGTTGATATAGATTAACTGTGAGGGCCACATACATTAACTGTGAGGGCCACATTAACCCACCCCTCAGTTCTTTTGAACAGTCTACACCTCATATTATTTTTATGGAAAAGATAGCATACAGGGAACAGAAATTAACATATTCCCAATTATCACAATTCTTGTCTTATTTCATAATACCTTCATAAATATTGAACATTATCCTTTTCATCAAACATAACACACAGACAAATTAAGCTACAGTGTCATTGACACTTTCATTAAGGCTCCCTGTGGGTCTCAGAATTTTAACTTGGTGCAGTATGATAAATATGTTTTAAAAATCAGAATCTTTTGATAATTGATATACTGCATTCTCATTGGGGGAGGGGCGAGGGTCAGATTCACATTTGTTCCTTATTGGAACCCACTCCTGTGGGAACACCGGGAAATGAAACTGTGGTTGTATTCTGTGGTAAGGCCTAAAAAAATTAAAAATCTGTTTCTCAGGCCCTCCTGCATGGTCCTTTTGGCTGCCGCATACTCTCTTTTTATAACCAATCCAAACTTGAAAAAGTAAAAATATTTTACCCAAGTTAATAAAATTGATATATTTGTCCCTTAAGTGTAAGAAGGCTTCGCAATGCTTCAGCATTGCAAAGCCTTCTTGCACTCAATGGCCAAAATACACCACCACCCATGCTATTCTGTTGATTATGAGGTCTAAAACAAAAAACAAACCAAGAATATTGAACTTTTGGTGGCAAATAAATAACTATAAAAAATGAAATAAAAAACCTACCTGCCTGTCTGCATGCATGCAATTTTACAAAACATGGCCTGAGAAACAGGCAATCTACTTTGTGGGGCCTAATCAAGCTCTGTATTTGTGGTAAAATAGGACCCAGTCGTCTGTGCTTGAAGTGGCAATCTGCTAAAATGGGAACATGGGAATAAGTGATTGACCAAACTTGACTTTATCTCCATGTTGCTGTCATGATCAGCCATTCTGCAGAAATATGTGACCTTAAACACCAATAAATATTAGCGCCAAATTTTTAAGACACACAGTGCACCACTGTATCGAATGAAACACGTATAAAGTCAGCTTGTGTCCCACAATAATAATGATGCATCATTTCCCAATATCCCTGGATTGAAGTCTCCTAAATGTTTGAGTTCAATCGAATGGGAAAGAACTCCAAATCGTTCTTGTTCAATAATGAAGAAAGATGTTTCTTTCAGTTTCTCTAATTATTACTTTTATCAAGGTATTCATCACAGGAATACTGTTTGAAGATTAAATAATAAAACAAAACCCAGCTTACTGAAGGGGCAGGGTAATAAATTTGTCACACGGTGTTTCAGTGGGGTGTACGGAATTGTACTACCCTTTTCAGATTTGTATATAATATATATTTCCTGAGACAGATTTCAGAAGGGCAGAACAGATTTATTTCCAAGAATTGTTGTGTACGCAATACCTTAACCTCCATTGTGGGAAAAAGACTGACAGAAAATTTGTACTTTGTAAGTTTCTTAATAAAACCAGACAAACATGGATGTCATTGGAACTGGCTCAATGAGCCAGTTCCAATGACAGCCATATCTGTAATATTTTATTGCACATAAATATTAAATTTCCTTTATTTTTATTTTTGTTCTAACATAACCAAGCAGAAGGTATGAATTAATAATTAAAAATGGGTACTTTTTTTAGACATAAGCCTGCTATTGTGTATTCTTGTTTTTACACCATGGTTAACCAGGGTGTAAAAAAAGCCACTGTGGATTGCGAGTTACACTGTACCTCTCAGCTAACTAAAATGCAGTATTTTGTTTCATTTGGAAATAAAGATAATTATTACACAAGCCCTGAACTTGTCAGCAACAAAGTATTGTCATGTGGGGCAGTCTGTGCAAACCATAAAGGATTATCAAATGAAATCATGGATAGAAAGTCAATCATTCTGAAAAAAATTTACGTGAAGGGCCAAGTTTGAAAGAAAGGCCAGATGGTATGGAATACTAGAGGTAACCTGGAAAGATAAACATGTAAATTTACTTTCAAATATTTCAGATCAAACAGGAGGTTGAAAAATTATTAAACATAAGAAACAAAAGTGTAATATTTCCGAAGTAGAAATTACTAAATCTATGCCTATCACAGCATGTAAACCTATTTACAAATATTCCAGATCAAACAGGGGATTATAAAATTATCAAACATGAGAAACAAAATGGTAAGATTTTGAAGTGGAATTTAATAAACCTGTACCTATTACAGTTCATCTACTACAATTCATATAATGGGAGGTGTTAATTTATCTGACCAGGGAGTAAAATTTTACCAAATACATACAAAATCTCCCTCTTGGTGCAGTGGAACCCTGTATTTTAGGGATAAACTGCCCATTTATTCTATTATATAGTGTTTGAGCTCTTTTAACCCTCTATCCCACGTAACGACCAAAACCAGCCAACACTATTCACAAAAATCGCCAATTAATGTTTATTATTTTTTTTCATTTTTTGTCTCAAAAACATAGGTTATGACCCCTCTTTGGAATGAGCTTGTTCCAATGAGGGGGTCATAACCTATGTTTTTGAGATAAAAAATGAAAAAAATAGTTATTCAAGAATTTTGTTTGCAAGTGGCATCTGCATTTCGTGTTAGGAAGTGGGTTAAACCAGATATAATGGATGAAATGACTGTATTGGATGTATGGAGACTAAATAGGTCTATAACCATGGTAGGGCTGCAATGATTAATCATGATATGCTTGAACTGCGATACATTGCTCATGATTCAATATGTATTGTTGTTCATTATGTATCACGATACAATAAAAAAAAATAATATCAGGAAAAACTCTTTCATAGTTTTTGAAAGCTGATGAAATAAAACCCTGTTTTTTTGCATGCCAGTGTTGACTGATAAATTCGCTATTAACACAGTAGTATTCAGTTAACCAAAAGATGGTGAATTCCCTCTAATTTGCTAAATATTTATTTTATTAATCCATTATATCTTGTTTGACAGAGCTGACAGAGCTCTGTCAAACAAGATATAAGGGATTAAATTGTTTGAACATATTTTCTGAGAGGAAAAAAACACTGGAAAATGGGGCATAAAATCAAAACCTCAAATTAATGAATGCCAATGGTTATCACTTTGAAAAGTTACATATTGTTTAAAGAGTGCATTCAAAAATTTATAATAAAAGGAAGTTGCTGGAAATGAATACATCAAGTTCCCAAAGTGCCTGATACATGTATCTGTAGCTGCATGCCAGTAGAGATCATGTGTATCATGATATATGTATCGTGTAGATTGAATTGTGATACATATCGTATCGTCAGGGAAGTATATCATTGCAGCCCTGAAACTTGGGGAATTTGGTGAATCGCAGGGTAATTTCTGAACATATTACAAGATTTTTTATTCAATTAACAAGAGTTTACTCTATAATGTATATGCAATTTCCAGATCAAATTTGTAATGAAGGTATGGTAAATGGTCCGTCGTCCGTCAACATGGTGTTTGCATCTTCTCCTCCCAAACCGCTGAACCAATTTAATTGATATTTGAGATAATAATTTGTTATGACATCACAATTTGATTTTGTTCAAATCAAGTTGCCTCGCCCATTGGCAGGGCCACACCCAAAAAGTGTGCTGAAATCTTAAAAAATCTTCTCATGAACCAGCAGTAGCAGAGACTTGATATTTGGTGTGCAGCTTCCTTTTGAGGTGTAGACTCAGATTTGTTCAAGAGAAGTTTGTGGGGCTATATTTGGCATTGTAATGGGAGGGGCAAGAATATTTGCCCCTCCCAAAATTTCTATTTTCCAAACCGAGAGGCAAATTTGGACAAAATTTGATATGAGTGCTTATTGGGTCATAAGTACTTAATTTATGGACAAATTTTTTTTCCCATCGCCCCATGGGAACTGCAGGAGCTAAAAATAGAAAAAAATTAAAATGCCCATATCTCCAGAACTACACGGCACTGAGAATTCTTATTTGTTGTGAAGCTTCCTTAGGACCAACAGAATGGAATGGTCAAAAAAAATTGCCATCAGTTTTATCATGGGGTACTTTTTGGGGACTTTGCAAAAGTGCTGAGTCAGAATTTTTTTAACACTGTGGGTAATGGGAAAAACATATAAGACTACTTTTCTCCCAAACCACTGCTCCAAAAGCTTTCAAATTTCACATATAACATCTTTGGAAGATTATTCCACATGTTTATTGAAATCAATGGGTCCATATTTGGGCTCTCTATGGGAGCCCAAATGTTTAAATTAGTGCATTATGAGGAGTATTTTTTAAAAATCTTCTTCTTTAGATCTACCAACAAGAATCTTTTGATATTTGGTATGCAGCATCCTTTAGGGGGCTGAGATTCAAGTTTGTTCAAGCCAAGTCCCTGGGTTCATATTTAGGCTGAAAGTTTGGGGTCCTGTTGCAGACTTACAAATTTTGGACCAAAATCTGGATTTTTTTTTTTTTTGTTTTTTATGCGTTTCAGAAAGTCAATTTTAAGACAAAAAAATTTTTTTTTTTTTACACTGAAAATTTGGGGTTTGGGTGGGACTTAAAATTTTGGACCAAAATCCAGAAATTTTTTTTTGTTTTTTATGCGTTTCAGTCAATTTTAAGACCAAAAAAAATTTTTTTTTTACACTGAAAATTTGGGGTCCGGGTGGGACTTTAAATTTTGGACCAAAATCCGGAAATTTTTTTTTGTTTTTTATGCGTTTCAGTCAATTTTGAGACAAAAAAAATTTTTTTTTTTACACTGAAAACTTGGGGTCCGGGTGGGACTTGGAAAATTTTGGACCAAAATCCGGAAAATTTTTTTTTGTTTTTTATGCGTTTCGGTCAATTTTAAGACAAAAAAAATTTTTTTTTTTACACTGAAAATTTGATGGCCGGGTGGGACTTGGAAAATTTTGGACCAAAATCCGGAATTTATTTTTTTGTTTTTTATGCGTTTCGGTCAATTTAAGACCAAAAAAAATTTTTTTTTACACTGAAAATTTGGGGTCCAGGTGAGACCTAGAAAATTTTGGACCAAAATCCGGAAATTAGTTTTTTGTTTTTTTATGCGTTTTTAGAAGAAAAAAAAAATTTAGGCTGAAAATATTTTGTTTGGGAAAAAAATCTGGTTTTTATGCGTTTATCTCAATTTTGGGACGTAAAAGTGCAGGAACTGAAAATAGAAGGAAAATCCTGTGTATTGTGTTGGCACAATCATTTCATCTAGTTGGTAAATATGCTTTTCTTAGGAGGGGCGTATGCAGCTTATTCAAGTCCCTGGTTTGATATTTAGACTACCATGTCATGTGAGCTCCTGCAGGCCCCCTGGGGCCTCTTGTTCAATTAAGAGATATCCAATTAAGTGGACTCCACTGTATTTGCAAATATTTTTCTGTCTGCTCGCCCTCATAAACCACTGCTCAGGGTTACTTGTTGTATAAAGAGTACTATGTGTCACCCCATAACAAAAAATTATGACCCAAATAATCGATGGTTCAGTTGAGGGTCATCAGAGGAAAAGCTGTGCTAACTATGAATACATCAGTTTCTATTGAGAGCAGATTTAAATGAGAACTTATTCAAGCACTGGTTGTGCATAAGATAAAGTTGAAATATGTGCAACAAAAAGATATTTGGTATGGTTAGAAGATAAGTGGAAAATGAATGTGTCCTGCACCATGTTTTTATCATTGCTGTCACTTGAAATATTATGTTTATGACACAAAAGACATTACCAAACTTTTGCATTTTCATCCATTATTTTTTATTAGCTCACCCAGCTGAAAGTCAGGGGGAGCTTAAGTGATCACTTTTTGTCCATCGTCCATCCGTCTGATGTGAACTTTACATTTTGGACTTCTACTCATAAACCACAGGGCCAAAATTAACCAAATTTTATGGCATGTTCCTTATTATATTATATGTCAACTCAAGTTTGTTCAAATAAAGTTGTCACGCCCACAGGGGGCACCACAAGGGGCATTACTCTGATAGCACCCATAAATTGTTTTTCAAAATTAAAAAATTTTCTTCTCCAGAACCATCAATTTGAATCTTTTGATATTTGGTATGTAACATCTCTCTGAGGAGGTGGGTGGGGAGGGGGGGGGGGGGGGGGGTCAGATTCAAGTTTGTTCAAATCAAGTCCCGGGGTTAATAATTGGGCCTCCCATGGGAGCCCACATTTTAACTTAGTGCACTATGAGAAATTTTTTTTTTAAATCTTTTTTTCCAGAACCATCAATTAGAATGATCTGATATTTGGTGCACAACATCTCTAGAGAGGACAGTTGAAGTTTGTTGAAATTGGATCCTTGGGTTGGTATTTGGGCTCCCCCTATGGGCATCCAAATTTTAACTTGGGCTACCTATGGGAGCCTGAATTTTAACTTAGTACAATATGAGGGAATTTTTTAAAAAATCTTCTTCTTCAGATCCACCAATCAGAAGGATCCTTTCATATTTGATATACAACATCTCAAGGTGGGTCAGATTCAAGTTTGTTCAAATCAGGTCCCTGGGTTAATATTTTGGCTCTCTATTTGAGCCCAAAGTTTAACTTAGTGCAATGTGAGGACATTTCTTTAAAAACCTTCTTCTTCAGATCCACCAGTCAGAATTCTTTCATATTTGGTATATAACATCTGAAGGGGGATCAGATTCAAATTTGTTCAATTTGCTTAATATTTGGGCTCTCTATGGGTGGGGTGGGGTGGGGTGGGTGCACATTAGGTTCAGGTTTGTTCAAATCCATTCCTTAGTGTTTTTCCATAAAATTTGCCTTTCATGACTTCATTCCTTTGTAGTGTTGATGAACAATGTCTAACTGAATGTGACCCCAAATACTTCTTTGAACCACTTTGACAGGTGAGTGATTAAGGCCCCTTGAGGCCTCTTGTTTTACATGCTTTTTCACCTACAAGTAAAATCTTTGAGGCAGTATTTTTTCAAATTAGTATCTTATTGTCCTTTTAATGAATAATTAATAATAACACTTCGGCCAGGCACCATTTTGTCACAGCTCATTGGGGGAGGGGGGGGACCTCGACCTAAGTTTGAACTGCAGTTACCTACTGAAGGTGCTTTCAAGGTACCTCTCAAAGCCTGGCTTTTCTTTATCGCATAGGCCACCCAATGACTACATGTACTTTGTTTTCACCTCTTCTCCCTAATTTTGTTTAGAATGCTCCATGATTCTCTTCCGGGCAGTTTTTTTACGACATGTGTATCAACAGATACTTTGTGGGGCAAATGTCAGATGCAGATATAAATGTACAAATAGATCAGCTTTACTTCACACACTAGTTAGAAGAAAACTGCTTATGAATAATAATGTCACAGAACTGCTGCATGTACATGTGCACATGTAATTGTGAACATATATTGCTAAAACATTAATGGTACATTAGGCCCCACAAAGTAGATGTTTTGTTTCCCAGGCCATTTTTTGTAAAATTGCATGTAGTCGGGCCTTTTTTAGCTCATCTTGACAAAGTCAAGCTGAGCTAATCTCATCGCTCGCCGTCCTTCTTCCGTCCGCCGTGCGTCAACACCATGTTTTGGTCTTCTCCTCCAAAGCCACTGGGCCAATTCAAGTGAAAGTTTGTGTAAGTGATGGTCCCAAAAGGGGCATTGCATTTTTGTTCAACTCAACATGCCCAGCCCCATAGGGATGGAGTGGGGGAAAAAGCACCAAAATATTTTAAAAATCTTCTTCTCAAGAACCAGTGTTGATATTTGCTATGGAGCTTCCTTTTGAGGTGTAGAATCAAGTTTGTTCAAAGGAAGTTCGTGAAGCAATATTTGGCTTTGTAATGGGAGGGGTAAGATTTTTGGCCCGCCCAAAATTTCTATTTCTGAACTGATGGTCCGGTATGAACCAAATTTGGTAAGTGGTATTATTGGTCATAAGTACTTGATCCTCCCCCCCCCCCCCCCCCCCAAATTCTCGCATCCCCATAGGAACCCTAGGAGCTAAAAATAGAAATATTTTCAAACGCCCATATTTCCCAAACCACACGGAACAGACAGCTGTTATTTGGTATGAAGTATCCTTTGGACCAGTAGAATTGAATGGTAAAAAAAAAAAAATTGCCATCGGTTATGTTAGGGTGTTCTGTAATGGGCATCGAAAAAATGCTGAGTCCGCATATTTGCAAAAAATTTTTAAAATTCTTTTCTCCAGAACCAATCATCAGAATCTTTTGATATTTGGTATACAGCATTCATAGGAGGTCAAATACAAGTCTGTGGAAATAAAGCTTATTGGTTCATATTTGGGCTCAATACAGGAGCCCAAATTTTTAACATAGGGTAATATGGGGAATATTCATGAAAAATCTTATTCTTCAGAACCACCAGTCAGAATTTCTTAATGTTTGGTATATATCATTGTTATGAGGTTCAGATTCAAGATTGTTCAAACCAAGTCCCTAGGTTAATATTTGGGCTTCCTACAGAAGCCCAAATTTTAACTTTGTTCAATATGGGGGGTAATTTAAAAAAAATCTTCTTCTTCGGATCCACCAGTCAGAATGCTTTCATATTTGGTATGCAACATCTCTAGGGGAGTCAGATTCAAGTTTGTTCAAATCAGATCCCTAGGTTTATATTTGGGCTCGCTATGGTAGCCCAAATTTATACTTGGTGCAATATGAGGAATTTTTTTTAAAATCTTCTTCTTCAGATCCACCAGGGGTCAGCCGAGTGGGTGACTTGGGCGAAGAAGTCGCCTTGTCATTCCTCAAGTCGCCTTGGCTTACATTGGGGGCGAAATTCAAGTCGCCCTCCAAAACTTCCTTGGGAGACATGGCAGTTTACTGTATTTTCTTATGTTTTATTTTTTAAAAACACCCGCTTCCGCATTCGCAAAATAAACACAGCTGCTGTTAAAGTCCATCACACGGCTATGAAAATAGCCTAAACTAGCCCAATTTTATATTTCTGAAAAGAATTGTAATGGCGTAGTCATTCGAACAATTCGCTCCAACTGATAGCAACCAGCACAAAATGGTTATTTAAAAACAAAGTGCCAGCCAAAACAACGAATCACACAAGACATGCATCGAGTTAATTAGAATTTATTAAAGTTAACGACCGTTTCAAAACAAACAAAAAAAATGTATTGGAGACAGTTCGTCCATATCGAAATTGCTTGCGGATACGCTCTGTTCCACTGAAAAATTGGTTGCATTGAAATTCGCCCCACAATTTGCATTGAATGTTTTTCTTTGAAAACTTGTGAAGTTGTGTTGGAAGGGGGTTAAATGTAATAAGGCTACAATAGAAATCACAGGTATTTGGATGGATAAGAATGGCAGACCTTCAAAGCACCAATCACACGTGTCATTGTAAGATGGTTGGCAGAAATTGTCGGTTTTCTGAACAGTGTTTTATTACCCAGCGCAACCGGGAAGGGAGACAACTGAAATATTTTGTCATTTACCTAAGAAATAAATTACTTCAAATTGTTAATAACTCTTAATTTACGAAGGATATCGAAAACTTTTTTAACTATGCTTTTCAACTCAGGGCATTCAGAAACCATGAATGACCCAGCTTCTTTTTTGAACTTGAAATTTATTTTAAACACTTTAAATATTTTTTTAAAAAGAATATACCTTCTATTACAGAGAAGAACACTCTCACCATGGGTCATACTAAATTTCAAATCCACTGCGTTGAGGCAAATACAAAATCAACTGCATGGTAACCTTAGTCATCACTGTTAGGCAAAGAGTTAGGGGGTATTCAGAAACCATGAACGACGCAGTTTTTTTTTTTGGTGGGTGGGGGGGGGGGGGGGGGGGGGGCGGGATTTTAACCTACATTCTGTTATATACCATCTGACTTAGTTTTGTGTGTGTATGTATGTTTGTATAACTTTTATTTATTTTTTTCTCCACAATTGTGTCCTCTATGTTCATTTATTTTGTCACAATGTCATATACGTTTTATGTTTTTTTCTGATTTCTCCTTTATGTCCACTGACTTCTCCCTCCTGGGTCCTGACTTCTCCCTAAAGTCTCTGAAGGGAGAAGTCACTTCTCCCTAAAATCAGCTGCCAGGCTGACCCCTGAGATCCACTAGTCGGAATGCTTTCATATTTGGTATACAACATCTCTAGGGGGGTCAGATTCCAGTTTGTTCAATTCTAGTGCCTGGGTTAATATTTGGGCTCCTTATGGGGACCTGAAATTTAACTTAGTACAATATGAGGGAATTTCTTCAAAAATATTCTTCTTCAGATCCACTAGTCAGAATGCTTTCATATTTGGTATACAACATCTCTAGGGGGGTCAGATTCAAGTTTGTTCAAATCGGATCCATAGGTTAATATTTAGGCTTGCTATGATAGCCCAAATTTTAACTTGGTGCAATATGAAAAAATTTCTTTAAAATTTCTCTTCTTCAGATCCAACAGTCAGAATGCTTACATATTTGGTACACAACATCTCTAGGGAAGTCAGATTCAACTGTGTTCAAATCAAGAGCTTGGGTTAATATTTGGGCTCCCTATGGGAGCCAGAATTGGCCATTTTGCTGAAGAATTAAAAAATTTGTATTCAGTACTCTCTAGAGGTGTGTAACTAAGATTCATCCACATAGGTTGTATCAAGTGGCTTCATAGGGGAGCTCTACATTTTACTTTATGATCAAATGAAGAAAAGGCGTGATGCCCGGTTTATTTTTGTCACTCCTGAGGGACTCAAGGATTGACAGTGTAGCCTATGGAGATGGCTTGCATAATGTACTCATTCTTTGACTCTGGTTATATTGTGTTCTGTTCAAGATGAGCGTTTCAGGCCCCGTGGGGCCGCTTGTTTATATTATATTTTATTTTTGTAATTATTTCTTTGCCATCAAAAATTCATATTCTTGGTTTGTTTTATGTTTTAGGCCTCATAATCTACAGAATAGCATGGGTGGTGATGTATTTCGACCCTTGAGAGCAAGAAGGCTTTGCAATGGTGAAGCATTGCAAAGCCTTGTTGCACTCAAGGGTCAAGTTTATCAGTTTTATTAACTTTGGTAAAATATCGGACCTGACTGATTTAATTTTAGCTCAACTTTGGCGAAGCCAAATTTGAGCTTATGCCATGGCCAGTCGTCCGTCTGGCCATCGGTCCGTCAACAATTCAATACGGCTCGGGCTAGAGGCTGTATTTATGAACTGATCTTTACAAAACTTCTTGGGTACCTTTGTTATGACCTTGGGACGAGAACGAGTGTTTTTGGGTCCGATCTGAAATTCAAGTTGGCCGCTGGTGGCCATTTTGTACAGACTTAGGTGCAATCAGATTTTTGCGCAGAACTTCCATATGAAAGCGCTGATTTGAATAATTTTTTGTATGAATGTTTAGTACCATGGGATACATCACATATAACACAGGTTTTTTTCTCGTACGTAAATTATGCAAATTAGACTAACTTTGATGTATTTAGTGTTACTTTCAGCACTGTAAGTGCAAATGCCACTACGTCTCGGGCTAGAGGCCGTATTTATAAACCGATCTTTACGAAACTTCTTGGGCATCTTTGGTATCACCGTGGGACGAGAGCGAGTGTTTTTGGTGCGGTCCAAAATTCAAGATGGCCGATGGCAGCCATTTTGTACAAAATTAGGTGCAATCAGATTTTTGCACAGAACTTCCATATGAAAGCGCTGATTTGAAAATTTTTGTGTGTGAATGTTTAGTACCATGGGATACATCACATATAATACAGGTTTTTTTCTCGTGCAGAAATTATGCAAATTAGATGAACTTTGATTTTTTCAGTGCTATATACTTACACACAGTAAGTACACATGTCAATTCGGCTCGGGCTAGATGCTGTATTTATCAACCGATCTTCACGAAACTTCTTGGGTACCTCTGTTATCACCTTGGGACGAGAACGAGTGTTTCTGAGTGCGGTCCAAAATTCAAGATGGCTGCCAGTGGCCATTTTGTACCGAAATTAGGTCTAATCAGTTTTTTGTACACAACTTCTATATGGCTCAGGCTAGAGAACGAGTGTTTTTGGGCGTGGTCCGAAATTCAAGATGACACCAGCAGCCATTTTGTACAAAAATTAGTGCAATCAGTCTTTTGTACAGAACTTCTGTATGAAAGTTCTGATTTGAATAAATTTTTGTATGAATGTTTAGTAAAATGGAATACATGACATACAGTACGGGTTTTTTTCTCGTGCAGAAATTATTCAGATTAGATGAATTTTGATTTATTTAGTGCTACTTATACACTGTATGTGCACATGTCAATACGTCTCGGGCTAGAGGCTGTATTTATCAACCGATCTTCACGAAACTTCTTGGGTACCTTTGTTATCACCTTGGGATGAGAACGAGTGTTTCTGAGTGCGGTCCAAAATTCAAGATGGCTGCCAGTGGTCATTTTGTACCGAAATTAGGTCCAATCAGTTTTTTGTCACAACTTCTATACAGCTCGTATTTATGAACTGATCTTCACAAAACTTCTTGGGTACCTTTGTTTTCACCTTGGGACAGGAATGAGTGTGTTTTGGGGTTCCTTTGTTATCACTGTGCTATGAGAACAAATATTTTGGGGTTCAGTCAGACCCACTCTGGGACTCAAAGATTTCTTTTCTAGTTTAGCATCTGACTGTCACCCACCTTTACAATACTTTACCTATACATTTGTTACAGGCTACGGTCAGTATTTATGTACAGACCGTTACAATACTTTATGTGTACCTTTGTTATCAGGTCATTACCTAGATGTTTGTCATTGCTGTGTCACATACTATACATGTACATGTCTTTGTCTTGCCAAGTTGAGCTACAGTGTCATTGACACTTTCATTGTAATTATTTCTTTGCCATCAAAAATTCATATTCTTGGTTTGTTTTATGTTTTAGGCCTCATAATTTACAAACTAGCATGGGTGGTGATGTATTTCGACCCTTGAGTGCAAGAAGGCTTTGCAATGCTGAAGCATTGCAAAGCCTTGTTGCACTCAAGGGTCAAGTTTATCAGTTTTATTAGCTTCGGTAAAATATCGGACCTGACTGATTTAATTTCTATTTTTTATGTTAGCATTGGTTATAAAAAGAGAGCATGTGGTCACCAAAATGACCATGTGGGAGGGCCTGAGAAACAGATATTTATCTTTTTTTTTAGGCCTAATGCACTCTCCAGTTAATGTAGGTCAAAGTCACCTATTATTGATGTTCAATTTTAGTCTTTAGAATATTGGTATGGTCAGTGCAAAGTGAACTCTTCATCATCCCGTTCAACAAATCTGGCCACAAGACACTAACACAACTTGTGACAAGTGGGTCAAGATTTGTTAAATAATATAAACAAGCATCTTTATATGTCATTACACTATGATAAAGGAAGTACAGTTATCTAAACTATTTTAACCCATCATTTGTTAGTTATGAGATACTGGATTTTAAAAATGATCAATTTTCATGACATTTGGTGGCCATTTTGGACTCATTATGTATAAAATCGAAATTTCTGTTGCATTTATGATAATGATGCATTGCATTCTTACTATTCAGTCCAATACTGGTGTTCTGCTAATTCATAGTCCCAAGATTGTAGACCAAAATGTTTGATTTTAACCCTTTACCTGACATGAAAAGCAGACGACACTTGTAAAAGAAATTCTTGAATAACTCATTTTTTTGTCTCAAAAACATAGGTTATGACCTCTCATTAGAACGAGCTGGATGAGCTCGTTCCAATGAGGTGTCATAACCTATGGTTTTGAGACAAAAAATGAAAAAATAATGAAAATTAATTGGCGATTTTTTAGAATATTGCTGGCTGGTTTTGGCCATTGCGTTGGGTAAAGGCTAAAGGCCTACTTTTAAAGTTTTAGAAAATTTTGGCAGAAAAAATAATTTTGTTCAACTTTTGTTAACAGTTGATTATGAAAAAGTGTGTTTGTGACAAATCTCTGAAAATTTCAGGTCAGGAACCAGGAGATATTTGTCAATGAAAATTTTGACATTTTTGGGTAGGATCTGGCAAAAGAAAGTTGAAGCCAAAAATGAAAAGCTTATCACTAGTATAAATTAGAGCCATCTATGATTTTGGGAAGTTGTAACAAAATCTTGAAAAAGAGTTGGAAAGAAAGAAAGAAAGAAAACAATAACAAATGTCTTTTTTGAGGAAAAGCCAAAATAAGTAAAAAAAAAAAAAAACAAAAAAAAAAACACATGAAAGTGGCAGTGGAGATTCAACATTCTTTTCTTTATTTTAAACAAGTGTGATCATACAATGTTTTTGTTTTAGTGAAGAAAGAGGGTAGAAAATTTTGACCAGGCCATGCCCCAGTCGTGATTCTGTCAAAATTCTCTGACCACATTTGTAATCACAGTACTTTTTTAAAAGATCTCTCATAAAAGAATTAAAAAAAATAATCATGTGTGAAGTGTTGGGGTTTTCTAAATTTTATGAGTTGAACAAATCAAATGTTGGCCACAGTTGCATACAGACAAAATAAATGGTAACTTTACAGAAATGATATAGTCGTCTTCTGAAAATCTGTGGTAAATAACACCACTCTGAACTTGTATTTTTTTAATCAAACAATTCCATTCAACCCTTATTGGAATGAGCATATCAAGCTCATTCTAATGAGAGGTCACATGATATGTGTGCGCTGAAAAAATAAAACTTTACATATCTTTTCAACATTAAAATTTGTTTGTTACATTCAGCAGATCCAGCAAATTTGCTGTATAAAGGGTTGAAATAATTACTACTTGACTGCATATAATATTATATCTAATTTTGGTTATATCTCGATAGGAGGATAATTATCTAATTACATGTAGATAATTAGCAGGTTACATATTGTTCGATAATTTATTGTTACTGAAAGTTATTAGGCAGCAGTACCAGTTTTATTTATTTCAAAATGTTGGCAGTTGATTAGGTTTACATTCAGCTGTACACTGCAAGTACATGTACAAACAAACAGACGGAGCAAAAAATTGTGCATTGATCAGGACATCACATATATCATTTATATGTAAGTTGTTACACGTATATCAACTCTTCTACATTCTCATAATAACCAATGAATAGTTTTGTTTCCTTTTATTTTTTTCCTTCATTAATAATACCAGATCCTAACACTTGCTTCTGGAAAAGCAACCAGGACAACGTTCAAGGAATCTGTGTCAAGGCTGCTGTAATAAAAGTAAAAGGAATATGCGATTCATCCTTCAACTTATTTGGATGTGTAGGAGGAATGCATGTGGGAAGATGATAAAAAATTTTATGAAAATATATAGTGGTAGAAGAAACAAGTTATAATACAGTTCTGGGTTACCATTTTGTGGACATAGAATTTTATGTCTTCTTTCCACTCGACAACAGTGTAGATTATTGCCAGTCAAAAAAGAAATACAGGAGAACCCTTTTAATTGAATAGCCACTTTGCCAGTGAAACTTCAATTAACAGGAGTGTACAATTAACAGGGAATTGGGTCATTTTCTTATATTTTAATTTTAAACTGAGCATTTATTATGCCCCTGACTTGAAAAGTTGAGGGATATCTAGTGGAGAACTCCATCCATCCATCCATCCATCCATCCATCCATCCATCTGTCCATTCGGGAGCGTGGTGGCTCAGTTGGTAGAGGTGCAGGCTGCAAGCCGAGAGGTCCTCGGTTCGAATCCCTCCTGCGGCAACCGCGTTGTGACGTTGGGAAAGACACTTCATCTCCATTGCCCACATGGGAGCACGATGACGCCATGTACTAAGGCGTACTGCACGTCGATGGTACGCATGTCTTCAACCAATCTAACCCTGCCTGTGCTGCAGTGCGGAGTTGCGATGTTGGGGAGCTGGCAGCTGCTCGTCGTTGCTCGGTGGTTCTCTCCGGGTACTCCGGCTTCCTCCACCCGTAAAACTGTCACGGTCATGATTAGCCATTGTGCATAAATATGTGACCTTAACAATCAATAAATAAATAATCTGTCCATCCATACAAACATTTTCCCTTGTATCTCAGCCACTGCTACTCTGATTTGAATGATATTTGGTGTTGTGATAGAGCATCATGGGGAATGACACCTGTGTAGCTTGAGTTTTTTCCACACATTTTTTCCAGATTTATGACCCTTTTTCACTCTTTTGACTTAGAAAAACTTCTGCGGTCCGGGGCATTAGCAGTGCTTTGCGATGCAGATCTCTTGTTCTATTATATCTTGTTTGACAGAGCTCTGTCAAACAAGATATAATACATTAAATGCCTGTTTTGGATGTATTGCAGCCAAAGATGTCTATAAATGTAGCGAATTCAGTTTATGTCAAGTAATGCTTCCACAGATTTCAGGTTTGTTTATTCAATTAAAAGGAGTTTATTACATAATCCATCTGCCATTAACAGGTGAAATTTGTACTGAAGGTATGGTAAGTGGTTTGTTGCTGGATGGAGGTATATTCCATTAACAGAGTTATTCAATTAAAAGTTATCCAATCATGTAGGCTCCACTGTATTACTGAAGCAATGAGTATATCTGATTTGCCTAGCATTAACAGCACTCAAGTTAAATGATAACAAAGCCTGGTTTTAACATTTATTTCTGTTGCAATTTTATAATTGTTATTGGTTGTTGATTCATAAATGACTTTTTAATCTTTTGTTGAAAAATATTTTCTTAAAAAGTTTGTTTGATTTTCACTGCCTTTCCATGGAACCAAAGGTCCTATCCTCTACTAAATGTTCTTCTTATGTACACAATTCATCATCAAATGGATGGGTTTATTGTCGTGTATACATGACTGTGTGATTGTTCGCTTTTAAATTCCTTCAGGATTTTGAGATCAAATATCTCTCAGTGTTTTGTTGTAAGCTTATATATTTTACAAGGATTGACAAGCAAGTTATAAAACTTATGTTAATGCCTCTCCTTGGCCCAGTAGTGTGAGTATGTGGGCTGACCTCCATAGCAACAATTTTTGTGTCCTCGCTCTTCTCGAATATTCTGAAGGGATCTTTAGCCTGCATGGAGTGTGTCTCTCTTTGCACAGGGGGCAGCCATATGTTTCCACCTGGTAGGATGATACGCTGGGACAGCATCAACCCCACAATTGATCTGGCAGCTCATGTTCAGACACCTGAAGAGCTTTCCCACATGAGGATCAATCCCAGGTTCTCTGGCATGAGAGATAATATAAATTATCTCTGCCAACATGTATGGTATATGGAAATTTAATACCTGGATGTTGGTTTTTAAACACTGAGCCACAGGCGAGGTGTTTAATTGAGACATCCAGGTATTAAAACTCCATATACCATACATGTTGGCGGAGATAACGTTTTTGTCCCATTTGAAACACAATACAAACATAGTGGAAATAAATTTGTGGGTGCATTTCTCATGCTCCCCAACCACTTGGACCAAATTCGTGAATATTTTTTGTTTTATAAACACAGAAGACAACAGATAGAGTTACATCCCTTGGGTCATTGAGGAAACAAGTAAACAGTATTTTGTTAACATATCACTAGACACATAGAACACATTGGAACTCAGGGGACGATATTTGCTCTTATTTTATTTTTCTGAAGTTGTTTCATTTAATTACTCGACCATTTGATTTATAACGGCAAAATATGATCGAATTGTCAGAAATCTGATAATATTTCTGACTATTTTCGTTTTTTTGGGTTGATTTTTATACCGAGGCGAGTGAATGTGAAAAGCTTTCATTTAAACCATACACCCCCAATGTTTTGCCTGTCAATATACCCTGGATGTTGCACGCTCTCCTATACCTTGGATGTTGGGTGCATCCTTTGCCATGGCTATTTGTCCAAGGCATTCTGACCAATCAAAAGACAAAATTTATCAGGATACAGGGACAGGCATATTTATCCACACAGCCACCACTCTCTCCAGTTGTTTATCAATGTATTTTGAATGACGTGAAGGCCAAATTACTGGTGAAGTTTGAACATTTGATCACAAGTTGTAAAGAGTTAAACTCATTATTGCATGGAAATATGATAATGGGTATTCCGTGCTCATCAATTTAGAATAAGACTTTAACATCAAATTCAGATAAAGCCAAAGCCTTTAATGACTTCTTTTGTTCTTTGGCTAACATTGATGATTTCCAAGTATCCTTCAATATTTCATGATTGATCTTTTTCTTACCATGCTGCATCTAGACATCACTGATGTGTATTAACCCTCTGACTCTGATTTCAAAATGGTAAAGTTTCAGCAGCAAATACCTCCCATAATGTAGCTTGATATTTAACCAAATATACCTTGTTTGGCAGAGCTCCTTGAGCTCTGTCAAACAAAATTATATTTGATTAAATTCATAATTAAACAAGAGAAAAACAGAGTAATTATACCCCCACAAAACAAAGTTTAGGGGGTATATAGGAGTCAACTTGTCCGTCGGTCTGTCCTCTTCGTCGGTCCGTTGCAATGTAAACTTGTGAAGCAAACTGCTTCCACAGTTTTAGTTGCATTTTCATGAAACTTAACCAAAATGATCAACATGAGGAGCAGTGCTTGACATAATCTTTTTCCCGATTGGATTCAAGATGGCCGGCTGATGGCTATATTGGATTTTTTTTTACTTAGAAAAATTGAATGCCCCTTTTCAGTCACCCACACTAGGCGGTATGCCACGGTGGGGTATACCGGGCGACAAACCATCTCTAGTTTGAGAAAATTCTGTTGCACTGCCAGAGTACTAGGGGTTAACTCTTTGCCTGCTGTAGGCAGATTTTCCTGCCCAGTAAAAAATTACCCTCTACCTGGCAGTGATGTAGCTTTGCTGTTTGTTAACAGAATATATCCCTACAAATATGAGTAACTCCCTTATCAATCATTTCTTGATTTAAGACTTTAATGAATTTTTACCTTACCTGAATGAAGCTTAAGTTAAGAGAGCTTTATTGATACTGTCTGTCTTCTGTCCATCCGTCCCATATGAACTGTACATCGTCGTCTTCTGCATAAACCACTGGTCCAAATTGAACCAAACTTGATATGCATGTTCCTTATCATATGTCAATTCAAGATTGTTCAAATAACGTCACACTCGCAGGGGGAACCACAAGGGGCATAGTTTTGTTAGCACCCACAATTTTTTTTTTTTTTTAAATTAAAAAAATCTTCTCCAGGACTACCAATTAGAATTCTTTGATATTATACAACATCCTTAGAGGGGTCAGATACATGTTTGTTTGGAACAAGTCCCTGTGTTCCTATTTGAGACCGGTTCTCGTTAGATCACCAAAGTTAAGCAACGTCAAGCCTGGTTAATCCTTTGATGGGTTGACCACTCAGCAACTGATTCGGGTGCTTCCCATAGTAGTTGCTGGTGTGCGATCAGCAAAGTTTGAGTGTGTGATTCTGCGACATATCATGTGCCAGCTGTGAACATTGGGAATGTTCACCAGTACTACGCAATCCCCACCATACCTAGGTGTAAAATAGGGACCTGTTGAGGCACTTGCCTTGTGTGCCCATCTGTGGGGCACCAGCAGAATGCTCCATTGAGTTGAGCTGAGAATGTCATAGAATGAACAAAGGGTGTGTACACCTGTGATATGGGGTAATAATGTAAGTCAGAGAGCACTGTGGTGGATTCAAGACATTAACATTGAATTATTATTATTATATTATTATTATTATTCCTATGGGAATTAACTCAGTCCAATATGAGGAAAATTTTTTTAAAATTCTTATTCAGATCCCCGAGTCAGAATCTTTTGATGATTGGTATAGAGCATCCTTCAGGTGTAAGATTCAAGTTTGTTTAATTCAAATCCCTGGGGTCATATTTGGGCTCCCTATGGGAACTCAAAATTAGTGCAATATTTAAAAATCTTCTTCAGATCTACCACTCAGAATATTTGAATATTTGATATGCCGCAGGCAAAGAGTTAACCCCTAGTGCTCTGGTAGTGCAACAGAATTTTCTCAAACTAGAGATGGTCTGTCTCCTGGTATACCCCACCGTGGCATACCGCCTAGTGTGGATGACTGAAAAGGGGCATTCAATTTTTCTAAGTAAAAAAAAATCCAATATGGCCCTCAGTCGGCCGTCTTGAATCCGATCAGGAAAAAGATTATGTCACGCACTGCTCCTCCTCATGTTGATCATTTTGGTGAAGTTTCATGAAAATGTGACTAAAACTGTGGAAGTAGTTTGCTCCACAAGTTTACATTGCAATGGACCGACGATCATGACAGACAGACCGACCGACCGACCGACCGACCGACAAGTTGACTCCTATATACCCCCCCCCCCCCCCTCCCCCTAAACTTCGTTTTGTGGGGGTATAATTATTCTGTTTTTCTCTTGGTTAATTATGAATTTAACCAAATATAATTTTGTTTGACAGAGCTCCATAACAAGGTATATTTGGTTAAATAGCAAACTACATTATTGGAGGTATTTGCCGCTGAAACTTTGCAATTTTGACATCAGAGTGCAGAAGATTTGGCAGGTTTTGAGTGATTTTATGAAAAAATTAAGTTTCACCCCATTTGGACTGGGTGATTTTTTTCTTTTTGCTTCAAAATATGTTTTTAAGGGGTTTGAGTGATTTGACGCAAAACAATTTACCCAACCAACCCTAGCTAAATTTGATTAACCATATTAACATGTAGAAGCTGAATGTTACTTTAAATCCTTCTTCAAACAATTTTATCAGGTGGGGGATCAAAGACCCTTGGAACCTCTTGTTTGTCAAATCAAGATTTACTTTTATGAAAAATTCAAGAAAATAATTACCAGGTTAAAAGTTAAGCCTTTTATGTTCATTAACCCTTTACCTAACGTAACGGCCAAAACCGGCCAGCGCTATTCTCAAAAATTGCCAATTAATTTTCACTATTTTTTTCATTTTTTGTCTCAAAAACATAGGTTATGACCCCTCGTTGGAACGAGCTCGTCGAGCTCATTCCAACGAGGGGTCATAACCTATGTTTTAGAGACAAAAAATGAAAAAAATTAGATATTCAAGAATTATTTTTGCAAGTGTCGTCTGCTTTTCATGTTAGGTAAAGGGTTAAATGGTTAAGTCCTAGAAACCACTGTCAGATCTTTCAAAACAATGAGGGTACCACAGCAAAAGCCAATATTTTCCTTACTCATGTTTCATATTCAGTAAAACACAAATTATGTTTTGTTTATATAAATTTGTTTTTTCTCAAATTATTGAGGAGTCCCTGTGGGTACTCTTCAGTAACTTGTAATAAAATAAAACAAATTTTGATGAACATATTCAGACCACCAAAAATAATGTTGCACTCAACCAGTTAAAAACATCCAAGGCGTCAGGCCCCAACCTCTTCTCTATTAAAACAGTGTAGCTCAAGTCTATCCGAGCCATGCACTTTGTTGATTAATATTTTACTGCATAGAATCACTTGCTATCACAATGGAAACTAGCCAGTGTTAGTCCTGTTTTATAAAGAATCCCTTAACCCTTTACCTAACGAATCGGCCACATGAATGATATGCAAATTCAGCAGCTGAAAAAATACTCTTTTTCAGAGCATTTCAACGAAACTATATCATATCACCCCTCTTTGGAATGAGCTCATCGTGCTCAATCCAGTGAGAGGCCACATGATATGGTTTTGTTAAAATTTTTCGCAAAATTTAAAAAAATGATATTTAAAATAATAAATTTTGATATCATCTGCATTGGGTAAAGAGATAAACATTGTTCCCAATAACTGCCTGATATCTCTTATTAGCTGCTTTGGAAAACTGTTTGAGAAATGTATTTTAAAAAACATATGGAATTTTTTTGACAAAAATAATTTATCACAATTTCAGTCTAGAGTTATCAGAAGTCAGGGTGGGTTGTTGAGGGACGGTTTTGGCTGTTCTCCTCTTGGAAAAATGTGCATGACAATTAACATAACATGACAATCGGCATCAGCTTGTACACTGCACTGCACACAAAGCGACAACATAACCGGTGATAACTTGGCAGTGTAATCATGACAGTCAAAATTACACATGCAGCTGTAGGCTTTTCCATTGGTATAATCGCAGTTTTGTCAATACTATTCAGTAGCATCACATTGTAAACAAGCGCACACTATGAAACAAATAATTCCACATACCAACCCGAAGTGATTCATGTTAGTCTCCACAGTGCAGAAGAGTTCGAGGAATTAGGTGGTTATAAACTATCGATAGAGCCTATAGTTATTCCTTCACTTTCTTGGTACTTCTTAACTTTTTGCATGCTGCTGCCTGATATTCTTTCCCAGGACTTAAAATATCTTGCCACTGAATTAAGTATAGTTGGCCACATTTAACCAAATTTCTCTCCTGTGAATTGAATGGACTTGCTGACCAATGATTTCTTTACTTAATATTTGATGTAATTTTCATCAAATCTGGCCATGGCTGCTTCACAGCAGCCATGACTAGATTTGATGAAAAATATTTTGAAAATATTCAGCAGGCTTGGAGTTAAACCTGAAAAACTTCTCACGATGCTCCCAGTTGGCATAAAAATTAATTTTTTTCCCGGGGAAGATCCTGGGCCTTAATTCACCAGTAGGTGATAGATACACACTGTTTTCCAAGCACAAAGTGAAATGAAATGGGGAGAAAAAATATTTTTCTGCTGCAAAAGTTAAAGGAAAAATGTTTTATCCCCCCCCCCCCCCACCCCCATTACTTAGCCTGGCTACACCCCTGACCTTGACTTTCAGTTTCAGTGCTACCAGTATATTCTTAAAAACAGGATCTCTACTTTGGTACAAATTTATGTGCATGCATATTACAGTAATAAAAATTTATAGCCCTTCACAAACTGAATAACCCAGTTCTGTACACAAAATAGTTGACAGACTAGAGACACCAAAATATGATTGGATTTTACACTGTATTAATAACAAGAATACGTTAAATCTTTACGGTATGTTTTACAGGTGAAAGTCATGGACAAAGAAAAGTCAAAGAAGGTGTATGAAGATGTAATGAAAAAGTTAGACAGACTTGAGAATGAATATTTACCTCAAGTGAAATTAGACAAAACAGAGGTAAGTATATGGGTGGTATGTAAGTTTTCGTAAGTCATCTTATTAAAGAGAATTCAGGCTAGGAGTGAATTTTCAGTTTGACTATTTGCAAACCTAATAAACAAACAAACAAACAAACAGACAGACTGTTTACATGTTGAAAACTACTAGTATGATAGCAATTTGTTTTATGTGCTTCACTTGAAATTCCAATGTTTCCGAAGTAACTTGAACAGTAGTGATCAGAGTTTTGTTTAACCCTCTCCCTTATGAATCGGTCGTACCCATCCACATAATTTACGAATTGAGCAGTTGAAAAAAACTCATCTTTTTCACAAGATTTCAACAAAACCATATGTGATCCCTGATTGGAACAAGCCCATTCCAATGAGGGGTCACATGATATGGTTTTGTTGAAATTTTTTTGAAAAATTAAAATAGCATTGTGTTTGAATGTTAAAGGGTGAGTCCTAATCCTGCTGATGGCGACTCCTGTTGCGTATTTTATTATGGTGTTCTGCACACTCGATAATGCACAGATTAACACTATCATCTGATTAATTGTTGGAAAAATGATAGATTTACAACTGTATTATCAATTTCATCAAACTTCCACATGTACAAGCATGTATATTGGTCCTCCATACAACAAGCTATCAACTGAAGATAGAACGTTCTCATTTTTGGAATTCAGTTAAAAAAAAACTTTTCACATCCCATTCCAATGTGGGATCATAAACTGAGTTTGAACGTTTTTTGAGAATATTACTGCCTGGTTTTGGCCATTACATTGGGTAAAGAGTTGATAAAGATGAGAGTTACACTAAAGTGCTTTGGGTTAGTTATTCAGTTAATAACGAAAACTTTTTATAACCAGAAAGTGGGACTAATCCTGTGCAGTGCATAGGGTTAATCACACTTTCTGGTTATAAAAAATTGGTAACTGCTTGAAAATGTACGTTCACTAAAGCTATTCAGTGGTTAGTCTCATAATATAGGTGATCTTATTAGTCCCCTACCGTCATCGCTGGAGGCGACTATAGGTTTGCACTCCGTCCATCTGTCCGTCTCCGTCTGTCCATCTATCAGTTTGTCAGTCACTCTTTAGTTTTCCGGAGTTTTTTTGGAAACGCTTCAACGGAATGATTTCATTTTTGGTAAACTACTATAGAACGATGACTTACAGATCAAGTTTGAGTTTCATGCTGATTGCATTATTCTTGTGTGAGTTACGACCCTTGGAAATATGGAAAAGCACCAAAATATCAGTTTTCCGGAGTTTTTTTTGGAAACACTTCAACGGAATGATTTCATTTTTGGTAAACTACTATAGAACGATGACTTACAGATCAAGTTTGAGTTTCATGCTGATTGCATTATTCTTGTGTGAGCTACAGCCCTTGGAAATATGGAAAAGCACCAAAATATCAGTTTTCCGGAGTTTTTTTGGAAACGCTTCAACAGAATGATTTCATTTTTGGTAAACTACTATAGAACAATGACTTACAGATCAAGTTTGAGTTTCATGATGATAGCATTATTCTTGTGTGAGTTATGGCCCTTGGAAATATGGAAAAGCGCCAAAATTTCAGTTTTCCAGACTTTTTTTGGAAATGCTTCAACAGAATGATTTCATTTTTGGTAACCTACTATAGAAGGATGACTTACAGATCAAGTTTGAGTTTCATGCTGATTGCCTTATCCTTGTGTGAGTTATTGCTCTTGGAAATATGGAAAAGCGCCAAAATATCAGTATTTTTATACTGTACCAATGACCCAGACATAGCTGGTGCTAACTCTTAAAATATAGGGCCAAACACAAATTTTGCCCCCCAATCCCCAAAATTTGCATCTAAAACCAAAGAAAACATGTCCTGAAAGGCCCTCCACACTTCGCCCCTACTGCGCATGCGCAGTGTCAAGGACGTTCCGAAATTGGCGCCATTAATCATTCTAAGTTTGGCCCTTCATCAGTTAACATCTGACTGATCTTTGTGCTTTTAAATCTCAGTTTAAATGATGCCAGACACATAAATATTAGGTTAGGCGTTGTGTTCTGCATCTACCATCTGATGTTCTGCAGTTTCTTTCCTGGAAGTCTCTGTTTTGCATCAGATAGTGTGTTTTTGGTAACTGATTTCGGGCCTGGGTGCCTGGAGTCTTATTTTAGTGTTTTTACACTCATTGTTTACATTTAAAAAATAATATCTTGATGTTATTTTAATCATAACTAGATACATTATTATTGTTCGTAAGTGTTGAATAAATTGTTTAAAATATTTTTAAAAATTTTTGTCCACACTTAGGCTTGGGATCCATTGGGGCTCAATGTTACTTTTCAGAAACTTGGGCTGTTCTGAAAAAATATTTTTTCAAAATATTTTGATTTCAATTATTTTTTCTATATTAATGGATCATATTATTATTATGTATTTTGATTGTCAGGGGTTAGTGCGAGTACCAGGACTTGTTTTCTTTTCACATTGAAAGGATATTGATCAATTGTTTTAAGAGGAAGTCTTCCTCTGACTTTATTATCATTCTATATGTGGTCAGTGTACTCGCATTAACTCCTGTTCTGTATCGTATGATTTCGATGACAATATGGGAAGCGTATGTCACGGTATGTTATTGGGGATTTGGACACTCCGGTCCTTTCCCCGCAGGGTCACTCTACTTTATCAGTTTCTATTTCAGACGATCAAGATTAGGGTGATGTATCTGTGATGTCTTCCAACAGTGTGCCTCCGTCGTCACAATTAATGAAGGGCTAGCGGAAAAGTGCTCATGTAAATTCGCCAATTGCCTAAGAGGACCCTAGTAGGTTCGACGGCCTTTGACGTCCGCTAGCTCGCCCGGTGTAGCGTCCATTCACCGAATGGTTCGGCAACCGGGTTCGTCCGTTGCGGTCTAGAAGGAATTTTGGGGTGATGCGAGCACTATAAATTAACCTAATGCACACCCAGTGACGGCGGATCGGAGGGAGAACGGAGGAAGCCTTTTAGTCCGGTTCATAGCTCGTTCCGGTCCATCCGGACGGCAAGCGAGAGAGGCCCCTCTCTCGTTCAACAACATCTGGGCCCAGATGTTGTGGTACAAAATGTGTCGCAAGCGGAGCATACGTCCGTCGCTCGGGACGCTCCGTTGTATAGGCAGTCCGCGGAGACTGCTAAGGCTTCCTCTTCTCGTCAGCGCACACGACCGCACCTTGGCTGCGTGACCGCCGATATATTACCAGCTTCGCCGATCAAGGATTCTTCGGCGACCAGGTCACACCATCCGGTAGCCAGGGACACGAGGCCTGCAGACTCCGGACGTTCGCATAGGAAGTGTGCGGGAGTCAACGTACACGGAGCTTCCGGCGGCAATGCATCGTAAGACCGCTACTGTACAGGCCTCGGGAACGGACATGCTTTCCTTAATAGCACAGTTTATCGCAGCATCCCAGCATCAACTGAATCTGTCTCATATATTTTATCCGATGATGCTGGGTCGGGACGCTCCGCGGAAGCGGGTACGGACGTCCGAAAGTTTCATCCGGTCCGACGGGATACCGAAAGGGATTCGGAGGATTTCGAGCTTTCCCTTTCGGAACAACATATGCTGTTGTGTATGTCATCTGACTTGGTCTTCTACAGCTTCTTTCGTCGGACCAGAATGCTGCGATGCCGGATAAGAAACTGATAGCGTCGGTGGACTTAGAAATTTTTGGTTCGGTTCAGGGACATCGTCCCTCAGTTCCGACATAGTCCAATAATGTCACACAAACTTTCGAATTATTGAACGATGCTATATATATTATTGTTTTATGCTTGCTAACCAAGCATTTCTGGTTTCTTGTTCGAAGAGTTATGGAGATGTCTTTCAAAGTGTGCCTCTGTCGTCATAGTTAATGAAGAGCTAGCGGCAATAAGTGCTCATGGAATATGTCTATCACCTACGGAGTGACATTTGCTAGCTCACCCGGTGTAGCGTACATTCATCGAATGGTTCGGCTGCCGGGTTTGTCCGTTGCGGTCTAGGAAGGAGATTTGGGTGATGCGAGCACTTTAATTACTTTAGTACTCACCCAGTGACGGCAGATTGAGGACAGATCGGAGGAAGCCTGTTAGTCCGGTTCCTGGCTTGTCCAGGTCCGTCCGGGCTGTGAGCGAGAGAGGTCCCTCTCTCGTCCAACAACATAGGGGACCGCATGTTGTGGTTCAGATATTTTACATTCGGAGCATATGTCCGTCGGTCGGGACGCTCCGTTACATTGACAGTCCGAGAGACTGTCCTTAATGCTTCCTCATCCTCACAGCAGGGCACACGACCGCACATTGGCTACGTGACCTCGAGTATCCGATCAGTTTCGGCATTCAGTGATTCCACGGCGAATAGGTCGCGCCATCCGGTAGCCAAGGGACACGAGGCCTATACACTCCGTTCGCTCGCATATTGGTAGTATGCACGGGGTAACGATCACGGAGCTTCCGGCGGCAATGCATCGTAAGACCGCTTCTCCTCAGGCCTCAGTGACGGACGTGCTATCCGAGTTAGCACAGTTGTTTCGCAGCATCCCAGCAATTGACAGTTTCTCGGTCGAATCAGGAATTATCCGACGGCGCTGGGTCGGTGCGGTCCGCGGTTGCATCAGGTACGGACGACCGAACGCTTTATAGGGTCCGACAGGATGGCGAAAGGGATTCGAAAGATTTCGAGTTTTCCCTTTAGTAGTATCGGAAGATGCCTTTCATATCTTCTGGCATTATCTTCCAGTGATTGTTATTTTGGACTTCATTGCTGCGATCTTGGATAAGAGACTTATAGCGTCATTGGACTCGGATTTTTCGATCGGTTCAGGGACATTGTCCCTGACTTACCGACGCAGTCCAATATTGTCATTACAACATGTGTTTTATTTTTCGACGCTATATATATATATATACAAGCCTGCTACCAAGCATGATAGTTTAGTTTCTTGTCCGCGTTGCTCATTTCTGCCATTTTATCATTTATACGAATAGTTTATTTTGGCAGAGCAGGGCATACCGAGAGTTCATATGCGTCTAGACGGTGTGATTAAAGACTGCATATATTCTTTTTCGCCGTTTATGTCTTTTCCAATTTCAATGTTGGGAACGACATGATGTATAGTAGACTTAACTTAGACGCTTTATCATACGTAATCCGCCTTACTGAGGCGTTATCATTACGTCTTCAAGAAAAGATTTACGGGATATTATTCTCAATGTAATTTCTTTTGAGGGCAGTAGTTTGTTCACGTATAACTCCGCCCTTCAGTGGCTGATTGGAGTTGGTTAGACGTGACGCAGCCCTAGCTACATCCACACACGTGGATAGTAAGGTTAAGAACTCTCTCAGAGTCGCTTCGTTCTCGGAGGAGCTTCTCATCGACGGCAACTTTTCGGCAATCCATGAATTGCTCGATTTACACATTCTCTTGTCTATCTAGTGTTACAAGAGATTCAGACTGGGGTAAACATTCGGTGGTTGACTCAGAGAGTGCCACCGCAGTTGCCGGACCCGAGTGTGGCTGTTATGACGGTTGCCAGTCAAACAGATTGGGATATAATACTGATCCCTATGGATTCGAAGTGCCAGGGTCTTTGGGTTCCGCAGTCTCTTAACAATCAGTTTTCTTCCGCGGAATAATGTTTTTTAGGCTTGCTTTATGTCATTGCATGAACATTATTCAGAAACGCATGCCCAAATTTCTGTCCTTTAATTCGACAGTAGTGGCGTATCTCCGGAACCAGGGAGGCACTCTTTCGTTTCCGTTATTCAATTTAATGGAAAGAATCCGTCTGTTGGTTATAGTACACCAAGTTCAGTTTTGGTCCGTCATATTCCGGGTCGTCTGATTGTTTTATCGGACTCCCGTTCTCTTACGGGTCGCTTGTTGCTGTCAGAATGGACTCTCAACAAACAAGTATTCAATCAGATTTGCTATCTATGGGAGCGCCCAATGATGATTTATTTATGACACAGCTTGCTAATCAATTGCAGGCGATGTGTTGGCTTGTCCAGATCTCTGAGCTAATGTTGTTAACGCTCTATTGATCTATAGGACGGAATGATAGGATACGCGTATCCTCCGGCGCTGTTGTTTCAGCAGGTATTGCTAAGATAAACAACCACAATACATTTCTGTTGATAGCATCTCTATCTTCACAGAGATCATGGGTAATTTACTCTCTTGTCTACTGTGGGTTTTAACGTGAAATCTTCCTCTATGTGAGGATCTTTTTTCACTGGGTAAATCGTGTCATCTTTATCACAACCCGCAAGGTCGCAACCTTCATGTATTCCGTTGTGTGGTCCGTATTGCATTGTAAGCACTGTACTGGACGAGCTTTGGACGCGATTTCTTACTATAGGAGATCCTCTTCTTCACTATTCTATGCGGCTAAAGTGGAGGCTCTTCCGTCGTGGTGTAGGGATCATTATGTTCATATTGTTGATCCCTCCATACTACTCATTGCTATTTTTTAGTATACTTGTTTCACAAGATCTACTGCAGTCTGTTATTATTTAGGTTATAGGTTTATGTTACCTCATACCTATGCACTCTACGATAGTTTACAATTGAGTCTTTTGTCTCTTTATCTAAGTTAGTTAGTAACTTTTTGATAAATAGACTTAGAATCTTTAGATTAAATTCCTATATGGATTTTAACTTCGGTTCTTATTTAGCTAAGTAATCATTTGAGCCTCTGGAAACAGTAGTTTTCAAATTCTGACCTTTTAGACAGTAATTCTGTTGATTTCTCTTACTGTAGAGTCAGTGAGTTTCATGCACTATCGATGGATGATTTTCACTTTCGTAGTTTCGGAATCACTACTTCCGTTACTATTTAGGTTGGATTGTTGCATAAGAGTTAGGCTCCTATTATCCGGAACCTATTATTTTAAGGTCCTTCCGTCTTCGTATGGGCATAGGCCTTTACTCTTTCCGGGTACAGTTTATGTATTTATAAATAGATATCTGTTTATTTCTATGGGCGTAAGCTTCTTCTGTCTTTGATGTCTAGTAGAAGGACGTTACGCTCCATTTTATTGTTAATGGATTCTATTAACTATCGGTACTGCTTATGGTATATCATTGACTTAGCAGTTGTGCTTAGATTTCGGCTCATGAAGTAAGAGTTCTTCTACTTCTTGGGCTTACATTAATAGTGTCAGTATTATAGATTTTTGAAGGCCGCTCATTGCGCTCAGCCATCCACATTCATGAATTTTATCTCCGAAATATCGAGTCCATTTCTGGAGGCCTCTATTGTTAGGTCTATTATCTACTGCTCAGAATGTCATTCACTTAACAGTTGCTACTATAGCTAGGTAGGCTGTCTGTTTCGGCAGTATCTCCGTTCGGCTGCCCTCTTCGCTCTGGGCTATTTGACCCAGGGCAAGAAAAAGGGGGGGGGGGGGGAGGGTGTTCCCTTGGGTCACCTGTTTTACTATGAAAACAAGGGGATACCTCCTCCGGAGTTAGTAATTCTGAGCTGTTATTGGGATGGTTGTTTAGTGAGAAGTTTAGGTTTTTAAAATTCATTCAAGTCTTAGTTTTTAAAGTATAGCTTTTGAATATTGCATATGTCAACGGACATGATTATGCAATCCTCAGACACTTTTAGGAGTATAAGAGTCTCTATTCTCTAGACTTACTTTATTTATTGGCTTACTTTAAAAATTATTAGTATAAGGATTATATTGGATATTAATAGAGTACATGGATGTATGAAGCTCAATTTTGGAAGGTGTTGTATCTTTCTAATTTATCATAAATAAGAAAGATACATGTAAGGCCTATTACTTCTTTTTCCCTACAGGGGATGACTCTATTTTATTTTATTGAGCGTATTCCATTTTGCTCTATGTCCTTGGCCCTCCAGCCTTTTTACTATTCAGCTATGTCTGGGTCATTGGTACAGTATAAAAATGTTAAAAAATTTATAGTAATTTATATATTTTTTATATTTACCAATGACCCAGATGGGGATGGCCCTCCCAGGAGTTGGGAACTCTTGCCTCCCCGCTGAGTACATAGTGCTTACCAGGCACTGGTTATTAGAATGATTAATGGCGCCAATTTTGGAACGTCCTTGACACTGCGCATGCGCAGTAGGGGCGAAGTGTGGAGGGCCTTTCAGGACATGTTTTCTTTGGTTTTAGATGCAAATTTTGGGGATTGGGGGGCAAAATTTGTGTTTGGCCCTATATTTTAAGAGTTAGCACCAGCTATGTCTGGGTCATTGGTAAGTATAAAAAATATATAAATTACTATAAATTTTTTAACTTTTCGGACTTTTTCTGGAAACGCTTCAACAGAATGATTTCATTTTTGGTAACCTACTATAGAACGATGACTTACAGATCACGTTTCATTTACACTCTGTCCATCCATCTGTCCATCTGTCAGTCAGTCTGTCGGTCGTACTTTAGTTTTCCGGACTTTTTTTGGAAACGCTTCAACGGAATGATTTCATTTTTGGTAACCTACTATAGAACAATGACTTACAGATCAAGTTTCATTTGCACTCTTTCCATCCATCCGTCAGTCTGTCAGTCAGTCTGTCGGTTATACTTTAGTTTTCCGGACTTTTTTTGGAAACGCTTCAACGGAATGATTTCATTTTTGGTAACCTACTATAGAATGATGACTTACAGATCAAGTTTCATTTGTACTATGTCCATCCGTCACTCTGTCAGTCAGTCAGACTTTAGTTTTCCAGACTTTTTTTTGGAAATGCTTCAACCGAATGATTTCATTCGTGGTAACCTACTATAGAACGATGACTTACAGATCAAGTTTGAGTTTCATGCTGATTGCATTATTCTTGTGTGAGTTATGGCCCTTGAAAATATGGAAAAGCGCCAAAATATCAGTTTTCTGGACTTTTTTTGGAAATGCTTCAACGGAGTTCATGCTGATCACATCTAGGTGATAACATTTGTATAATTATTAATGCTCATTAGTCCGGTAGGGGACATTGTATCTCTTCAGCGATACGAGCGCTCTTGTTTATAACTAAAAAGAAAAGTGACTAACCCTGTGCATTCCAGAGTTAGTTGGTAACTACACTGACTAAGCATAGGCATTGCACAGGATTAGTTGATAGGCCATATCACACACTGCATGAAAATGTACTCTAAGTTTGTAATAATGCACAGGGCTAGTTGGTTACATGAAACATAAAGTGGAGGATTCAAGAAACTAATGGAAATACAGTACAAGTCAAAATAAGTTGTTGGATAACCACTATATACTATGTATCTTTCTCTCCCCACAGACCAGAAGCTGACATCATTTTCTGGAAAGCTCTCACTGAGAGCTTTCCAGAAAATGATGTCAGATTCTGATCTTATCAGTGCAGGAGCAGCAGTATACTTAGTTTATTGCGGTTATTCTACAACTTATTTTGACTTGTGCTGTACTTATATGGGATTGTTGAAATTTTTTTAAGTGAATTCCAAAAATGAAAACATATCCTATTTCTTATCAACCTACCTTACAATTGTTTACTACAGGCTTGCACTACAGTGGAAGACCCTAACTCAGATAAAATACTCTCTATTTTAATCTTTCCCAAGAGATGTAGGAAAGAAAAGTGGTGTAAAAAACACCACTAAAAAATAAGCCAAAACTGGGCCGAGCGCCATCGGCGCACACCCAGTATGGGATGCTCCTCCCTTAGTACAAATCCACGACTTCCGTTAACCAATGCGCAGTGCTTCATCTATTCATCATTCTTTTTTTTGTCTGCACACATGGAGGATGTGTGGCCATTTTTGCTCTACGAAACAGTTATAATTCAACTCGTCGATAATGGATTTCCTGTGACTGGATTATGGATCTGAAGATCGTATAATAACAGGACTGTGTTTTATATATTCTCGTTAATATTTTCAACCACATTCTCATTGTATATTATTTATTATTCCGTTTTCGCGAATGTTTTTTCGACATCGTGTCAACGCGGTTCGACAATGAAATTTTTCGGTTGATAAATTTAATTTGTTATTGGAGTTAGGTGTCATTGAGGGACTGTCTGGACAGGATTTCTTCACTCTGTTGAGGGCTGAATTTCTGTTTTTTCGGTCCCTGTCGGCCATCTGGGTTCTGTCGTGTACCCACCGTTTTTTTTCCTGCCACCTTCTCTCGTAGTTGAGAGTGTTCTACTTTCTGTATCTGTTGAGTTCACCTTTTTCTTCTACTGCTCTCACCTCTGTTATTTCCAGTTCGGTTCCTTTAGGGCAATTCCTTTTGCCCTCGCCTTGGTGCGTTCTCATGGCTGTTTCTTCCGCACCCTCGGGTGGTGTGGAACGCTGTTGTTTCGGAGCCTCCCGACTCGACCACGTCTGGTGTGAGTTATACCCCCTCCGTGGGGGATGTACAGCTCCTCCCGCACCTGCCGGGGGGGGGGGGGGGGGGGGGGGGGGACGCTGTCGTTTCAGGCCTCCCGACTCAACCACATCTGGTGTGAGTTATACCCCCTCCATGGGGGATGTGCAGCTCCTCCCACACCCGTGGGGGGTGGAGAACGCTGTCGTTTTGGGGCCTCCCAACTCAACCACGTCTGTTGAGAATTTCTCCCCCTCTGTGGGAGATGTGCAGCTCCTCCCGCAACAGCAGAGGGTGGAGAACGCTGTCGTTGTGGGACCTCCCGACTCGACCACGTCTGGTGAGAGTTATTCCCCTTCCATGGGGGATGTTTAGGTTTTTTTTTTACTGTGGCGGATACTGTGGGAGCTGTTGGATTTCTGGTGAAGAGATGCCTGGTTCCGGGACTATGCACCCTCTCCACTCGACATCTGAGGCTGTCACAAGGATTTTGACTCCTCCTTTGGAGGCCGAGCTAGGTGGCTCTCTCCCCTTTTCCGCCAGTTCCAACAACTCCCGTCGTATCTGCTGCTACTGCTGTTCCTTCTACAACGTCATCGGGCACCGTTTTTAGCCGGCCTCGGCTTATCCCTGCAAGGGTCTGCAGGGATGTCTGTAGTGTGGTTGTGGGGTATCAGCCTCAGCCTTCCCTGACTTCAACTTGGCGAAGTCGGACGTGGCTGCCGACTCAACCCCCCTGCTGTGTCCTCTCAGCCGTTGAGCACAGCAGTTTTATACCTGCAGTGGTCTGCAGCGATGTCTGGTAGTGTAGACGTGGGGGATATCGGCCTCAGCCTTCCCTGCTTTCAACTCAGCGAAGTTGGAAGTTGCTGCTGGCCAACCCTCTACTGTGGTCTCTGCGCCGTCGAGTACCACAGTTTTGTCATTGGCGTTTTCCGTCCAGTTCCATGGCCAGTTTTGCGGGACCAATGCCTTCTGTGCAGCTTGGACCTTCTGCCCCACAGAGGTCCGCGGCGACTCTCCTGAGTTCCCGCTGTGTTGATCCTCGGGGTGTGTCATACCCCTATACACGTCTGCCCTCAGATGTTTCGGCTGCCGTCCGTCACCCCCGGGTGTATTGGAGAATCGTGACCCTTCGCTGGTTAAGAGGGTCAGATGTGAAGCCACTTTGCTGGTTCATCCCAATGTCGAACCGGCTGGTACGGGCAGTGAGCTTAGGGAGGCCCCTCCTTACTCACTCAGGTTCTGTCCAAGAGCCTTCCTGTTGCTTCCAGTGAGGCAGCGAGTGGTTTCCAGGCGCCCCCTATGGCACCGCCTCCCGGGATTGGAAACATGTCACTTTCTGATCCCCCTGGTGCCTACACCATGGGAGGCGTCGGCTGGTTTGCCCACGATGGGCTATGTGTCTTCCGACTCTGGGGAGGAGTCAGACCTCTTTGATGTTGAGAGCCTGCAGTCTTCTGACTTGGGGGCAGCTCTTGACTTTGTGTTTGGGTTCCTTCCGGATCTCCAACCATCAAACCAGCCGACAGTGTCAGCCAGGCCGCGATCATAGTTCGCACGCCTACAGCCTGTAGAGCAACCTGCTTCTGGGCGTCTTCGACTGTGCCAGGTGGTTGAAGCATTTTCAACCTTGGACTCTAAGCTGAGTTCCAAGGCTATGAAGGCTCCGTTCTTCACCAGGGTTGACACCTTTTTTGCCTCCGCTGCGTTATCGTTACTACGATTTTGTCAATCCGTCAGTCTGCCAGACTTTGACGGTTTTGGATGAGGACTCCAATTCCCTCAGACTTTCCAAGCCCAAGTCTGCCGTCATTCATATGACGAGTCCATGTTGGGCTTATCGAGAGGAATGCTGGGTATGCTTTCTCTCTCCGATCATGTCGTCTCTGCCTTAGCTGTCTATCTGCCTCCAGATAGGTTTGACGATCTACAGGCTCCTTTGCGTGTGCTGTCCAAGGCACTCATGCAACTTACTCACACGCATGCCTGTGACATGGCTATTTTGGAATTAGTTCAAAAGGACTCCGTGCTGCACACAGGCCGATCCCTTCCTGGGGGCAGCGTGCTGCTGTTCAATCTGCTTCTTTGGCGGGTCCGCTACTGTTCCGTGGGTTCCATGTCGATGGTCCAGGATGACGTCCTACGTCATTCCAAAGATCAGCTGCTGCTTTGTCAGCTTGATCAGCCTTCTAGGGGAGGCAGGGACCGTTCAAAGCCTAACACGTGCCCCTCTGCTTCCTCTGCGAAGCAAAGGGCTGATCCTTCTGCCACCGCTTCTACTTCTTATTCACGAGGTAAGGGTAAGCCTCGGCAGGCTAGAGGGAAGTCTCAGGATTCTTCATTCAGTAGAGGAGGTGGTTTCTCCTCTCGTGGGCCTCGTCGGGGCTTGAACTGAAGGTCCTCACCTCGATTCATTCCTGGTTGGAGGAAGGATAGCAGAGTTCACGGACCGTTGGGCCACCATCACATCCGATCCTTGGGTGTTAGATGTTGTTCGGTCCGGGCTGCGAATATCCTTCCGAAGGCACCCCACTCTGTGCAGAGTGCCTCTTCCAACCACAGTTCCTTCAGACGTTTTACGTCGGGAGCTTTTGCCCATGGAGATAGAAAATCTGCTGGCCAAGGGGGCGTTTGAGGTCATCAAGAACATTCAGTCAGTGGGGTTTTATTCCCGCCTGTTCTTGGTGCCGAAGAAGGACGGCCGACTCCGACCGGTTATCGATCTGAGTATTCTGAACCAGTCTATCATTGCTCCCAAGTTCAGCATTGAGACTTTCAGGTCGGTCCGCCGTTCCATTCACCAGGGAGATTTTGCTTCCAGCATCGACCTGCGAGATGCTTACTTTCACGTTACGATTCATCAGGTGTCGCGGAAGTATCTCAGGTTCGCTTTTCTGGGGCAAGTTTACCAGTTGAAGGCCATGCCTTTCAGCCTCAACCTGGCTCCTTGGACCTTCCCCCGACTGATGTCTCATGTGATAGCCTTCCATCACACACAGTCCAGGGTGACTACTTCGGCATATCTAGATGATATCCTCCAGAGGCATTCCAATGCTGCCTTACTGGAGTCAGATGTCGACACTCACTAGGATTCAGAGTCAACGAGGAGAAGTCGGATCTGGTCCCTTCTCCGTCGTTTTGTCATCTAGGGATGGCCTTCCGCACTCTGTTCAATACGGTGGCGGTTCCCCAGGCCAGGGGTGTGATTCTCTCAGCTTTTGCTCTGACTCTGTCCCAGTCCACATCTGCGACAGCACGGGGTATTCTTCAGCTGCTCGGTCTCTGCGGTTCGGTGACGGATCTCATTCCTCTAGGTCAGCTGCATGTCAGACCTCTGCAACACTTTCTGCTCAGTTGTTGGAGGCCGAATGTCATTTCTCTGGATCTGATGCGTCATTTACCAGAATCTCTTCATCCTCACCTTCTCCACAGGTCGAATGTTCAGTGGATCACGCAGGGTGTCCCATTGGACTTACCCACGTCCAATCGCGTTCTGACGGCAGATGCCAGCGATCTCGGATGGGGTGCGACACTGGATCCTCTAGGTCCTCTCCACTTCACGGGATGTGGAACCAGGATCAGGCATCTCTACACATCAACCAGAAGGAGCTTCTTGCTCTTCTTCTGAGTTTCAGGCAGTGGATCCCTCACCTGTCAAATTGTCAGGTCCTTCTGTTGTTCGACAATTCGACAGTGGTTTCTTCATTCGGAACCAGGGCGGCACGCACTCAGTTCCAATGTACGAATTGGCTTGGGATCTTCTACCGCTCGTTCAGGATGTCAACGCCAGGGTGGTTGTTCGTCCCATTTCCAGTTGTCTGAACGTCCTAGCTGACTCCCTGTCCCGACGGGGCAGGTTCTTTCCACCGAGCGGATGCTCCAAATGGCGATGTTCCATCGATCTCTTTGCAACTCGTTGGAACCATCAGGTGGACTTTCGTGTCACTGTGTCCAGATGCTCTGGCTTTCGCCGTGGACGCTCTGGCCCTCCTTTGGGATGGTCTTGTCAACTACGCCTTCCTGCCAGTTCTGATTCCGCCTCAGGTTCTAGCCCAGATATAAATCTGCAGTCGTCGAAACCTTTCGATCACACCCCTGTTGCTTTGGTGGGTGTGGATCAATCTGCTCCGCTCTCTGTTAGCGGCAGTTCCGGCATGTCTCCCTCTATGTTGCGACTTTCTTTGCCAAAGTCGCCCGAGGAGGTTTCAAATTGACCTGACTTCATTGTGCCTTCACGCATGTCTTTATCGGGTCCTGTCTCCTACGTAGTGGTTTTTAGAGACAAGCAGTGGCATTGCTTTTCTTCTTCAAGGAGGCACTCACTCCACTGGTTTAGCCTCTGTGGCTAAGTAGAAGGTTCTTCTGTCGATGGCGTGCGGTTACTCTGTTGCTTCTGTCATTCCTTCAATCATACCGCTTGTGAAAGTTTCTGGTATATGTTTGTTTCTGGGGGTCTCCAGCAGTGGGTAAGAGTCCAAGCTTTGGAGACCTTTTTCATATGTGGTACCGCATTGTTTCGACACTCATCCTAGCCTCTCCAAGCTTGTTCAGCTCTTTTCCTTGAAAAGGCCTAGGACTTTGCAGTTTACTCCAAGATGGACACTTTCTTGGGTGCTGCTCTGCTTGGGTGGGGGGGGGGGGGGGGGGGGGGCATTCGTGCCTTTATCCTGGATGGATATGCATTTTCGCACATGCCAGATCTCTCCTGCATCCATTTCTCGATGGATTTGTCTTGCTATTCGTGCAGCTTCCACTCGTCTAGCTACTGGTGATTGTATTACCAATCGTTTTTTTCTGCCACGAAGTGCGTGCATTGTCTTCCTCTTTTACTAACTCTGTCATGTTGTCGGATGTTATACTGGCAGCCTACTGGAGAAATGCTACCTTCTCCTTTTATCTGCGACAGTTGCAGAAGCTGACAGAGGACCTTTGTCCTACGGGCCCTCTTTCTTCGGCTCAGGCTGTTGTCTATCCCAGCCATTCAGCTTTTTTTTACAGGGTCAGTTCCAGCTCTGTGCTGTTACTGCCCTTTCTGTCTGTGCGTCGCACTTCACCATACGCCTCATCTTTCATTGTCTTTTACTAATGTTTGTGATGCTATGGTTTGATAGGCCTAGGGATCTCTTCCTCTGTCCACGGTTCCAGTGCAATTGAGTTATGTGTGGGTTGGTTATATGATTCCCTCCATCCTATTGTCTATTCATCCTGTAGTAAACAATTGTAAGGTAGGTTGATAAGAAATATAAATTTTATAGTAAATTTCCTTTCTTATTATACCTACCGCAATTGTTTACATGGAGGCCCTCCCGTCTTCTTTTTCGGGTAAGAATCCTTCCTCCCCGCTGATCACATAACTCCTATGTTGGCGGACTCAAAAGAATGATGAATTGATGAAGCACTGTGCATTGGTTAACGGAAGTCGTGGATTTGTACTAAGGGAAGAGCATCCCATATTGGGGTCGCCCCATGGCGCTCGGCCCAGTTTAGGCTTATTTTTTCGTGGTGTTTTTTACACTACTTTTCTTTCCCACATCTCTTGAGAAAGATTAAAATAGAGAGTATTTTATCCGAGTTAGGGTCTTCCACTGTAGTGCAAGTCTGTAGTAAACAATTGCGGTAGGTATAATAAGAAAGGAAATTTACTATAAAATTTATATTTTTTCTTAATAGCTTGTTATATATGGTAAAAGTGGTTATGGCATGACAAGGGTTAGTAAGTTTATGTGTGCTGCTTCATATTAAAAATAATTGCAAAATTATGATATCTCAATTAAAATGAAAGAACGATTTCTCTTTGTTTCTCCAAAGTCTCATTTTTGATTCTGTAATCTCAACAGGTTTTGATAAATTTTCAGATTGCTGCTTCAATATTAACCCTTTAGCTAATGCACACGGTATCAAAATTTATTATTTTAAATTTTTTGTTTTTAGAATTTTCCATAGTTTCAATAAAAGCATTGGAATAAGAGGTAACAGGACATGATTTTGTTGAAATTGTTTGAAAAATACATTTTTTTCAATTGCTCAATGTGTAAATTACATTGTCGGATGTGGCTGATTCATTAAGTAAAGTGTTAACAATGCCTTGGACAAGTTGATTGTTTTTGTATACTGTGGATAATTAAGAGTTATTCCCCTTTATTATCCCCATCATGTGGATGGTGGATATAAGAATGCGTACACATGGTAGCTAAGACTTCTTGACTAGAAATGACTGCCAGTTAACTTTGAGTTTAATTAAAATTAAGTCTCTTGACACAAATGCTCTGTTCTGCAGCGGAAAAAATTCCTAATGTCAGAATTAATCTCCAGAGGTTAAATTTCATACACAGTTTTGGGGGACATCTGTTCTAAAACAAGAAAATTTATCAAAGTCAGAAATTTTAGGCATTTATGGGTTGAACTTCATACATAGTTTTTGGGTGGCAATGGCCCAATAGATTTCACAAATCAGCCTCTCTGCGTCATGTTTTCCAGAGTTATTGCCTTTTATATTTTTATGTTTTGGGAGGGTGGTTGGGGTGAGGTGGAGTGGGCTCTTCATATTGTCTAACTTATCATCACTTTGTTTTGAGAAGAAAGCCATAGGTGACTTTCAACTGTCATAACGACATGTTGACAATATCTCAAATGTTTTTTGTAAATCAGCTTCGCCAGGTCATATTTGCTTTGAGTTGCTATTGCTCCTTCTTTTGTTAGCTCGCCTGACTGAAAGTCAGAGGCCTAGCTTTTGCTATCACTTGGAATTCGGCATCTGGCATCATGCATCCATTAACTTTTGAGTCTTTTCTTCTACTTCAAAACCATAGGACTAAATTCAAACATATATTACACAGACCATCTTTGGGATGTATCCTTTCTACTTTGGTCAAATGAAACTGCTGCCATCTTCAGCCTGGGGTTAATGCCCCAAAAGCCTAAATATCTTAAAAATCTTCTCATGAACCACCAGAGAGAATACTTTGATATTTGGTGTGAAGCTTCCTTTGGTGGTCGAGATTAAAGATTGTTCAAGGCAGGTTGGTTGGTCAATATTTGAGCTCTCTGAGGGAGCATGTCCATTTTGGGCTCCACCCAAAATTTCTTTTCCAAGAACCGATGGGCTTATTTGAACGAAATTTGGCATGTAGTATAATTGTGCCATAAGTAGTTGATTTTTATCAGAAAAAAAAATTTGCAGCCCAATGGGAACCCCAGGAGCTAAAAATAGGAACAAATTCAAACGCCCATATTTTAAAAACTGCATGGATAGAATATTGTTTTTTGGTATGATGCTTCCTTAGGACCAGTGGAATCAGATGGCCCCCCCAAAACTTGCTATGCATGTTGACCCGAATGGGAATGCCCATTTTAACACTGTTGGCTTCTGCTCCATAAATCTAGTATTCTTCTTCAAAACCTTTGGTAATTTGGTATAAAGCATCTTGGTGGAGTATGTTCTTCTGAGTTTTTTCCCCAAAAGTTGCTATTCCCCTTGGGGTGGGGGTTAATGTCCCAAGAGCTTAAAATGCTTTAAAAATCATCTTCTCATAAACCACTCTCAATAATGCCTAGCTATCTGGTATGGACTATGTAATTATACCCCCACTTTTGAAGAAAATGGGGGTATACTGGATTACATGCATCCATCCATCCATCTGTCCGTCCATCCATCCGTCTGTGCATCCTTGTGTGAGTCTGTCCAAGAATATTCATAACTTAAGTAAATTATTATTTTCTATAATATTTGTTGCCCACACTAGTTTTTTTTTTTTGTTACTTGTTCACTTAGAAATTGTGTCAGTCCGAGTCAAATTTTGTCTGTTCAGCCTGAATCTCGGGTATCGAATGTTCTATTGCGATGAAATTTGCCGTGAACATTGCTTATGGTATAGGCTTTAAAAAAAGGATTCAACGATATTTCTCACATTCTTCTTTTTAGAGTTATCCCCCTTTTTTGACTTAGAAATTGTAGGAAATAGACATTATTTATCTGTTCAACCTGTATCTCAGGTATGGGTTATCAGATTTCAATGAAATATGCCATGCAGTTTGCCTATAACAAAGGCTTCTGCCTCATTGCATAAAACTTCCAAACACCAAACAATTTAACATAACTTTTGACTTAGAAATTTTTGGAAATTGTTGAAAACTTTCGAAGACAATGGGGGGGGGGGGGGTGTACACTGTATTGCGTCCATCCATCTGTGCATCCGTCTGTCAGTCCGTATGAGAATATTCATAAATAATAGTTGCTGGTCATAGGTATGCCCACACTAGGCGGTACACCACGTGGGGGTATGCACCGGACAACAGTCCAGCTCTTGTTTTCTTTAGTGATGCAGATTCAAGTGTGCTCTAAGGAACTCAGTAGGTCAATATTTGGGCTATCTGTGTGAGGATGCCCATTTTGGGCTCCACCTAAGACTTATATTTCCAGAACTGATGTGCTTATTTGAACCAAATTTGTCACGTAGTATAAGTGGGTCATAAGAACTTGATTAATGCCCCCCCCCCCCCCCAAATTTTTTTCCCAGCCCTGTAGGAACCCCAGGAGCAAAAATAGAGAGAAATTAAAATGCCCATGTCTACAAAACTGCATGGATCAGAGTACTGTTATTAGTCCCCCACGGTTTTACCGTTTTGGGGAACTATTGGATTGCACTCTGTCTGTCTGTCTGTCTGTCTGTCTGTCTGTCTGTCTGTCTGTCTGTCTGTCTGTCTGTCTGTCTGTCTGTCTGTCTGTCTGTCTGTCTGTATGTCTGTCTGTTCTGTCTGTCTGTCTGTCTGTCTGTCTGTCTGTCTGTCTGTCTGTCTGTCTGTCTATCTGTCCTCATTTATGTTACCACCTGTATCTCATATATGCTGCGATGCTGTACTTTCATTTTTATACCATTGGTGACACATAATAGGAGGATGATGCACATCAAAAATTTTTGAAAACAAATCCAAGATGGCCGACTGGCGGCCATTTTTGTCATCATTTTTTGCTTCATTTGATGTTACCACCTGTATCTTAGACAAGTTTTGATATATTTGCTTCAGGTTTCTAACATTGTTCATAGATGCTATGAGGATGATGCACGTCAAAATTGTTTGAAAAAAAATTCAAGATGGCCGAATGACGTCCATTTTTGTTCATTTTTTGCATTCTCAAGTTACGTTATCACTCGTACCTTAGAGATGTTTTGAGATATTAATTTTAAGGTATCAACATTTGTCAGATATCATAGGAGGATGATGCATGCCAAAATCTTTGAAAAAAAAATTCAAGATGGCCGAATGCAGCCATTTTTGTTGTCATTTTTTTGCTATATTTGACATTACCACCTGTATCTTAGTTTATGTTACAACGTGTATCTCATAGATGCTTCGATGCTGTACTTTCATTTTTATGCCATTGGTGACACATAATAGGAGGACAATGCACGTCAAAACTTTTTGGAAAAAAATTCAAGATGGCCGACCGGCAGCCATTTTTGTCATCATTTTTTGCTTCATTTGATGTTACCACCTGTATCTTAGACATGTGTCAATATATTCGTTTCAGGTTTCTAGCATTGTTCATGGATGCTATGAGGATGAGGCACGTCAAAATTTTTTGAAAAAAAAAATTCAAGATGGCTGTGCCATGTTTGTTCATTTTTTGCATTCTCAAGTTACTTTATCACCCATATCTTGGAGATGTTTTGAGATATTAGTTTTAAATTTTCAACATTTGTCAGATACCATAGGAGAATGATGTATGCCAAACTCGTTTGAAAAAAAATTCAAGATGGCCAAATGGTAGCCTTTTTGTTTTTATTTTTTTGCCATATTTGACGTTACCATCTGTATCTTAGACATATTTTGAGCTATTACTTTCAGATTTCTAACATTGGTTAGAGATGCTCGGTGGGTTGTGCACGTCAAAATTTTTTGAAAAAAATTCAAGATGGCCAAAATCTTGTGAAAAAAAATTCAAGATGGCTGAATGACAGACTTTTTTGTTGTCATTTTTTTTGCCATATTTGACATTTTCACCTGTATCTTAGACATGTTTCAAGCTATTACTTTCAGAAAAAAAAAATTAGAATGGCTGAAGGACGACAATTTTCATTGATTTTTTAGCTTAACTTGACATAGTCAAGATAAGCTATTGCCATCACGCGTGCGGAAGTCTGTGAGTCTGTTAGTCTGTTAGTTTGTGAGTCTGTTCACATTTTCCTTTAGCATGGGCTACACCCCGCAGTTCTTGTCTGATCGTCACGAAATTACATATGCAGGTTTGGGGTCATGTCTAGATGAGAACATCCCCTCTTTTGGTCGCGATCGAGCAACCGGTATGGCTGCCTGAGCCCAAAACCCGAAAACCATTAGCACAGTCTACAGGTCGTATTTATGAAGGGATTTCATTGTAACTTGGTAGGTTGCCTCTGTATAATGCCTAGATGAGAATGTCCCCATTTGGGCATGATCTGTCAACCGTGATGGCTGCCCAAGCCCGAAACCCAAAAACTTTTAGCACAGTCTGCAGGTCATGTTTAATATGGAGGGATTTCATTGTAACTTGGTAGGATGACTCCTTATGATCTCTAGATGAGAATTTCCCCATTTGGCCGTGATCTGACAACCATGACGACTGCCCGAGCCCAAAACCTGAAAACCTTTAGCACAGTCTACAGGTCATATTTATTGAGGAATTTCATTGTAACTTGGTGGGTTAACTTCATACAATGTCTAGATGAGAACGTCCCATTTTGATCGCGATCATTCGGCCTTGATGGGTGCCCGAGCCCAAAAACCTTTAGCATAGGCAAAAGGTCATATTTATGGAAGGATTTCATTGTAACCTGTTAGGTTGACACCATATAATGCCTAGATGATGACATCCCCTTTTGGTCGTGATCGGTCAACTGTGATGGCTACAGGTGCTCGAAGCCCGAAAACCTTGAGCACAGTCCACAGGTCATATTTATAAAGGGATTTCAGTGTAACTTCGTAGGATCACTCCAGATGATGCCCAGATGAGATTGTCCCCTTTGGTTGCGATCATTCAACCATGATGGCTGCCCGAGCCCGAAGCCCGAAAACCTTTAGCACAGTCTACAGGTCATATTTATGAAGGGATTTCATTGTAACTTCGTAGGATCACTCGAGATGATGCCCAGATGAGAATGTCTCCTTTTGGTTGCGATCATTCAGCCATTATGGCTGCCCGAGCTCGAAGCCTAAATACCTTTAGCACAGTCTACAGGTCATATTTATGAAGGGATTTCATTGTAACTTGGTAGGTTTGACTTATATAATGTCTAGATGAGAACGTCCCCTTTTGGTCGCGATCATTCAGCCTTGATGGCTGCCCAAGCCCAAAAACCTTTAGCATAGTCTATAGGTTGTATTTATGGAAGGATTTCATTGTAACTTGTTAGGTTGACTCCATATAATGCCTAGATGATGACATCCCCTTTTTGGTCGTGATTTGTCAACTATGATGGCTACAGGTGCCCAAAGCCCGAAAATCTTGAGCATAGTCTACAGGTCATATTTATGAAGGGATTTCATTGTAACTTCGTAGGATCACTCCAGATGAGAATGTCCCCTTTTGATTGCGATCATTCAACCATGATGGCTGCCCGAGCCCCAAGCCCGAAAACCTTTAGCACAGTCTTCAGTTCATATTTATGAAGGGATTTCATTGTAACTTGGTAGGTTGACTTCATATAATGTCTTGATGAGAACAGCGCCTTTTGGACACCATTAGGCAACTGTGACAGCTACAGCGGCCTGAAGCCCGAAAACCTTTAGCACAGTCTACGGGTCATATTTATGAAGGGATTTCATTGTACCTTGGTAGGATGACTCCAAATAATGTCTAGATGAGCATGTCCCCTTTTGGTCACGATCATTCAGCCTTGATGGCTGCCCGAGCCCAAAACCCCCAAAAATTTAGCATAGTCTATAGGTCATATTTATGGAAGGATTTCATTGTAGCCTGTTAGTTTGACTCCATATAATGCCTAGATGATGACATCCCCTTTTGGTCATGATTGGTCAACTGTGACGGCTTCAGGGGCCCGAAGCCCGAAAACCTTGAGCACAGTGTACAGGTCATATTTATGAAGGGATTTCATTGTAACTTCGTAGGATCACTCCAGATGATGCCCAGATGAGAATGTCCCCTTTTGGTTGCAATCATTCAACCATGATGGCTGCCCAAGCCCAAAGCCCAAAAACCTTTAGCACAGTCTACAGGTCATATTTATGAAGGGATCTCATTGTAACCTGGTAGGTTGACTTCATATAATGTCTAGATGAGAACGTCCCCTTTGGATGCAATTGGGAAACTGATGGCTCCAGGGGCCCGAAGCCCGAAAACCTTTAGCACAGTCTACAGGCCATATTTATGAAGGGATTTCAATGTAACTTGATAGGATGACTCGTTTTGGAATAATTTCACTGTAACTTGGTAACTTTCGTTGATATACGTTAACTGTGAGGGCCACATACATTAACTGTGAGGTCATATTAACCCACCACTCAACTCTTTAGTACAGTTAACACCTCATATTATTTTTTATCAAAAACATAGCACACAGGGAACAGAAATGAACATATTCCCAATTATCACAATTCTTGTTAGCTCACCTGACTGAAAGTCAGGGTGAGCTTTTTAGCTCACCTGACTGAAAGTCAGGGTGAGCTATTCTGATCACTTTTCGTCCGTCGTCTGTCATCCGTCGTGAAGGTGGTGTTTGGGCCCTTTTCTCCCAAACCACTGGCTGCATATTAATGAAATTTCATGTGAGTAAGGGTTATATAAGGGCATTTTGATTTTTTGTCAAATTAGGTTTCGGCTCATATTGAGCAGAGGGATGGGGCAAAAATGCTCCAATTCTTAAAAAATCTTCCTCTCAAGAACCAGCAATAGCAGAGACTGATATTTGGTATGCAGCTTCCTTTTGAGGTGTAGACTCAAGTTTGTTCAAGAGAAGTTCGAGTTTGTTCAAAGAAGTTCGAGGGGCTATATTTGACAATGTTAAAGGAGGGGCAAAAATTTTGGCCCGCCCCAAATTTCTATATTTTTATACTGTACCAATGACCCAGACATAGCTGGTGCTAACTCTTAAAATATAGGGCCAAACACAAATTTTGCCCCCCAATCCCCAAAATTTGCATCTAAAACTAAAGAAAACATGTCCTGAAAGGCCCTCCACACTTCGCCCCTACTGCGCATGCGCAGTGTCAAGGACGTTCCGAAATTGGCACCATTTATCATTCTAAGTTTGGCCCTTCATCAGTTAACATCTGACTGATCTTTGTGCTTTTAAATCTCAGTTTAAATGATGCCAGACACATAAATATTAGTGAAATGGTGATTCTAAGGAGGATAGAGAAGGAGGAGATGAAAAGAATGTGTGACAGAATATTATCAGGGCTGTAACTTAAAATTTTTTAATGAAATTATGTTAAGTTACCTATTTTCAAGGCAGCAGCCATTTTGTTGTCATTCTGATTATTTAGTTACACTGTTTTTCAAGTGTTTTCCTCTCTCCCTGTCCTTTAAGTTCCCCCTTGCTATTCTCCCATGCTTTTGGCATAGTTTCTGTAATTATTATTACTAAAATTTCTTGGGAGTTTTAGCTGAATAACAGAATGAATTCTGTTCTTTCCCCATGTTTACGTCTTCACCTACGGGTGGTTAGGCGTTGTGTTCTGCATCTACCATCTGATGTTCTGCAGTTTCTTCCCTGGAAGTCTCTGTTTTGCATCAGATAGTGTATTTTTGGTAACTGATTTCGGGCCTGGGTGCCTGGAGTCTTATTTTAGTGTTTTTACACTCATTGTTTACATTTACAACAGCCCTCTGTGTGAGGGGGGATTTCTAAAAAATAATATCTTTATGTTATTTTAATCATAACTAGATACATTATTATTGTTCGTAAGTGTTGAATAAATTGTTTAAAATATTTTTAAAATTTTTGTCCACACTTAGGCTTGGGATCCATTGGGGCTCAACGTTACTTTTCAGAAACTTGGGCTGTTCTGAAAAAATATTTTTTCAAAATATTTTGATTTCAATTATTTTTTCTATATTAATGGATCATATTATTATTATGTATTTTGATTGCCAGGGGTTAGTGCGAGTACCAGGACTTGTTTTCTTTTCACATTGAAAGGATATTGATCAATTGTTTTAAGAGGAAGTCTTCCTCTGACTTTATTATCATTCTATATGTGGTCAGTGTACTCGCATTAACTCCTGTTCTGTATCGTATGATTTCGATGACAATATGGGAAGCGTATGTCACGGTATGTTGTTGGGGATTTGGACACTCCGGTCCTTTCCCCGCAGGGTCACTCTACTTTATCAATTTCTATTTCAGACGATCAAGATTAGGGTGATGTATTTGTGATGTCTTCCAACAGTGTGCCTCCGTCGTCACAATTAATGAAGGGCTAGCGGAAAAGTGCTCATGTAATACGCCAATTGCCTAAGAGGACCCTAGTAGGTTCGACGGCCTTTGACGTCCGCTAGCTCGCCCGGTGTAGCGTCCATTCACCGAATGGTTCGGCAGCCGGGTTCGTCCGTTGCGGTCTAGAAGGAATTTTGGGGTGATGCGAGCACTATAAAATTAACTTAATGCACACCCAGTGACGGCGGATCGGAGGGAGAACGGAGGAAGCCTTTTAGTCCGGTTCATAGCTCGTTCCGGTCCATCCGGACGGCAAGCGAGAGAGGCCCCTCTCTCGTTCAACAACATCTGGCCCCAGATGTTGTGATACAAAATGTGTCGCTAGCGGAGCATATGTCCGTCGCTCGGGACGCTCCGTTGTATAGGCAGTCCGCTGAGACTGCTAAGGCTTCCTCTTCTCGTCAGCGCACACGACCGCACCTTGGCTGCGTGACCGCCGATATATTACCAGCTTCGCCGATCAAGGATTCTTCGGCGACCAGGTCACACCATCCGGCAGCCAGGGATTCGAGACCGATGGACTCCGGACGTTCGCATAGGAAAAGTATGCGGGAGCCATCTGATGCGGAGCTGCCCTCGGCGAAGCAGCGATAGACTGCGCCTCCGCAGGTCTCGACGCCGGACATTCTTGTGCACATAGCACAGCTTATCGCAGCATCCCAGCAGCCGACAGAAACGGTGTCGGATCGAGAATTATCCGACAGCGCTGGGTCGGTAGCCGGGGACTCAAGGCCTGCAGACTCCGGACGTTCGCATAGGAAGTGTGCGGGAGTCAACGTACACGGAGCTTCCGGCGGCAATGCATCGTAAGTCCACTACTGCACAGGCCTCGGGAACGGACGTGCTTTCCTTAATAGCACAGTTTATCGCAGCATCCCAGCATCAACTGAATCTGTCGCATATATTTTATCCGACGATGCTGGGTCGGGACGCTCCGCGGAAGCGGGTACGGACGTCCGAAAGTTTCATCCGGTCCAACGGGATACCGAAAGGGATTCGGACGATTTCAAGCTTTCCCTTTCGGAACAACATATGCTGCGATGCCGGATAAGAAACTGATAGCGTCGGTGGACTTAGAAATTTTTGGTTCGGTCTAGGGACATCGTCCCTCAGTTCCGACATAGTCCAATAATGTCACACAAACTTTCGAATTATTGATCGACGCTATATATATTATTATTTTATGCTTGCTATCCAAGCATTTCTGGTTTCTTGTTCGAAGAGTTATGGAGATGTCTTTCAAAAGTGTGCCTCTGTCGTCATAGTTAATGAAGAGTTAGCGGCAATAAGTGCTCATGGAATATGTCTATCGCTTACGGAGTGACATTCGCTAGCTCACCCGGTGTAGCGTACATTCATCGAATGGTTCGGCTGCCGGGTTCGTCCGTTGCGGTCTAGGAAGGAGATTTGGGTGATGCGAGCACTTTAATTACTTTAGTACTCACCCAGTGACGGCAGATTGAGGACAGATCGGAGGAAGCCTGTTAGTCCGGTTCCTGGCTTGTCCAGGTCCGTCCGGGCTGTGAGCGAGAGAGGTTCCTCTCTCACCCAACAACATAGGGGACCGCATGTTGTGGTTCAGATATTTTACATTCGGAGCATATGTCCGTTGCTCGGGACGCTCCGTTATATTGACAGTCCGAGAGACTGTCTTTAATGCTTCCTCATTCTCACAGCAGGGCACACGACCGCACATTGGCTACGTGACCTCGAGTATCCGATCAGTTTCGGCATTCAGTGATTCCACGGCGAATAGGTCGCGCCATCCGGTAGCCAAGGGACACGAGGCCTATACACTCCGTTCGCTCGCATATTGGAAGTATGCACGGGGTAACGATCACGGAGCTTCCAGCGGCAATGCATCGTAAGACCGCTTCTCCTCAGGCCTCAGTGACGGACGTGCTATCCGAGTTAGCACAGTTGTTTCGCAGCATCCCAGCAATTGACAGTTTCTCGGTCGAATCAGGAATTATCCGACGGTGCTGGGTCGGTGCGGTCCGCGGTTGCATCAGGTACGGACGACCGAACGCTTTATAGGGTCCGACAGGATGGCGAAAGGGATTCGAAAGATTTCGAGTTTTCCCTTTAGTAGTATCGGAAGATGCCTTTCATATCTTCTGGCATTTCTTCCAGTGATTATTATTTCGGACTTCATTGCTGCGATCTTGGATAAGAGACTTATAGCGTCATTGGACTCGGATTTTTCGATCGGTACAGGGACATTGTCCCTGACTTACCGACGCAGTCCAGTATTGTCATTACAACATGTGTTTTATTTTTCGACGCTATATATATATATATATACAAGCCTGCTACTAAGCATGATAGTTTAGTTTCTTGTCCGCGTTGCTCATTTCTGCCATTTTATCATTTTTACAAATAGTTTATTTTGGCAGAGCAGGGCATACCGAGAGTTCATATGCGTCTAGACGGTGTGATTAAAGACTGCATATATTCTTTTTCGCCGTTTATGTCTTTTCCAATTTCAATGTTGGGAACGACATTATGTATAGTAGACTTAACTTAGACGCTTTATTATACGTAATCCGCCTTACTGAGGCGTTATCATTACGTCTTCAAGAAAAGATTTACGGGATATTATTCTCAATGTAATTTCTTTTGAGGGCAGTAGTTTGTTCACGTATAACTCCGCCCTTCAGTGGCTGATTGGAGTTGGTTAGACGTGACGCAGCCCTAGCTACATCCACACGCGTGGATAGTAAGGTTAAGAACTCTCTCAGAGTCGCTTCGTTCTCGGAGGAGCTTCTCTTTGACGGCAACTTTCCGGCAATCCATGAATTGCTCGATTTATACGTTCTCTTGTCTATCTAGTGTTACAAGAGATTCAGACTGGGGCAAACATTCGGTGGTTGACTCAGAGAGTGCCGCCGCAGTTGCCGGACCCGAGTGTGGCTGTTATGACGGTTGCCAGTCAAACAGATTGGGATATATACTGATCCCTACGGATTCGAAGTGCCAGGGTCTTTGGGTTCCGCAGTCTTTTAGCTATCAGTTTAACTTCCGCGGAATAATGTTTTTTAGGCTTGCTTTATGTCATTGCATGAACATTATACAGAAACGCATGCCCAAATTCCTGTCCTTTAATTCGACAGTAGTGGCGTATCTCCGGAACCAGGGAGGCACTCTTTCGTTTACGTTATTCAATTTAATGGAAAGAATCCGTCTGTTGGTTATAGTACACCAAGTTCAGTTTTGGTCCGTCATATTCCGGGTCGTCTGATTGTTTTATCGGACTCCCGTTCTCTTACGGGTCGCTTGTTGCTGTCAGAATGGACTCTCAACAAACAAGTATTCAATCAGATTTGCTATCTATGGGAGCGCCCAATGATGATTTATTTATGACACAGCTTGCTAATCAATTGCAGACGTATGTGTTGGCTTGTCCAGATCTCTGAGCTAATAGTGTTAACGCTCTATTGATCTATAGGACGGAATGATAGGATACGCGTATCCTCTGGCGCTGTTGTTTTAGCAGGTATTGCTAAGATAAACAACCACAGTACATTTCTGTTGATAGCATCTCTATCTTCACAGAGATCATGAGTAATTTACTCTCTTGTCTACTGTGGGTCTTAACGTGAAATCTTCCTCTATGTGAGGATCTTTTTTCACTGGGTAAATCGTGTCATCTTTATCACAACCAGCAAGGTCGCAACCTTCATGTATTCCGTTGTGTGGTCCGTATTGCATTGTAAGCACTGTACTGGACGAGCTTTGGGCGCGATTTCTTACTATAGGAGATCCTCTTCTTCGCTATTCTATGCGACTAAAGTGGAGGCTCTTCCGTCGTGGTGTAGGGATCATTATGTTCATATTGTTGATCCCTCCATACTACTCATTGCTATTTTTTAGTATACTTGTTTCACAAGATCTACTGCAGCCTGTTATTATTTAGGTTATAGGTTTATGTTACCTCATACCTATGCACTCTACGATAGTTTACAATTGAGTCTTTTGTCTCTTTATCTAAGTCAGTTAGTAACTTTTTGATAAATAGACTTAGAATCTTTAGATTAAATTCCTATACGGATTTTAACTTCGGTTCTTATTTAGCTAAGTAATCATTTGAGCCTCTGGAAACAGTAGTTTTCAAATTCTGACCTTTTAGACAGTAATTCTGTTGGTTTCTCTTTTACTGTAGAGTCAGTGAGTTTCATGCACTATCGATGGATGATTTTCACTTTCATAGTTTCGGAATCAATACTTCCGTTACTATTTAGGTTGGATTGTTGCATAAGAGTTAGGCTCCTATTATCCGGAACCTATTATTTTAAGGTCCTTCCGTCTTCGTATGGGCACAGGCCTTTACTCTTTCCGGGTACAGTTTATGTATTTATAAACAGATATCTGTTTATTACAAGGGCGTAAGCTTCTTCTGTCTTTGATGTCTAGTAGAAGGACGTTACGCTCCATTTTATTGTTAATGGATTCTATTAACTATCGGTACTGCTTATGGTATATCATTGACTTAGCAGTTGTGCTTAAGATTTCGGCTCATGAAGTAAGAGTTCTTCTACTTCTTGGGCTTACATTAATAGTGTCGCTATTATAGATTTTTGAAGGCCGCTCATTGCGCTCAGCCATCCACATTCATGAATTTTATCTTAGAAATATCGAGTCAATTTCTTGAGGCCTCTTTTGTTAGGTCTATTATCTACTGCTCAGAATGTCATTCACTTAACAGTTGCTACTATAGCTAGGTAGGCTGTCTGTTTCGGCAGTGTCTCCGTTCGGCTGCCCTCTTCGCTCTGGGCTATTTGACCCAGGGCAAGAAAAAGGGGGGGGGGGGGGGAGGGTGTTCCCTTGGGTCACCTGTTTTACTATGAAAACAAGGGGATACCTCCTCCGGAGTTAGTAATTCTGAGCTGTTATTGGGATGGTTGTTTAGTGAGAAGTTTAAGTTTATAAAATTCATTCAAGTCTTAGTTTTTAAAGTATAGCTTTTGAATATTGCATATGTCAACGGACATGATTATGCAATTCTCAGACACTTTTAGGAGTATAAGAGTCTCTATTCTCTAGACTTACTTTATTATTGGCTTACTTTAAAAATTATTAGTATAAGGATTATATTGGATATTAATAGAGTACATGGATGTATGAAGCTCAATTTTGGAAGGTGTTGTATCTTTCTAATTTATCATAAATAAGAAAGATACATGTAAGGCCTATTACTTCTTTTCCCTACAGGGGATGACTCTATTTTATTTATTGAGCGTATTCCATTTTGCTCTATGTCCTTGGCCCTCCAGCCTTTTTACTATTCAGCTATGTCTGGGTCATTGGTACAGTATAAAAATGTTAAAAAATTTATAGTAATTTATATATTTTTTATACTTACCAATGACCCAGACGGGGATGGCCCTCCCAGGAGTTGGGAACTCTTGCCTCCCCACTGAGTACATAGCGCTTACCAGGCACTGGTTATTAGAATGATAAATGGCGCCAATTTCGGAACGTCCTTGACACTGCGCATGCGCAGTAGGGGCGAAGTGTGGAGGGCCTTTCAGGACATGTTTTCTTTAGTTTTAGATGCAAATTTTGGGGATTGGGGGGCAAAATTTGTGTTTGGCTCTATATTTTAAGAGTTAGCACCAGCTATGTCTGGGTCATTGGTAAGTATAAAAAATATATAAATTACTATAAATTTTTTAACTTTCCAAACCGCGAGGCCGATTTGAACCAAATTTTACGCGAGTGCTTATTGGGTCATAAGTACCTAATTTATGCAGAAATTTTTTTTCCCATAGCCCCGTGGGAACCACAGGAGCTAAAAATAGAAAAAAATTAAAACGCCCATATCTCCAAAACTGCACGGCAGTGAGAATTTTTATTTGGTGTGAAGCTTTCTTGGGACCAACAGAAAGAATTGGTCAGAAAAAATTGCCATCGGTTTTATCATAGGGTACAGTTTCGTGACTTTGAAAAAGTGCCGAGTCAGCACTTTTTAACACTGTAGGCAATGGGAAAAACATTAAAAAATCTTCTTCTCCAGATCCAGCATGCAGAATCTTTTGATATTTGGTATGCAACATTGTAGGGTGGATCTGATTCAAGTTTGTTCAAATCGGCTCCCTAGATTCATATTTGGGCTCACTATAGAAACTCGAATTCGAACTTAGTGCATTTCAGGCATATTTCTTCAAAAATCTTCTTCTCCAGATCCAGATGGCAGAATCTTTTGATATTTGGTATGCAACATTGTAGGGTGGATCTGATTCAGATTTGTTTAAATCGGCCCCCTGGGTTCATATTTGGGCTCAGTATAGGAGCCCGATTTCGAACTTAGTGCATTTCAGGCAAATTTCTTTAAAAATCTTCTTCTCCAGATCCAGCAGGCAGAATCTTTTGATATTTGGTATGCAACATTGTGGGGTGGATCTGATTCAAGTTTGTTCAAATCAACTCCCTAGATTCATATTTGGGCTCACTATAGAAGCTCGAATTCGAACTTAGTGCATTTCAGGCAAATTTCTTCAAAAATCTTCTTCTCCAGATCCAGAATCTTTTGATATTTGGTATGCAACATTGTAGGGTGGATCTGATTCAAATTTGTTTAAATCGGCCCCCTGGGTTCATATTTGGGCTCAGTATAGGAGCCCGATTTCAAACTTAGTGCATTTCAGGCAAATTTCTTAAAAAATCTTCTTCTCCAGATCCCGCAGGCAGAATCTTTTGATATTTGGTATGCAATATTGTGGGGTGGATCTGATTCAAGTTTGTTCAAATCGGGTCCCTAGATTCATATTTGGGCTCACTATAGAAGCTCGAATTCGAACTTAGTGCAACTTAGTGCATTTCAGGCAAATTTTTTCAAAAATCTTCTTCTCCAGATCCAGCAGGCAGAATCTTTTGATATTTGGTATGCAACATTGTGGGGTGGAAATGAGAAATTTTCTTTAAAAATCTTCTTCTTCAGATCCAAAAGTCGGAATGTTTTGATATTTGGTATGCAGCATCCTTAGGAAGGTGAGATTTAAGTTGGTTCAAGCCATGCCCCTAGGTCCATATTTGGACTCACTGTGGGAGCTTGAATTGTAACTTAGTTCAAAATGAGGAATTTTCTTTAAAAATCATCTTCTTCAGATCCAGCAGTCAGAATGTTTTGATATTTGGTGTGCAGCATCCTTAGTGGGGTGATATTCAAGTTTGTTAAAGCTAAGTCGATGGGTTCATATATGGGCTCCCTGTGGATTCAATATGAGGAATATTCTTTAAAAATCTTTTTTTATTAGATCCACTGGTCAGAATCTTTGGATATTTGGTATAAGCTTTTCTTAGGAGGAGCAGATGCAACTTGTTGAAATCAATTCTCTGGGTTGATATTTAGGCTGCCATGTCAGGTGAGTGCCCTCAGGCCCCCTGGGGCCTCTTGTCTTATTTCATAATCCTTTCATAAACATTGAACATTATCCTTTTCATCAAACACAACACACAAGTTAAGCTACAGTGTCATTGACACTTTCATTTGTGTTCCTATTTTACGGTTACCACCTGTATCTAATAGATAGATGCTTCAAGACTGTACTTTCATATTTATACCATTTGTGACACATAATAGGAGGATGATGCATGTCAATAATTTTTTAATAAAAATGCAATTTGGAATGATTACATTGTTGTTTCTATTGTTAAATGGTAGGTGCCTGAGAACAGATACATGATGGGAGAGAGAGGACTTAATTCCCACTTGCTGTTTTTTATCCATTTCATAACGCGCAACTTATTTTTTAAATGCCCAACAGGACTAAAAAATATTTTGCATGTTTTATAGAACAGACCATCCACCGTGGGGGACTAGAGTCTGATTGCCTTTGATCAGCGTTGCACTTGTTTATTTTGAAGCTTCCTTAGGACCAGTGGAATCTGATGGACAAAAAAATTGCTGTGGGTTTTGTCATGAGATGTCATAGGGGGTTGCCTGTTATAACACTATTTGTAATGGGAAAATGCTGAATCATCATCTTTCGTGTGCTCCATCAGCTAAGTCTTCTTCTTCTTCACAACTTTGGGGCCAAATCTAGACTAATTTGGTACAAAGCATCTTGGTAGAGTATACTGTTCTGAGTTTTCTCCCCAAAAGTTGCTACTTCCCGGGGATGGGATAGCAAGAACCCCGGCCACTAAAAACAAAAACAAAATTTGTACAGACACTTTTTTAAGACTCCACAGAAAGAACAGATCTTATTTTTTTTTTCTGCGAAGTTTTCCTAGGACCAGCAGAAATTACTCTTGCTCACTATCACTTCCTGACACACTCATCTCTATTGACAACTGGAGCCAGGAGTGGTGAGCATTTTAGGTTTACTTGAGCTTCTAGCTTTGGTTTATTGTTATACTTACTGAAAATGTTTCAAAAAACATATAGTAGTACGGGATATTTATTGTTATAATATCCACGTGGTAGACCAGAAAGAGACATTATTGAAAATGTATAACTTTCATACTCTTTATGTAAGGGAGATAACTGCAAGAAAATTGCTTAAGGTTGTAAAAATGGATAGCCCCGATAATGATGAAAACACACATTTTCTACAGAATGCATATAACTATATAACTGCAACGAGACCACTGATGACCTGAGGAGATTCATTTCAGCAATAACCAACCAGTTTACCTTGTAACGAGGGGAATGTTGCTTGAATAAATCTTCCCTGCCCAATGGAATGTCTGCCTAACAGAATGAAAATCATACATGAGATTGCAGATATGATTATAATATTAAACCTTTAGACCAAAAAACTTTAAAAATTGGTTATCAGGCCCTCCCACATGGTCCTTTTGGCAGCCACATGCACACTTTTTATAACCAACGCAACGTAAACAAATAGAAATTAAATGGTTTAGTCCATACAAAAAAAAAATTAATTGATTCTCAGAAATTTTTTTTTCAAACAAATGAGGGAGGGAGGGAGAATTTTATTTTTATTTTTTATTTTTTTTATTCAATCGTCACCCACTGCTTTCTTGTGAAGATTTAATACATGTGAGTATCGGGAATGAATGAAAAACATCTTAATGTCTTTAGACAGCTATATACTGCCCCTCCACCAACCCGAGTTGAAGCTCCAGGGTGGAGGAGGGACAGTTCATAGCCATCTTAGATGTTATGCTGTGCCCCAAAAACCTTACTATAAAAAGAAGAGTTTCCCGACTTGGTGGAAAGGTGGTGGGGGACTAGTAGGGGCCTGGAATCTTTGAGATTCGATTTGATTTCTAATCTTAAGAAGATATTCGGTTTGATTTTAAACCAGCTGCCCGATTCGTGTCCTCTCGAATCTTCCCTAGGAATATAGCTTGGTATCCATTATCTTCATCATCTCACAAAACGTATAGATCAGATGAAAATCGTACATAGATAAGGTTGAAATAAAAGACTGAATGTAACTTCCCATTCATTAACATAAATAACATCTTCACTTCATGCCATCAGTCATGCGAATTTAAATACAAATTTACAAGCAATGTCGACGATGAACAATAATCCTTACAGGGTAATATTCCAACTACATCATCAAGGCATGCCTTCAACGGAGGCATGCCTTAATGATGTAGTCGGATTATTTTATCAGTCAGGACTTGAGCCATCACAGTCGGAACAAATCAGGTTTATAGTACCCCAACCCTCATTGGTCATCTCCAGGATGCCACAGATTCGATTTGAGGTTTGATTTGATTTCGAATAATAGATGTAATTCGATTTGAGATTCAATTCGAATTGAAAATATGTGATTCACAGGGCACTAGGGACTAGGTACATATTACTTTGTAAGACGGTTATCTATTGCCCCTCCACCAGCTTAGAGCTCGTGCCTCAGGGTTAAGGAGGGGCAGAATATATCTGTTATAAAGATGCTGGTTTGTAGCCAAGAAACCAAATAATAAAATAGAAGAGTTCCCCGGAAAGGGGAGGCGGCTTGGCCTCTCTGACGAGAGGGTTGTAACCCGACTGGCCTTCCCTTGGAGCCACCGCTACTTGTCACTGAGATCATAGACCCATACAGGTTATTAAGATGTGGGTCGAATTCACCAATACTTTTTTATGTGTACCCATACTATGTATGGTACACATAATGCCGGCATCCGGGGTGACCATCCGTCGTTCGTCCATCCTTTGTCCGTCCATCTGTCCATCCATCCATCCGTCCATCCATCCGTCCATCTGTCTGTCTCCACCTGGCGTCCGCATCCATTTCTTTGGCATTCGATAACTTGAAAATATTGCTTGGATTGTCAAGTTACTTATATTTGTGTTCAGGTTACTGATGTGCCGAGCTGTATAGTTCTTGGTGTAAATCTGATAATTTGATCCTGAGATATTAACCCTTTATCCTTCAAATTGAAAATTCCTCCAATCCCTTTGGCATTCAATAACTTGAAAAATATTGCTTGGATTGCCTAGTTACTTTATATTTGTGTTCAGGTTACTGATTTGCCGAGCTGTTTAGTTTTTAGTGTTAATCTGATGATTTGATCCCGAGATATTAACCCTTTATCCTTCAAATTGAAAATTCCTCCAATCCCTTTGGCATTCGATAACTTGAAAAATATTGCTTGGATTGTCAAGTTACTTTATATTTGTGTTCAGGTTCCTGATGTGCCGAGCTGTATAGTTTTTGGTGTAAATCTGTTATTTTGATCCTGAGATATTAACCCTTTATCCTTCAAATTGAAAATTCCTCCAATCCCTTTGGCATTCGATAACTTGAAAAATATTGCTTGGATTGTCAAGTTACTTTATATTTGTGTTCAGGTTACTGATGTGCCAAGCTGTATAGTTTTTGGTGTAAATCTGATAATTTAATCCTGAGATATTAACCCTTTACCCTTCAAATTGAAAATTCCTCCAATCCCTTTGGCATTCGATAACTTGAAAAATATTGCTTGGATTGTCAAGTTACTTTATATTTGTGTTCAGGTTACTGATATACCGAGCTGTATAGTAGTTTTTGGTGTAAATCTGTTATTTTGATCCTGAGATATTAACCCTTTATCCTTCAAATTGAAAATTCCTCCAATTCCTTTGGCATTCAATAACTTGAAAAATATTGCTTGGATTGTCAAGTTACTTTATAATTGTGTTCAGGTTACTGCCGAGCTGTATAGTTTTTGGTGTAAATCTGATAATTTGATCCTGAGATATTAACCCTTTATTCTTCAAATTGTAAATTTCTCCAATCCTTTTGGCATGAGATAACTCAAAAAATATCTATCCGATTGTCATGTTACTTTATATATTTATTCAGGTTACTGATGTGCTGTGCTGTATAGTTTTTTTATGTAAATCTGATAATTTGATCCCGAGATATTAACCCTTTATCTATCAAATTAGACACTCCTCCAATCCATTTCTACATGTACCCATACCATGTATGATGTACATAATGTCAGCATCCGTGGTGGCCCTCCGTCATACAGCTTTCTACTAGTTGCGCGTATGGGTACACATCTGACGATTTCATCGGCCTATTTTTAAAATGTCCCAACTTTGTTACTGGTTATAACTATGCCCCTGAAACACTAACTCTCAGGGGAATTCACATTTAAATGAGCCAGACTCACTTTCCAATGGAAAGGGTTGACAAACTAACTTGGGTCGAAATCACAAATCCAGCCCAAGTTTATTCCTACTAGAAAAATGATGAAGGTGATTTTGGAGGGAAGCTTTTAGAGTGATATTGACGTTGACTCTGCAGTGGCGCAAGGGACCGTCCTTGGACCTCTGCTGCTTCTCTGTCATATCAGCAACCTACCAAACTGTAACATCTACAGTGGGACTGTTTGAGGACAATTGTCCGCTTTACAGACAAATCAACAACACCAAAGACAAGTTAAAACTACAACAGGATCTGATAAACTTAGAAGAATGAACGAACAACTGGGGAATGAAATTCAACTCAAAAAAGTGCTATGTGGTCCGCATGCGGAGGAATTACAGTTAATTTTACCACTGGATACTGAGACACTTGGACTGTTGAAAAACAACCCTGACATTGGCTTGAGAATTTCAAACAACCTAAAATGGACAACCCACATCAAGATCTCAAAGAATGCTATATCCACATTTGGCTTTCTCAGAGGGAACGTATGATTCATGCCATAGAATTGCAAAAAGGCTGGTTATTTGGATGTAAAGATACAGATACAAATACAGATACAGAACTTATGGATTTAGAAGTCACCATGTGCCAAACTTGTATTGTGACGTACTCACCTGATACCTGCCCTATTGTTGAGCGAAGCGAAGTCAAAGTTTTTCCAACAAATCCTTACGATCATTTATCAGCTTTTCTGAAGACCTATAGTATGTTTAGCAGAGTTGTGATGTATCCAAGGTTGCATTAGTAGCAGTTAAAACTGCTTTAAGTTTTAGTTTGTTTCATTTTAGTCTTCCAACTTTTGAAATGACCAGGTTATTTTATTATCGATTCCTTTTTCAGTGTAAATAGATTCGCAAAGGAAGTGGTCATTGAATGTTTTTATATTATTATACAGTGGAGCCCACTTAACTGGATATCTCTTAATTGTATATCCCTGTTAATTGAATATAATTTTCAAACACAAAACCATTTACCATACCTTCAGTACAAATTTGATCTGTTAATTGCATATGGGTTGTAGAGTAAACTCCTGTTAATTGTATAAAAATTTTTGTAATATGTCGAAAAATTTACTGTGACACGCACCAAATTCTCCTTATTTATCAACCTTTTTGGCTTCACTACATCCAATACAGGCATTTATTCTATTATATCTTGTTTGACAGAGCTCTATGAGCTCTGTCAAACAGGATATAATAGAATAAATGCTCAGTTTACCTCCAGAACACAGGAAACTGACCAAATCCCTGTTAATTGTATTCTCCTGTTAAATGAATAATTTTCACTGGCAAAATGGATATTCAATTAAGAGGATTCTACTGTATTATTATTATTTATATTATTATAAAGACACATTATTATTCGAGAGACCCATTATTTAAAGCACATCATGGGCTTTTAGGAAGAGTTATAGCCTATATTCATCAGTGGAATGATATTTTTATACCACAACCAATGGCCCAGACTAGCTGGTGCTAACTCAATTTAATTCAGAGCCAAACACAAATTTTGCCCCCCAATCCCCAAAATTTGCATACAAAACCAAAAAAAAATCATGTCTATCTGGTCCTCCATACTTTTGTTATCTGTGCATGCGCAGCATCCAGGAAGGTACCAAAATTGGCGCCAACCATCATTCTTTGTTTGGCCCTTAAGACAGTAACAATGATCTGACATCTGTGCTTTAAAATCTCCTTTTTTGAGGATGCCAGACACAAATCAATGAAAGAATTTGTGGATCCAAGGCTGTAAATGGATGATGGAAGTGAACAACGGTGGTTTCAAATGTTCAGGGTTGTTACTTTATAATAACTGTAAAAATTATTTCATGTTTCCCAATTTCGGAACATACTCCTGACGTCATCATTCTTGCTAATGATTAATCCACTGTTTGTTAAGTATTCCTTCCCTATCCTTCCTTGAAGCCCTCCTGTTAAACTCCTAAGCCTTTTGGCTTTTTTTTATTGACATTTTTTATTAAATTTCTTGGGAGTTTAACGCGTATTACAGAATGTTTATTCTGTATATCCCCATGGTTACGTCCTCACCCTAGGAATGTTGAGTCGTTTTGGTCTTGCATCTTCTATCCGATGTATCATTTTTTCTTCATATGAAGATCTAGCTTTGCATCTGGTAGTTTTTAAATCGGTTACTGACTTTGGACCTTTTTGTGTACCTGTTGTCTTGTTTCCTTAAAATGTCTATTATTTATTATTTTTATTGAACATTAATGACACAGAGTTGTAACTGGAGTTTTTTGGGACAAGTTTTATTTTGACACACACATATTGAACAATTAACTTTTTGTCAGTAATATGTCAGCTGAATGAGTGGTATGAATTCAGAGATTCAGCTATCTTCAAATCAAAAATTAGGGTTATTTTTAGCTTAACTTGACAAAGTCAAGATAAGCTATTGCCATCACGCGTGCAGAAGTCTGTTAGTTTGTGAGTCTGTTCACATTTTCCTTTAGCACAGGCTACATCCCGTAGCATATGTCCACACCCGCCACTCTGGACACTCCGTTTAGACGGCAGCCAGGGTTGGCTACAGTCACAGCTTCCTTCGCTATGTTACAAAAACACACACGACCGCATGCTAGCTACCCCACTTCGGATATCCAGCCAGCTGCGCAAAGATGGAGCCAGTCATCGCCTGTGAAGTTGGACCATCCGGTAGCTAGCGATCCGAGGCTTCATTCATCGGGAAGTGTGGAGAAAAGATCTATCTCCGGATCTTCGTCCCAGGAGCAGCAAGCGGTGAAAAAACAGAATCCCACTGCTCCTCAAGCCTCAGTAATGGACTTGAGGTCACAGATTGCACAGCTAATTGCAGCATCCCAGCAAATGCAAGAACAGACTCCGGTGGTGAGCTGTTGGACAGTGCTGGGTCGGTCCAGTCATCTGATGCAGATGCGATGGACCGAACATCACAGCTGAATCAGTCGGATGGTGAAAGGGACAAGGAAGAGGATTACCCTTCCCTTTCAGAACAGCATATTATGGTAGCGATGAATTTTATTCATCAATGCTATCCTGAAATTATTCCACCTGATCAGCAGGCTGCGACTACTAGAGAGAAACCGCTGTAGTCTCTGGACGCAGATTTTGTGCAGAGGAAAGAGGTTGTTCTTTCCTTCCCAAAACAGTCTAGACAGGTGTCGCAGGCCTTCAGCCATGTTAACAATGCCATATTCAACCTACCTCTCTAGTACTAAGAGGAAAAGCGGGTTCGTGTCGTCATTTTCTATAAATATACGGTTCCTGGGACCACATTCATTTAAAACAGCTGGAGAAGATGTCCAGAGAGCTCCTCTGCATTTAGATGAGCAAGCCAGGGATTTAGATATGTCCCTACCTGCATCATTCAATATACGCTCGGAAGTGATGGAATGTGCTATTTCATCAAATAGAGCAAATCTGGGCGTGATGTCCTAACCAGATCACCTTACCACAGCTATGGGACAACGTCTTAATGGGAAGGAATTTGAGGACATTTGTTCCTCGCTTAGAGTTCTTTCCAGGGCAGTCACGTATGCCCCATACAACTGTGCCTGGACAGTGGCAAATTTGGAGTTGTTCAGACGTGATGCTGCCCTTGCGTCGTCATCACTTATAGATGACAAGGTGAAAAGCTCTCTCCGAGTCGCTCCGATCTCCGGACATACTCTGTTTGACGACAAGCTTTCATTAGTCTATGAACAGGCTACAAAGAAAGCTTCCAGTGCACTGCTATTGAAGTCTGTGTCTCAACAACACGCTTCAGCAGACCGGGGTAAGCGAGGCCATTCCACTTCAAAGTCAACTAAAGGGAACTCCTCGCAAGGGTACAATAAACCCTCTTATTCTTACTCTGGAGGTCGTCAGTATAGCGACTTGGGAAAGGGGCGCAGGTCTGATCAAGACTATAGGTCAGATGCCCCTAAGCCGACGAGACGAGGTTCTTCACGGGGAGGATGTAGTTTCTCCTCCCATAAGCCTCGTAAGTCGTACAGGTGATGGACAAGACCTCTATTGCTTGCCAGTTGGCGGAAGGTTATCAAACTTCGTGAGAAACTGGATAGAAGTCACGGAAGATCAGTGGTTGAGAAATGTAGTCTCAGAAGGCCTATGGCTATCATTCCGAGCAAAACCGCCACTTACAAGATGTCCGCGTTGGACAAATCTTCTGGCGAATCCTTTCAAAAGAGAGTCTCTCCTAGTGGAGGTACAGGCTCTCTTATTAAAGGAAGCAATAGAGGTCGTCGAGAATCAAAATTCTTAAGGTTTTTACAGTCATCTGTTCCTCGTACCGAAGCCAGACGGCTCATTCCGACCAGTAATAGACTTGAGCTGGATAAACAAATTAATTGTGGCTCCAAAGTTCTATATGGAAACCATTCGGTCGGTAAGAGCGAGTATTCGAGTGAATGACTATGTGGCAAGCATAGATCTAAAGGACGCCTACTTTCATGTCCTGGTACATCTGGCATTCACAAAGTACCTGCGTTTTGCCGTGCAAAGAGAGGTTTATCAGTTCAGAGCAATGTGCTTTGGTCTGAACCTGGCTCATTGGGCTTTCACTCGAATAATGAACTCGGTAATGTCATACTTCCGAGCTCATTCGTCTCTGGTAACGTCGGCTTACTTGGACGACATTCTTCATACGGCAACAGAATTATTTTCAAAATGATGTTCAGAGTCTGCTTCAATTGTTCCGACGTCTCGGTTTCATAGTAAACGAGAAAAAGTCGGATCTAGCTCCGTCCGAGTCCTTCATTCACTTATGAATGAGCTTCGAGACTCCCAACAATCTGGTTCATCTGCCGTTACCCAGAGTGAAATTAGTCAGTTGTTATGCTCGCTTTTATCTAAAGTCTCCCGTGGTTGAAGCTTCAAGAAGCTCCTTTTAAGCCGTTAGATGATGCAGAGTTCAAATTCATGACCTATAAAATGGCGTTTCTCTTAGCCTTTGCATCTGCCAGTAGAGTTAGTGAACTTCTTGCATCATCTGTTGATGATTCCCATTACCGTAGTGTGGGTAATACTATTACCCTCACTACGGAAGTGGGATTCTTGGCTGAGAATCAGATTCCAGATAAGCAGTCTGCGCCTATTGTCATTAAGGCTTTACCATCCTCGGATAACCGTAGACCCTTGCTGTGTCCAGTTAGAGCAATGCCCATTTATAAATGTCACTCAGATTTTATTAGAAAGGGAAGAAAAAGATTCTTTCTTTCTCTGACTCCTAACTGAAAAGATATATCTGTTCATTCTATCGCTAGATGGATTCAGTTGGCAATACGTATTGCCTATGAAAGTCTATCTTTGGATCAACGTTCTGTCAACAAGATTTCAGTGCAGAAGGTTAGAGCACTGTTCACTTCTTGGGCTTATTCTAACAGTATAGCCATTACAGATCTTATGAAGGCTGCATACTGGACACAGCCCTCTTCATTTACGAAGTTTTACCTTAGAAATTTAGAGTCCATCTCCGGTGACCTTAGATCTTTGGGTCCTCTTTCTGTTGCTCAGTATGTCATCCATTAATGTTACATCTATAAGGTCTTCGAGCAGTCTGCTTGAGCACTAACGCCGTTCCACTGCCCTCTTCGTTCTGAGGAATTTTACCTCAGAACAAAGGGGAAAGGGGGGGGGGGACGATTTTTCCCTTATGTTATCTGGCTTTATAGTGAAAAGCAAGGGAAAACCTCCTCCAGAGACAGTAGTCCAGCATCGGTGCTGCGTAGTTTTAATGTGTAGCTCGGTGTGAAGCAATAACTATGTCTCATTTATGTACTGTTTTTAAAGTGTAGCTCAGTGTTAAGCATTTGTATATGTTACGTGTCTTACGAGCATTAATATACAATCCTCGGACACTTTTAAATGAGTATAAAGCATCTTATTCTCTGGACTATCTTTATATATTGGTTTCCTTCACCGAATTAGCATAACGGGTTAGGCTGGCATTAAATTCTCAATTACATTGTTGGTGTTTTGCCATTCTCTTTTCTTGTAAAAGAGAAAGAAATATGTAATTCCTATGTCCAGTGCTGGAAATGAACAAAATTGACGAGCGCAGTTTTAAGCTTACATGAAATCAGAGACGAGAGTAAATTGCACCCGTAAAATGTTGGTATATGAATTTCGAGGGAATACTTTCACCAAACACCAGAAACTTTAAATGCATAAGGACCTGCTGAACTTCGTAGTTATTTCCCATTGGCCACAGGGTGAAGTTTTCTCAAAACAACACACATTTATATGCCCTCACAGTATATTAGTGCTCCACAATATTTTTCAGCAGGTGCATTTTTTAGCTCCCATAAAAGAGAAAACATGGGTGCTGACGGGAGCGATTGCACTCGCACCTGTCTCATTTCCAGGACTGTATGTCTTCTCCTATTCTCCTGCAGGAGCTATCCTTTATCGAAGTAATGAAGAGATTGGATTTTCCCTTAAGTCCTAGGCCCTCCAGCCTTTTTACGATTCAGCTAGTCTGGGCCATTGGTTGTGGTATAAAAATATGATAAATTTTAAGTAATTTGTATATTTCTTATACTTATCAATGGCCCAGACGGGGATGGCCTTCCCATGAGTGGGCACTCGTACCTCTCACTGATTATAACATTTAGCAGGCACTGTTGAAAGAATGATGGTTGGCACCAATTTTGGTACCTTCTTGGATACTGCGCATGCACAGATAACAAAAGTATGAAGGACCAGATAGGACTTATTTTTAGCTCAACTTTGGCGCAGCCAAATTTGAGCTTATGCCATGGCCAGTTGTCCGTCGTCCGTCTGTCCGTCAACAATTCAATACGGCTCGGGCTAGACCCGATCTTTACGAAACTTCTTGGGTACCTTTGTTATGACTGTGGAACGAGAACGAGTGTTTTTGGGTCCGATCCGAAATTCAAGTTGGCCGCCAGCCACCATTTTGTACCGACGATGCAGAAATCTATTTTTTGTACAGAACTTTCATATGAAAGTGCTGATTTGAATAATTTTTTGTATGAATGTTTAGTACCATGGGATACATCACATATAATACAGGTTTTTTACTCGTACGTAAATTATGCAAATTAGACTAACTTTGATGTATTTAGTGTTACTTTCAGCACTGTAAGTGCAAATGCCAATACGGCTTGGGCTAGAGGCCGTATTTATAAACCGATCTTTACGAAACTTCTTGGGTACCTTTGATATCACCGTGGGACGAGAATGAGTGTTTTGGGGTCCGGCCCGAAATTCAAGATGGCCGATGACAGCCATTTAGTACAAAATTAGGTGCAATCAGATTTTTGCACAGAACTTCCATATGAAATCGCTGACTTGAATAATTTTTTGTGTAAATGTTTAGTACCATGGGATACATCATATATAATACGGGGTTTTTTCTCGTGCAGAAATTATGCGAATTAGATGAACTTTGATTTTTTCAGTGCTACTTACACACAGTAAGTGCACATGTCAATACGGCTCGGGCTAGAGGCTGTATTTATCAACCGCTCTTCACGAAACTTCTTGGGTACCTCTGTTATCACCTTGGGATGAGAATGAGTGTTTCTGAGTGTGGTCCAAAATTCAAGATGGCTGCCAGAGGACATTTCGTATCGAAATTAGGTCTAATTAGTTTTTTGTACACAACTTCTATACGGCTCAGGCTAGAGGCCGTATTTATGAACCGATCTTCACGAAAATTCTTGGGTACCTTTGTTATCACCTTGGGACGAGAATGAGTGTTTCTGAGTGCGTTCCAAAATTCAAAGTGGCTGCCAGTGGCCATTTTGTACTGCAATTAGGTCCAATGAGTTTTTTGTCACAACTTCTATACAGCTCGTATTTATGAACTGATCTTCACAAAACTTCTTCGGTACCTTTGTTTTCACCTTGGGACAGGAATGAATGTGTTTTGGGGTGCCTTTGTTATCACTGTGCTATGAGAAAAAATATTTTGGGGTTCAGTCAGACCCACTCTGGGACTTTCTTTTCTATTTAGCATCTGACTGCCACCCAGCTTTACAATACTTTACCTATATATTTGTTACAGGCTACGGCCAGTATTTATGTGCAGACAGTTACAATACATTATATGTGCATTTGTTATCAGGTCATTACCTAGATGTTTGTCATTGCTGTGTCACATACTATACATGTGCATGTCTTGACAAGTTGAGCTACAGTGTCATTTACACTTTCATTTATTTTTGGTTTTGTATGGAAATTTTGGAGATTGGGGGGCAAAATTTGTGTTTGGCCCTGAATTAAATTGAGTTAGCACCAGCTAGCCTTGGCCATTGGTAAGTATAAAAAATATACAAATTACTTGAAATTTATCATTTTTTAATTTCGAATCGACCATTTTTAGCTCAACTTTGGCGAAGCCAAATTTGAGCTTATGCCATGGCCAGTCGGCCGTCTATCTGTCTGTCCATCAACAATTCAATACGGCTCGGGCTAGAGGTCGCATTTATGAACCGATCTTTACGAAACCTCTTGGGTACCTTTGTTATGACCGTGGGACAAGAACGAGGGTTTTGGGGTCCGATCCGAAATTCATGTTGTCCGCTGGAAGCCATTTTGTACAAAATTAGGTGCAATCAGTTTTTTGCGCAGAACTTCCATATGAAAGCGCTGATTTGAATAATTTTTTGTATGAATGTTTAGTACCATGGGATACATCACATATAATACAGGTTTTTTTCTTGTGCATAAATTATGCAAATTAGACTAACTTTGATGTTTTTTGGTGTTACTTTCAGCACTGTAAGTGCAAATGCCAATATGGCTCGGGCTAGAGGCCGTATTTATGAACCGATCTTTACGAAACTTCTTGGGTACCTTTGGTATCACCGTGGGACGAGAACGAGTGTTTTTGGGTGCGGTCCAAAATTCAAGATGGCCGATGGCAGCCATTTTGTACAAAATTAGGTGCAATCAGATTTTTGCACAAAACTTCCATATGAAAGCGCCGATTTTGAATAATTTTTTGTGTGAATGTTTAGTATCATGGGATGCATCACATATAATACAGGTTTTTTCTCGTGCAGAAATTGCGCAAATTAGATGAACTTTGATTTTTTCAGTGCTACTTACACACAGTAAGTACACATGTCAATACGGCTCGGGCTAGAGTCTGTATTTATCAACCGATCTTCACAAAACGTCTTGGGTACCTTTGTAATCACCTTGGGACGAGAACGAGTGTTTCTGGGTGCGGTCTAAAATTCAAGATGGCCGCCAGTGGCCATTTTGTACCGAAATTAGGTCTAATCAGTTTTTTTTACACAACTTCTATATAGCTCAGGCTAGAGGCCGTATTTATGAACCGATCTTTACAAAACTTCTTGGGTACCTTTGTTATGACCGTGGGATGAGAACAAGTATTTTGGGGTATGGTTCAAAATTCAAGATGGCAGCCATTTTGTACCAAAATTAGTGCAATCAGTCTTTTGTACAGAACTTCTGTATGAAAGTTCTGATTTGAATAAATTTTTGTATGAATGTTTAGTAACATGGAATACATCACATATAATACAGGGTTTTTTCTCGTTCAGAAATTATGCAAATTAGATGAACTTTGATTTATTCAGTGCTACTTATACACTGTAAGTGCTTTTGTCAATACGGCTCGGGCTAGAGGCTGTATTTATGAACCGATCTTCACAAAACTTCTTGGGTATCTTTGTTATCACCTTGGGACGAGAACGAGTGTTTCTGGGTGCAGTCCAAAATTCAAGATGGCTGCTAGTGGCCATTTTGTACCGAAATTAGGTCCAATCAGTTTTTTGTCACAACTTCTATACAGCTTGTATTTATGAACTGATCTTCACGAAACTTCTTGGGTCCATTTGTTTTCACCTTGGGACAGGAACGGGTGTGTTTTGGGGTGCCTTTGTTATCACTGTGCTATGAGAACAAATATTTTGGGGTTCAGTCAGACCCACTCTGGGACTCAAAGATTTCTTTTCTAGTTTAGCATCTGACAATCACCCACCTTTACAATACTTTACCTATACATTTGTTACAGGCTACGGTCAGTATTTATGTACAGACCATTACAATACTTTATATGTACCTTTGTTATCAGGTCATTACGTAGATGTTTGTCATTGCTGTGTCACATACTATACATGTACATGTCTTAACAAGTTGAGCTACAGTGTCATTGACACTTTCATTTGTTGCTTCTAATTTTGTGTGATGGGAAACACATGAGACGTTTGTAAGCTACTAAATGACTGTAGGTACCAACTTCAAAATGTCAATAAAACATCGAACACGGGTCACTTTTTTCAATGCAGCAATGCCTGAGAATCAAATGTTTCTTTTTTTAAGCCTTATGTCTGATATTTTACCCATGTTAAGAAAATTGATAAATTTGTCCCTTGAGTGCAACAAGGCTTTGCAATGCTTTATCAATGCAAGCCTTCTTGCACTCAAAGGATGAAATACACCACCACCATGCTATTCTGTTGATTTTGAGGCCTAAAACATAAAACAAACTAAGAACATGAACTTTTGATGGCAAAGAAATAATTACAAAAATAAAAAATAAAATAAAAAACCGCCCATCCACATGCAATTTTACAAAAAATGGCCTGAGAAACAGAAGATTTACTTTGTGGGGCCTTACCTATCAAATCAGCCCCATCCATCTGCAGGATTTACAATCTGAGCAGTTGAAAAAGATTTATTTTTCAGAACTTCAACAAATCCATATCATGTTACCCCCTTCTTGGAATGGGCTTATGGAGATCATTCCAATGAGGGGACACATGGTATAGTTTTGAGGGAAAATTTTGTAAACAAATAATCAAAATAGCACATTTTGATATTGTGTGCTTTGGGTAAAGGGTTAAAATGTGAAATGTTGAGTACAAACCCCCACAGTTAACATCAAGTTACATGTACCTGTAACTTACGGGAGAAGTCCCTTGTGTTTTCCCCAAAACATTCTTGATAATCCTTGAATCTATCCTCTTCAGAATACTAAAAGCCCTTGAAAATATAACAGAAAGGAACTGGTAACTGGTTGATTTAACTACTCATTTAGGTGCAGGAACCCTTAATATTGATAGTCCATGCAGTAAAAAAGACAATACAGAAAGTTGTGAGAAACAGAGGCCTAAAATACTATGTTCTATCTCTTTATAATTAGAGGTAATACAGTCATTTACTCAGTTATTGCCCTTTATTTATCATATTTAAGTTACACTGGGCATGTCTATGTCAGGCATATATATCAATCTGTTCATTCATTGCTCTGTTCATTGTGCTGTCAGACAGAGTTAAGCAAGCCTGGAAATAAGCAGACTGTCATCCGCAGATTGAGGTCCCCAGAGGGTGAATTTGGTGATGCTACCCGTCTGAACCTCAATCTAAATCAATGTCTCAAGCCTAAACAGCAAGAGGTATCCAGATGATAAATTGGCCCACTGTATGGGATAGCATCAGCAAATTCACCCTCTGGGGACCTCCTTCTTCAAATGACAGATTGCTTATTTCCAGGCATGGATTAACCCCAGCATGCTAATATTGAAAACTCATACTTTCAAGCTGTAATTTTTGGTTGAGTTGTGTCAGTAACCGAGCCCTATGGTTTGGCGATGGTCGGTGTGTGTCCGGGCAGGCATCTGGGTGTCCTCACCCTGATAGCACAATAACTTAAACAAACATTCTCCAATTTGACTAATATTTGCAATACATGTCTTTTGCAATAATATCCCAGCGAGTTTAAAAACTGCCCTGGCCTGATTTTTCGTTACAAAGTTATGGGCCTTAATTTTTCGTTACAAAGTTATGGGCCTTAATTAGTTAATTTTTACAAATTTTGAGCTTGTTAGCACAATAACTTGAACAAACATTTTCCAATTTGACTAATATTTGTCATACATGTCTTTTGCGATAATATCTCATGTGAGTTCGAAAACCGGCCCAGCTCAATTTTTTGTTACAGAGTTATGGGCCTTAATTAAATAATTTTTACGAATTCTGAACTTGTTAACATTATAACTTAAACAAAAGGTTCCAGATTTGGCAACAGGCATTTGATTGGGAACCGGGTTATGGACATTCATCACTCTCCGATTGCCACCAAAACTTGATGGCTGCATCTCCGATGCGCACCTCTTGTTTCCGATAATCCTACTAGGAATTTGACCAATTGAATTCTGTTTGATAGAAATTATTAACCTCTTTCGAACAAGACTGAATTGGTTAAATTCCTAGCTGCATAATTGAAAAGTAATTTGCTGCTTAGAATTTTATTATTTTCATATCAGTGTTCAGAAGGTTAATGTTCAATGTTGTTAGTCCATTACAGTTTTGTTTACAGAATGGTGTAGATGATTTATGAAGCATTTTCTTTGCAACCCGGTACTTTTTTCTTGATTTCTGTTTTTCTTAAATTTTGAATTTGAGAAGATTTTAATCATTCTCACTTTTTTCTTTTCAGTTTGTATTTGAAGATGTACAGTTTTCTCAAAGTCAAACCATGACTTTGAGTATAGCTAATATTGGACAGGTAATTTTTCTTTTGTATTTTCTAGTTCTTAGTTGTGTTGAGACAAAGTTTGATGAGGGCAGGCATAAACAAGAGATACCCTTGATTAATTGGAAATTCTCCTGATGCTTGCATGTTAGTTATCTTTGGGGTTTTGGGTCAGAATTTTGATGCTTTACTTGGGAGCATGGAGATCAGAGCATTGGACATATACCAAATGGTTGATTTTTCGATCCTGACCAGTGTTGTGTTATGTCCTTGGGCAAGACACATAACTGGTAGAGTGCTGAGTTATTTTTCAAAGGTGATTTGTAACACAAGTATTTTTTTCAAAGATACCAGGCTGCCAGACCGGTGAGCTTTAGATTAGCAAGATATTGTTAATAAATAACTGTTTTATTACAATTTATTGGAGAGTGCCTGTTGGCACTCTCCAATAAATTGTAACAAAACAAATTTATATAAATAAAAAATTTCTACTGCTGAGCAAACATGAAGCTAATGCATTTAGCGTAAAGCCACTGTAGTGGCTTCCAGCACTTTTCTGTTGAGCCATGTTAGTGGCTTCTAACAGTCAACCAGTTAATCATGATTACCCACATGGGGACACTGTGTACTACTGTTGCTAACTCTGCCTGTGAAGGATTAGTAAGTTTGAGAGTCTGGCTGTTGGTCATCACTGTTTGGTGGTTTTGCCTGGGTACAGTACCTTCCCATAAACAAACAGGGCTTTATCTAGTGAATTTGCCAAAGCTGTACACAAAAGTCAGTCAAATTTTGTTATTTTTTGTCTTCTATTTTTCCTTCAAAAACATAGCTTATTAGGCTTAAAACATAAGTTTCACTGTAGCTATTCAATTAACAGGGTTCCCCTGTATCTCTTTTCTTTGACTGGCAATAATCTACAGTGTTGTTGAGTGGAAAGAAGGCATAGAATTTTGTGTCCATAAAATGGTAACCGTAGCACTGTATTAGAACTTATTTCCACTAGGCTTAAAAAAAATTTAAAATCTGTTTCTCAGGCTTTCCCGCATGGTCATTTTGGCTGCCGCATGCTTTCTTTTTATAACTAATTCAAACTTTAAAAAATCATAATTAAATAGTTTATGTTTGATATTTCACAAGTTAATAAAATCGATAAATTTGTCCCTTCAGTGCAACAAGACTTTGCAATGCTTTAGCATTGCACAGCCTTCTTGAACTCACAGGTCGAAATACACCACCACCCATGCTATTCTGCAGATTATGAGGCCTAAAACATAAAACAAACCAAGAACATGAAATTTTGCTGGCAAAGAAAGAATTACAAAAATAAAATAAAAAACCATCCGCCCACATGCTATTTTACAAAAAATGGCCTTAGAAACACGATCTATTTGTGGGGCTTACCCCTCATGACAAGCTTGATCCAGTGAGGGATCACAAACAATGTTTACAAAGCTGAAACAAAATATATAATTAAGTATAAAAAATATTACAAGTGTCATCTTCAAGTTATGTTTGACAAAGGCTTAGAGCTTTACCTAACACAGCTAGAGGATGACACTTGATAAAAAGCTTTCTTGAATAACTGAAAATTTTATTATGATCATGACTTTTCATTGGAATGAGCATAGTGGGCTTGTTCCAATGAATGGGGGAGGGGGTGGGTCAGATCTTAACAGTTTCAATTTTGAGGCAAGCTGATGCTCTTGCGTGACATTGCACCTGCAATTTTTACTTTTAGTGAGTAGGCATCAGTGCGCCTTGTTTCCAACTGGCGAGTGATTAACCCTTGCCTAACGAATTGGCTGTATCCGTCATCCAACAAAAGCATATCACATGACACCCTTCTGTCCCCACCACCCCCCCCCCCCTCCCTCTCATTGGAACAAGCTCATTGAGATATTCACCAAGACTTCATTTCCAAGCCTTCATACTAATCAGACTTTACTTTCCAAGAAGGGTATATAAACAGCATAATTCAACAAACTTCAAAGGCCAGTTACAGTGTGCAAAATTTCAAAAATGACTTTAACCGACTGAACCCTCGGCTATGTAAAATGTAAAAAATTTGGGGAAACTGCCTTTTTATCATTAACAAGTATTCATATATTGCGTGGAATTGAAATATATATAGCCTATCACTGACAGCAAAAGTCTAAAAATCTATCAAGACACAAGAAAGGCTGATAGAGTGCCAGAAGGCCATATTTGGGCTTTATTCAGAACTGCAGGTACCCAAAGTTAAAGTTAAAGGCTTCATATTCTGTGGATATCCTTCTTATTCTCTTGGAAGTAAAATTACTTCATCTCCATCGATTTGTCTTGTTACAATTTATGGGAGAGTGCCTATAGGCGCTCTCCCATACATTGTAATAAGACAAAAATGTGTGAAGCTGGGAAGCTGAGAAAAGAACTTAGCACTCTACTAGTTAAGTTACTCACACTTTGCCATTCAAAATGCAACTTTTGGCTCATCGGTCATCTGTTTGCATAGATTTAAATGTACGTAACCACCACACGAACGAAACAAGCGTTCTCATCAGATTTTGCATACTGCAGTTATGCTACTTACTATCTTTTCACTCATGTATTCCATGGAGAATCATCTGACTGACTTATGATTGGACCATTGAAGTTGCATCCATGTATTATACCAAATTCAAATAAATGTGATTATTGCTGCGAGAAACGTATCTGAAAAATCGTAATATTTTTTGGAGTCCATACTTGCTGTGCACCAGTGGAGTGAATGGTGTGCAGATGATCATTGATGTTTTTCATGAAAACATTTTCCTGATGCCGAGACTCAACGATAGTTCACTTCACTTCAAATGGTAGCGAGCAGCATAAAACATTCCTCCCATTTTCAAAATCAAAAGACTGGGTCTTAGGCCATGTTTGGAGGGAAAAAACATTGACAAAAATAAAATTTGAAAAGCAATTTTTGTGAATAGGTTCTGTCTGTATATGGTCAATATATTAGGTAAATAGTTAAATTGAGGATTAAAGAATAAATAAAATTGTTTTGTCTTTGACCTTATTTCCATTTTTTTATAGGTTCCTGCTACATTTGAATTTATCAATAAATTGGATGAAAGTACCTATTGCAAACCATGGCTGAAAATATCGCCATATAAATCAGTGATATTCCCTGGTAAGTTATTTCAACTTCTCAAATATTTATCGTTCTTTCATTTGAATCCTGCTGGCTCACCTTAGTGGAAGACAGTGTGAACTCTTGCCATAACTTGGCTTCTGTCATCATGCATCTGTTAACTTTTACATCAAATAAGCTTAAAGCTTACAGTTGGATCCACAAATAGTAGTTATGTATTAGTATCTTATAACTAGAAATAAATCTCTGTTTTAATGGTAAAATAGAACCCAATCACCAATGCTTGAGAGGTGCAAGCCCTATTTAAAATGGCCAACATGGCTTATTAACACTCACCCCTGGTCTTGTGTTGATACTCATGTTGTGGTCATGCTTAGCCATTGTGCAAAAATATGTGACCTAAAACACAAATAAATGTGCAAAAATATGTGACCTAAAACACAAATAAATAAATAACTGGAAATAAATATTGTTTAAACTAACTTTTACATTTCAATGTTCTAAAGATCCAGTGAATCGATCCATTTAAACTTGGAACCCATCCCTGTATGACTATCATTCAATTTATTTCAGTTGAAGATGCTTCTCCACTTAGGATCAGGTTTGGAGAAAAATATCCCAAATTGTTGAACCCATTTCCGAACATATTGACCATGTGCACACGGGCCACTCCACTACATCAATGTACAAATTAGGCTATTAAAAAAAATCTTGTTTCCTAGGCACCTCCCTTGTCATAGAAAATCTGCCTTATCTTGGACACTTTGTCAATAAAATTGTACAAATATGGCTGTCATTGGAACTGGCTCAGTGAGCCGGTCCCAATGACATCTATATTTTAAGGTTTTATTAGTAAATGTTGTTTATTTTTTAAAGTATTAAATTCAGATTATATTTTAAAAATTATAAAGCTGTGTTTGGATAAAGGGTTAACATCAGTGTACAACAAGGGTTTAACCATGGTGGCCTCATGGGATCCTGGGACACTCATAGCCGGTATGGGTTCTCACTACCATTTTCACGAGAATCCAAATGGATTCTCCCAAATTTAGATGAAATATAAACCTTGAATAGGAAGAGTTATTGCACGTTGAATTTGTATCTGCAACTTGTCTGTTGTTTTATTGTGTCCCCCCCCCCCAAATTTTTTTTTTTTGGGGGGGGGGGAATCCATCCATCCACCCATCCACATTCATTCATTCATTCATTCATTTCATTCATTCATTCATTCATTCATTCATTCATTCATTCATTCATTCATTCATTCATTCATTCATTCATTCATTGTTGAGGAGCTGACAGTTGCTCATCGATGCTCGGTGGTTCTCTCCGGGTACTCCAGCTTCCCTCACCTGTAAAACTGTCATGGTCATGATTAGCCATTGTGCATAAGCATGTGACAAACATCATCCATCCATCCACCCATCCATCCATGACAAACCACTCCTGCGCATGTTATAAAAAAGTTTCCTACATATTTTTTGTCAGAGTTACAAACCTTGTATTTCAAAGACATGTGCCTAATGATTTACCATAGCAGGAGACCACAGTTTTACAAATCTTCTTGTTAACTAAGTCAGCCGTCAGGTAGCATCCATCAGTTTTACTGATTTTCTTGTTTGGAATGTTTTAATATTTTGTATACATGTACTGAACAATCATGATTAGAACTTGCAAGCATTGTTGTTTCCACTTGAAAATTTGTGGCATAGGGTGCAGTAAAAGAGCCGGTGGAGGAATGTTTTTGTGTAGATGACAACTTCTCCAGTTTGTACCCTTAATGTATTCAAAATGAAAGATGTTTATTAATATTTAATTATGATGTTCAATATTTTCTGAACAGGTGATCTACGTGAAGTTCTTTTAGAGGTTTTAGTTGATAAGTCCACTGTTTGGAAGCTGAATAGTCAAGAAGACCAAATTGAAGATATTCTGGTGATGCACTTGCAGGGTGGAAAAGATTTTTTCATATCCTTTTAGACTAAGGCTTAACACATAAACCCTCATCTAACACAAGCAGTAGCATAGCCAGAAATTATTTTTGGGAGGTGCCCACTAAATTCAGAGGGTGCCTGTCATTTAACCCTCTGCATGCTGATGTCAAAATTCGCCAAAATCAAGCATTAATTTTTTCCATAATGCAACTAGGAATTTAACCAATTCAATCTAGTTTGACAGAGCTCTTTGACCTCTGTCAAACAAGATTGAATTGATTGAATTCCAAGTTACATTATGAGAAAAATTTGCAGATTGAATGCTTGTCATTCAATGGTTAATCGTCTGCACACTGATGTCCTGTTGAAATATCATTATATCTGATACACTTCATATCATTAATCTCAGGAACGTTTCCATTCTGACAATCTGCTTTAATTGACAGTCAAACAATTACAAGTAACCCAGAGACTCCAAGCTCCTTTTTAGTAGGTGTGATATCTCAAGTTTACTGTGGTAAACATGATCCGCTTTACCATTTAAATAGGACCCGGTAACAAACACCTGGCATGGAAATCCTTGAAAGTTGCTAGCATAGGTATAAATGACTGGCTAAACATGAAAGATGTTAAAGGTGACCTTAACCCTTAAGACCCCTAATTCCGACTTTGATAACTTTTTAATGCAAAGGCTCAGGTGTCCCAACATACATTGTATGGGTAAACTCAAAACTTGTTTTCAATATATCTTGTCAGTTGTTCTTAGTTAAGTCCTGGCTGTGTCTGTGGGCAGCCAAGACTTGTCTTGAAACACTGGCAAAACCACAGGAGGTAGACTTTCAAAGTATAGCAAAAATGCATAAAAATCTGCAGGACCTTACTAGTTAAACTCCAATAAATAAATAAATATCTACATGTCTGAATTCTGTAGTATGTTCAGTTATTGATATGCATACATATGTTAACCCATTACCCAACGTACTTGAGATTTAATTTGTGTTTTTAATTTGTTTTTGTTTTTTTCAATTTCATCAAAACCGTATGTGACCCTCCTTGGAATGAGCTAGAAGAGTTTGTTTACATGAGGGGTCACATGATGTGGTTTTGTTGAAAATTTTGAAAATAATTTTTTTTACACTGTAAGACAGATGCGGCCAATTTGTTAGGTAAAGGGTTAACTCTTATCCTGCCACAGATGGAACCAATTTGTTACATAAACGGTTAACCCTTTCCGACCACACCCACATTTACCTTGTATGGTGGATGCTTGTATGTAAGAATTTTTAATAAAATTTATAACTCTTATCATCTGACTAATTGTTGGAAAATGCACTCTGCTAACAATTTATTTCCCATTGGCTGTCTTTTAGGACAGGAATTGTTTTGTGAGAGGTTAACACTTTAAGCTTTTAGTGAGAATCAAATGTTAGAGTATCAGTTTAAAATGTTTTTTCTTCTGTTGATGATTTTTATACGCCCGTTTATAAAATGGTTGTATTATGTTATCAGTCTGCCTGTCCGTCTGTCTGTCTATCCGTCTGTCCGTCCATCCATAAACAATTTGATTTCCGTTCATTTAAAGTCGAACGCCTTGACGGATCGACATCAAACTTTCAGAAGTTGTTTTTAGCAATAAAATACAGGTCAAGTTCGATACTTGTGTTTCTCGGTCCATCTGCTGCAGAGATATGGCCCTTTGAAAACACAATTTTTCTAAAAAAATGGTTTCTGTTCATTTAAAGCTGAACTCCTTGACGGATTGACACCAAATTTTTCAGATGTTGTTTTTTGCAATGAAATACAGGTCAAGTTTGATATTGGTGTTTCTCAGTCCAAATGCTGCAGTGTTATGGCTCTTTGAAAACACAGTTTTTGAAAAAAAAATGGTTTCTGTTCATTTAAAGCCGAACGCCTTGACACAAAATTTTTCAGATGTTGATTTTATATGCCCGTTTGAAAAATGGGACGTATTATGTGAATGGTCTCTCCACCCGTCTGTCTGTCTGTCCGTCCATGGACACATTGCGTTTCCGGGCGATAACTTTAGTTGCAATGGTTTGAGCTGAGTTAAATTTGGCATGTGGATTTAGTATGACAAAATACAGGATGGGTTCGATTTCCGTTTCTAGCGGCCTTTTTGTAGTAGAGTTATGGCCCTTTATTTATGGGAATTTAGCCCAACTTCTCGTTTCCGGACAATAACTTTAGTTTGCCTTGACCGATTTATTTCAAATTTTCAGTTTTTTGTTTCTGACCACAAAATACAGCTCAAGTTCACTTTTGACCACAATCGCATATACCTTTCAAGAGTTATTCCCCTTGAATGATTGCAAATTTGTGGATTTTGTGGTTTCTGGATGATAACTTTAGTTTGCCTTGACCGATTTTTTTCAAATTCTCAGATTTTGTATTTGACCACAAAGCACAGCTCAAGTTCACCTTTGGCCGTAATCGCATGTACCGTTCCATAGTTATTCCCCTTATTCCTCTTGAATTTGTGCATTTTGTGTTTTCTGGATTATAACTTGAGTATGTCCTGACTGATTTTTTATACGCCTGTTGAAAAACTGTCGAATTATGGAATCAATCTGTCTGTCTGTCCATTTGTCCTTCCATTTATCCATCCGTCGGTCTGTCCATTCGTCAACATTTGGTTTCCAGATGATAGCTTTAGTATTTTTTTTTCGATTGACTCATAAGGATGGGATGTGGTTTAATCAAAACAAAAGACAGGTCAAGTTCGAATATGGGGTCAGTTCGAACTTTGAAGTTCCCCTGAATTATGGCCCTTGTTGGACATAGAATGCATCAAATATTTGGTTTCTGGATGATAACTTTTATTATTTGTTTTCCGATTGGTTCCAAACTTGGTATGTTGTTTAATCACAACAAAATACAGGTCAAGTTCGAATATGGGGTTGGTCCGAACAATTTTCACCCTCTCCCCCATCCTTACCGAAACCCTTCAAAAATACAAAATGGGCGTATAATGTCCCGCTAGGCGGTGCTCTTGTTGTGTTTGTTAATAAAATCAAGTCCTTAACATTATACGTTGCTGTTAGTGGAAATTTCATTCCAAGCTCATTTGGTTCCTCTCTTGAAGCATTAGTACAGATGCATGGTCCAATTAGAGAAGTGCCAACTGAACAGTTGATAGAAATTGTAAGTTTAATTTTGTATAGATAACATCACATTTATAGGATACAGTGTTAACCCGTGTGATGGGGTATTTTGTTATGAACTCTTTTTGTGTGAACGTCGGCTTTTCAGACTATGTGGCACCCATTTAATTTTTGTCAGTATTTGTACTTGCCTCAAATGACAGTGCTTAACTCTTAACCTGCTGAGTATTTTCAAAATATTTTTTCAGTAAACATAGTCATGGCAGCTTTCATGCAGCCTTGACTAGATTTGATGAACGATTCATCTAGATTTATCAAAAGAAATCAATGGTCAAAAAGTTCATTCAATTTACAGGGGAGAAATTTGATAAATGTGCCCAAATTTTACTTATTTCAATGGCAAGGGATTTTGTATCCTGGGCAGAAATATCTGTCAGCAGCATGCAAGGAGTTAATGCAAAAGATTTTAAACCAGGGCTTAAAATTCTTGCAAGAATCAGAATCAATTCTAATTCACTGTCTGTCTGTCCTGCCAGAACCAGAGAAACATGTTTTTACGAAGATTCCAAACCTTCTGTATAGCTTCCTTTGGTCGACAAAAAAGATAAAATTAAACGAGAATTTATAATCAACACCATAGAGAATGGGGGCCTAAAATTTCCCCTCTTACAGAGGTACGGGAACTGCCTTAAATTGTCATGGATTAAAAAACTTATTAACTTGAGAATCTACTTTGATTCATTTGATTCTTGTGAAAAATTCAGAAAATGTCCTGGAAAACTAGGATAATTCAACATATTTGTTGTTCTATCATCATAAGGTTACACTTTGACTTAGTAGCGATATATAGTAAAGTCTTGGCTAGTGCTTGGTGGTTTTTCAGTATACTAATTATAATCGGTACAATTTTCAATACCGTCACCGATACTGGAAAATCAAATCATAATCAATATACCAAAAAGTCAGTTTTACCCCAGTGTGCAAATTTCAACTTGCTTATCATAGTTTACAAGATGGGATTTCATTTCACTACTGCAGATTATTGGTGGTTTAAATTTGTGTCTTTTCCCTTTTTGCCACCCTGTCTGCCCTCGTAGACCATGGAATGTCTGCAGACCATGGGATGTCTCTTTATGACTTTTCTTTCCCAACTGTTTAAATGGTTTGTCTCAACAGTCATCATTATTAAGAAAGTGATAGAATATTGTTTACCTTGATTTTGAAACAAGTTGAGGTGTGGAGACATGTGTGTACTGCATTCCACTGAGCGTGCGTGGTTAGTCACATGGGACATTTCGGCCGATGGCATTCCTGCTATTTAAAACCTGGAAATATTTTTATACTGTACCAATGACCCAGACATAGCTGGTGCTAACTCTTAAAATATAGGGCCAAACACAAATTTTGCCCCCCAATCCCCAAAATTTGCATCTAAAACTAAAGAAAAACATGTCCTGAGAGGCCCTCCACACTTCGCCCCTACTGCGCATGCGCAGTGTCAAGGACGTTCCGAAATTGGCGCCATTTATCATTCTAAGTTTGGCCCTTCATCAGTTAACATCTGACTGATCTTTGTGCTTTTAAATCTCAGTTTAAATGATGCCAGACACATAAATATTAGTGAAATGGTGATTCTAAGGAGGATAGAAAAGGAGGAGAGGAAAAGAATGTGTGACAGAATATTATCAGGGCTGTAACTTAAAATTTTTTAATGAAATTATGTTAAGTTACCTATTTTCAAGGCAGCAGCCATTTTGTTGTCATTCTGATTATTTAGTTACACTGTTTTTTCAAGTGTTTTTCCTCTCTCCCTGTCCTTTAAGTCCCCCTTGCTATTCTCCCATGCTTTTGGCATAATTTCTGTAATTTTTATTACTAAAATTTTCTTGGGAGTTTAGCTGAATAACAGAATGAATTCTGTTCTTTCCCCATGTTTACGTCTTCACCTACGGGTGGTTAGGCGTTGTGTTCTGCATCTACCATCTGATGTTCTGCAGTTTCTTCCCTGGAAGTCTCTGTTTTGCATCAGATGGTGTATTTTTGGTAACTGATTTCGGGCCTGGGTGCCTGGAGTCTTATTTTAGTGTTTTTACACTCATTGTTTACATTTACAACAGCCCTCTGTGTGAGGGGGGGATTTCTAAATAATAATATCTTTATGTTATTTCAATCATAACTAGATACATTATTATTGTTCGTAAGTGTTGAATAAATTGTTTAAAATATTTTTAAAAATTTTTGTCCACACTTAGGCTTGGGATCCATTGGGGCTCAACGTTACTTTTCAGAAACTTGGGCTGTTCTGAAAAAATATTTTTTCAAAATATTTTGATTTCAATTATTTTTTCTATATTAATGGATCATATTATTATTATGTATTTTGATTGCCAGGGATTAGTGCGAGTACCAGGACTTGTTTTCTTTTCACATTGAAAGGATATTTATCAATTGTTTTAAGAGGAAGTCTTCCTCTGACCTTATTATCATTCTATATGTGGTCAGTGTACTCGCATTAACTCCGGTTCTGTATCGTATGATTTCGATGACAATATGGGAAGCGTATGTCACGGTATGTTGTTGGGGATTTGGACACTCCGGTCCTTTCCCCGCAGGGTCACTCTACTTTATCTATTTCTATTTCAGACGATCAAGATTAGGGTGATGTATCTGTGATGTCTTCCAACAGTGTGCCTCCGTCGTCACAATTAATGAAGGGCTAGCGGAAAAGTGCTCATGTAAATACGCCAATTGCCTAAGAGGACCCTAGTAGGTTCGACGGCCTTTGACGTCCGCTAGCTCGCCCGGTGTAGCGTCCATTCACCGAATGGTTCGGCAGCCGGGTTCGTCCGTTGCGGTCTAGAAGGAATTTTGGGGTGATGCGAGCACTATAAAATTAACTTAATGCACACCCAGTGACGGCGGATCGGAGGGAGAACGGAGGAAGCCTTTTAGTCCGGTTCATAGCTCGTTCCGGTCCATCCGGACGGCAAGCGAGAGAGGCCCCTCTCTCGTTCAACAACATCTGGCCCCAGATGTTGTGGTACAAATGTGTCGTTAGCGGAGCATACGTCCGTCGCTCGGGACGCTCCGTTGTATAGGCAGTCCGCTGAGACTGCTAAGGCTTCCTCTTCTCGTCAGCGCACACGACCGCACCTTGGCTGCGTGACCGCCGATATATTACCAGCTTCGCCGATCAAGGATTCTTCGGCGACCAGGTCACACCATCCGGCAGCCAGGGATTCGAGACCGATGGACTCCGGACGTTCGCATAGGAAAAGTATGCGGGAGCCATCTGATGCGGAGCTGCCCTCGGCGAAGAAGCGATAGACTGCGCCTCCGCAGGTCTCGACGCCGGACATTCTTGTGCACATAGCACAGCTTATCGCAGCATCCCAGCAGCCGACAGAAACGGTGTCGGATCGAGAATTATCCGACAGCGCTGGGTCGGTAGCCGGGGACCCGAGGCCTGCAGACTCCGGACGTTCGCATAGGAAGTATGCGGGAGTCAACGTACACGGAGCTTCCAGCGGCAATGCATCGTAAGTCCGCTACTGCACAGGCCTCGGGAACGGACGTGCTTTCCTTAATAGCACAGTTTATCGCAGCATCCCAGCATCAACTGAATCTGTCGCATATATTTTATCCGACGATGCTGGGTCGGGACGCTCCGCGGAAGCGGGTACGGACGTCCGAAAGTTTCATCCAGTCCGACGGGATACCGAAAGGGATTCGGTGGATTTCAAGCTTTCCCTTTCGGAACAACATATGCTGCGATGCCGGATAAGAAACTGATAGCGTCGGTGGACTTAGAAATTTTTGGTTCGGTTCAGGGACATCGTCCCTCAGTTCCGACATAGTCCAATAATGTCACACAAACTTTCGAATTATTGAACGACGCTATATATATTATTATTTTATGCTTGCTATCCAAGCATTTCTAGTTTCTTGTTCGAAGAATTATGGTGATGTCTTTCAAAAGTGTGCCTCTGTCGTCATAGTTAATGAAGAGTTAGCGGCAATAAGTGCTCATGGAATATGTCTATCGCTTACGGAGTGACATTCGCTAGCTCACCCGGTGTAGCGTACATTCATCGAATGGTTCGGCTGCCGGGTTCGTCCGTTGCGGTCTAGGAAGGAGATTTGGGTGATGCGAGCACTTTATTTACTTTAGTACTCACCCAGTGACGGCAGATTGAGGACAGATCGGAGGAAGCCAACAACATAGGGGACCGCATGTTGTGGTTCAGATATTTTACATTCGGAGCATATGTCCGTTGCTCGGGACGCTCCGTTATATTGACAGTCCGAGAGACTGTCTTTAATGCTTCCTCATCCTCACAGCAGGGCACACGACCGCACATTGGCTACGTGACCTCGAGTATCCGATCAGTTTCGGCATTCAGTGATTCCACAGCGAATAGGTCGCGCCATCCGGTAGCCAAGGGACACGAGGCCTATACACTCCGTTCGCTCGCATATTGGAAGTATGCACGCGGTAACGATCTCGGAGCTTCCTGCGGCAATGCATCGTAAGACCGCTGCTCCTCAGGCCTCAGTGACGGACGTGCTATCCGAGTTAGCACAGTTGTTTCGCAGCATCCCAGCAATTGACGGTTTCTCGGTCGAATCAGGAATTATCCGACGGCGCTGGGTCGGTGCGGTCCGCGGTTGCATCAAGCTACGGACGACCGAACGCTTTATAGGGTCCGACAGGATGGCGAAAGGGATTCGAAAGATTTCGAGTTTTCCCTTTAGTAGTATCGGAAGATGCCTTTCATATCTTCTGGCATTTCTTCCAGTGATTGTTTTTCGGACTTCATTGCTGCGATCTTGGATAAGAGACTTATAGCGTCATTGGACTCGGATTTTTCGATCAGTACAGGGACTTTGTCCCTGACTTACCGACGCAGTCCAATATTGTTATTACAACATGTGTTTTATTTTTCGACGCTATATATTTATATATATATACAAGCCTGCTACTAAGCATGATAGTTTAGTTTCTTGTCCGCGTGGCTCATTTCTGCCATTTTATCTTTTTTACATATAGTTTATTTTGGCAGAGCAGGGCATACCGAGAGTTCATATGCGTCTAGACGGTGTGATTAAAGACTGCATATATTCTTTTTCACCGTTTATGTCTTTTCCAATTTCAATGTTGGGAACGACATTATGTATAGTAGACTTAACTTAGACGCTTTATTATACGTAATCCGCCTTACTGAGGCGTTATCATTACGTCTTCAAGAAAAGATTTACGGGATATTATTCTCAATGTAATTTCTTTTGAGGGCAGTAGTTTGTTCACGTATAACTCCGCCCTTCAGTGGCTGATTGGAGTTGGTTAGACGTGAGGCAGCCCTAGCTACATCCACGCGTGGATAGTAGGTTAAGAACTCTCTCAGAGTCGCTTCGTTCTCGGAGGAGCTTCTCTTCGACGGCAACTTCCGGCAATCCATGAATTGCTTGATTTATACATTCTCTTGTCTATCTAGTGTTACAAGAGATTCAGACTGGGGTAAACATTCGGTGGTTGACTCAGAGAGTGCCGCCGCAGTTGCCGGACCCGAGTGTGGCTGTTATGACGGTTGCCAGTCAAACAGATTGGGATATATTCTGATCCCTACGGATTCGAAGTGCCGGGGTCTTTGGGTTCCGCAGTCTTTTAGCTATCAGTTAACTTCCGCGGAATAATGTTTTTTAGGCTTGCTTTATGTCATTGCATGAACATTATTCAGAAACGCATGCCCAAATTCCTGTCCTTTAATTCGACAGTAGTGGCGTATCTCCGGAACCAGGGAGGCACTCTTTCGTTTCCGTTATTCAATTTAATGGAAAGAATCCGTCTGTTGGTTATAGTACACCAAGTTCAGTTTTGGTCCGTCATATTCCGGGTCGTCTGATTGTTTTATCGGACTCCCGTTCTCTTACGGGTCGCTTGTTGCTGTCAGAATGGACTCTCAACAAACAAGTATTTAATCAGATTTGCTATCTTTGGGAGCGCCCAATGATGTTTTATTTATGACACAGCTGGCTAATCAATTGCAGACGTATGTGTTGGCTTGTCCAGATCTCTGAGCTAATACTGTTAACGCTCTATTGATCTATAGGACGGAATGATAGGATACGCGTATCCTCCGGCGCTGTTGTTTTTAGCAGGTATTGCTAAGATAAACAACCACAATACATTTCTGTTGATAGCATCTCTATCTTCACAGAGATCATGAGTAATTTACTCTCTTGTCTACTGTGGATCTTAACGTGAAATCTTCCTCTATGTGAGGATCTTTTTTCACTGGGTAAATCGTGTCATCTTTATCACAACCAGCAAGGTCGCAACCTTCATGTATTCCGTTGTGTGGTCCGTATTGCATTGTAAGCACTGTACTGGACGAGCTTTGGACGCGATTTCTTACTATAGGAGATCCTCTTCTTCGCTATTCTATGCGACTAGAGTGGAGGCTCTTCCGTCGTGGTGTAGGGATCATTATGTTCATATGGTTGATCCCTCCATACTACTCATTGCTATTTTTTAGTATACTTGTTTCACAAGATCTACTGCAGCCTGTTGTTATTTAGGTTATAGGTTTATGTTACCTCATACCTATGCACTCTACGATAGTTTACAATTGAGTCTTTTGTCTCTTTATCTAAGTCAATTAGTAACTTTTTGATAAATAGACTTAGAATCTTTAGATTAAATTCCTATATGGATTTTAACTTCAGGTTCTTATTTAGCTAAGTAATCATTTGAGCCTCTGGAAACAGTAGTTTTCAAATTCTGACCTTTTAGACAGTAATTCTGTTGGTTTCTCTTTTACTGTAGAGTCAGTGAGTTTCATGCACTATCGATGGATGATTTTCACTTTCATAGTTTCGGAATCAATACTTCCGTTACTATTTAGGTTGGATTGTTGCATAAGAGTTAGGCTCCTATTATCCGGAACCTATTATTTTAAGGTCCTTCCGTCTTCGTATGGGCATAGGCCTTTACTCTTTCCGGGTACAGTTTATGTATTTATAAACAGATATCTGTTTATTACAAGGGCGTAAGCTTCTTCTGTCTTTGATGTCTAGTAGAAGGACGTTACGCTCCATTTTATTGTTAATGGATTCTATTAACTAGCGTACTGCTTATGGTATATCATTGGCTTAGCAGTTGTGCTTAAGATTTCGGCTCATGAAGTAAGAGTTCTTCTACTTCTTGGGCTTACTTTAATAGTGTTGCTATTATAGATTTTTGAAGGCTGCTCATTGCGCTCAGCCATCCATTCATGAATTTTATCTCAGAAATATCGAGTCCATTTCTGGAGGCCTCTATTGTTAGGTCTATTATCTACTGCTCAGAATGTCATTCACTTAACAGTTGCTACTATAGCTAGGTAGGCTGTCTGTTTCGGCAGTGTCTCCGTTCGGCTGCCCTCTTCGCTCTGGGCTATTTGACCCAGGGCAAGAAAAAGGGGGGGGGGAGGGTGTTCCCTTGGGTCACCTGTTTTTACTATGAAAACAAGGGGATACCTCCTCCGGAGTTAGTAATTCTGAGCTGTTATTGGGATGGTTGTTTAGTGAGAAGTTTAAGTTTATAAAATTCATTCAAGTCTTAGTTTTTAAAGTATAGCCTTTGAATATTGCATATGTCAACGGACATGATTATGCAATTCTCACACACTTTTAGGAGTATAAGAGTCTCTATTCTCTAGACTTACTTTATTATTGGCTTACTTTAAAAATTATTAGTATAAGGATTATTGGATATTAATAGAGTACATGGATGTATGAAGCTCAATTTTTGGAAGGTGTTGTATCTTTCTAATTTATCATAAATAAGAAAGATACATGTAAGGCCTATTACTTCTTTTCCCTACAGGGGATGACTCTATTTTATTTTATTGAGCGTATTCCATTTTGCTCTATGTCCTTGGCCCTCCAGCCTTTTTACTATTCAGCTATGTCTGGGTCATTGGTACAGTATAAAAATGTTAAAAAATTTATAGTAATTTATATATTTTTTATACTTACCAATGACCCAGACGGGGATGGCCCTCCCAGGAGTTGGGAACTCTTGCCTCCCCGCTGAGTACATAGCGCTTACCAGGCACTGGTTATTAGAATGATAAATGGCGCCAATTTCGGAACGTCCTTGACACTGCGCATGCGCAGTAGGGGCGAAGTGTGGAGGGCCTCTCAGGACATGTTTTTCTTTAGTTTTAGATGCAAATTTTGGGGATTGGGGGGCAAAATTTGTGTTTGGCCCTATATTTTAAGAGTTAGCACCAGCTATGTCTGGGTCATTGGTAAGTATAAAAAATATATAAATTACTATAAATTTTTTAACTTTCCAGGGGAAATGCTAAGGAATTCCCTGTAGTTTTACACTTCAAACTGATTGGTTGTTTTCACACACTGACATCCTAATAGCAGCTTCCCTTCAAAATAGTATGCACACAAATGTCTGTTACAAGACCTTTGAGAGGTACTTTATTGTTTTCAAATAAACAAAAGCAAGTCATTTGTGCTTCCTCTGCCAAGATAAATACAATGATACTTAACCAACCCAGTACCACAATCACTTAAAAGGCAATTTATTTTAACTGCTGAGGTGTGCTAATTACAACTCTTTTCGTGACAAAGTGATGCCTGCAAATGCACACTTCAGAATCTGAGGACTGCTGAAGATAAATTATGAAGACTCCTCCAATTCTGTTTTTAGCTCACCTGACTGAAAGTCAGGGAGAGCTTTTCTTATCACTCTTCGTCCGTCGTCCGTCCGTCATCTGTCGTCCGTCGTCCTGCTTGAAGGTGGTGTTTGAGCCTCTTTCTCCTAAACCACTGGCCACATTTTAATTAAATTTCATGTAAGTAGTGGTTATATAGGGGCATTTGGGTTTTTCTTCAAATTGAATTTCTGCTCAAATTGTGGAGTGGGGTGGGGCCAAAATGCACAAAATTTTAAAAAATCTTCTTCTCATGAACCAGCCATAGCAGAGACTTGATATTTGGTATGCAGCTTCCATTTGAGGTGTAGACTCAAGTTTGTTCAAGAGAAGTTTGACGGGCAATATTTACCTTTGTTTTGAGAGGGGCAAGAATTTTTGCCCCACCCAAATTTCTATATTTTTATACTGTACCAATGACCCAGACATAGCTGGTGCTAACTCTTAAAATATAGGGCCAAACACAAATTTTGCCCCCCAATCCCCAAAATTTGCATCTAAAACCAAAGAAAACATGTCCTGAATGGCCCTCCACACTTCACCTCTACTGCGCATGCGCAGTGTCAAGGACGTTCCGAAATTGGCGCCATTAATCATTCTTAGTTTGTCCCTTCATCAGTTAACATCTGACTGATCTTTCTGCTTGTAAATCTCAGTTTAAATGATGCCAGACACATAAATATTAGTGAAATGGTGATTCTAAGGAGGATATAGAAGGAGGAGAGGAAAAATGTGTGACAGAATATTATCAGGGCTGTAACTTAAAAATTTTTAATGAAATTATGTTAAGTTACCTATTTTCGAGGCAGCAGCCATTTTGTTGTCATTCTTGTTATTTAGTTACACTGATATTTTTATACTGTACCAATGACCCAGACATAGCTGGTGCTAACTCTTAAAATATAGGGCCAAACACAAATTTTGCCCCCCAATCCCCAAAATTTGCATCTAAAACTAAAGAAAACATGTCCTGAAAGGCCCTCCACACTTCGCCCCTACTGCGCATGCGCAGTGTCAAGGACGTTCCGAAATTGGCGCCATTTATCATTCTAAGTTTGGCCCTTCATCAGTTAACATCTGACTGATCTTTGTGCTTTTAAATCTCAGTTTAAATGATGCCAGACACATAAATATTAGTGAAATGGTGATTCTAAGGAGGATAGAGAAGGAGGAGAGGAAAAGAATGTGTGACAGAATATTATCAGGGCTGTAACTTAAAATTTTTTAATGAAATTATGTTAAGTTACCTATTTTCAAGGCAGCAGCCATTTTGTTGTCATTCTGATTATTTAGTTACACTGTTTTTTCAAGTGTTTTCCTCTCTCCCTGTCCTTTAAGTTCCCCCTTGCTATTCTCCCATGCTTTTGGCATAGTTTCTGTAATTATTATTACTAAAATTTCTTGGGAGTTTTAGCTGAATAACAGAATGAATTCTGTTCTTTCCCCATGTTTACGTCTTCACCTACGGGTGGTTAGGCGTTGTGTTCTGCATCTACCATCTGATGTTCTGCAGTTTCTTCCCTGGAAGTCTCTGTTTTGCATCAGATAGTGTATTTTTGGTAACTGATTTCGGGCCTGGGTGCCTGGAGTCTTATTTTAGTGTTTTTACACTCATTGTTTACATTTACAACAGCCCTCTGTGTGAGGGGGGGATTTCTAAAAAATAATATCTTTATGTTATTTTAATCATAACTAGATACATTATTATTGTTCGTAAGTGTTGAATAAATTGTTTAAAATATTTTTAAAATTTTTGTCCACACTTAGGCTTGGGATCCATTGGGGTTCAACGTTACTTTTCAGAAACTTGGGCTGTTCTGAAAAAATATTTTTTCAAAATATTTTGATTTCAATTATTTTTTCTATATTAATGGATCATACTATTATTATGTATTTTGATTGCCAGGGGTTAGTGCGAGTACTAGGACTTGTTTTCTTTTCACATTGAAAGGATATTGCTCAATTGTTTTAAGAGGAAGTCTTCCTCTGACTTTATTATCATTCTATATGTGGTCAGTGTACTCGCATTAACTCCTGTTCTGTATCGTATGATTTCGATGACAATATGGGAAGCGTATGTCACGGTATGTTGTTGGGGATTTGGACACTCCGGTCCTTTCCCCGCAGGGTCACTCTACTTTATCAATTTCTATTTCAGACGATCAAGATTAGGGTGATGTATCTGTGATGTCTTCCAACAGTGTGCCTCCGTCGTCACAATTAATGAAGGGCTAGCGGAAAAGTGCTCATGTAATACGCCAATTGCCTAAGAGGACCCTAGTAGGTTCGACGGCCTTTGACGTCCGCTAGCTCGCCCGGTGTAGCGTCCATTCACCGAATGGTTCGGCAGCCGGGTTCGTCCGTTGCGGTCTAGAAGGAATTTTGGGGTGATGCGAGCACTATAAAATTAACTTAATGCACACCCAGTGACGGCGGATCGGAGGGAGAACGGAGGAAGCCTTTTAGTCCGGTTCATAGCTCGTTCCGGTCCATCCAGACGGCAAGCGAGAGAGGCCCCTCTCTCGTTCAACAACATCTGGCCCCAGATGTTGTGGTACAAAATGTGTCGCTAGCGGAGCATACGTCCGTCGCTCGGGACGCTCCGTTGTATAGGCAGTCCGCTGAGACTGCTAAGGCTTCCTCTTCTCGTCAGCGCACACGACCGCACCTTGGCTGCGTGACCGCCGATATATTACCAGCTTCGCCGATCAAGGATTCTTCGGCGACCAGGTCACACCATCCGGCAGCCAGGGATTCGAGACCGATGGACTCCGGACGTTCGCATAGGAAAAGTATGCGGGAGCCATCTGATGCGGAGCTGCCCTCGGCGAAGCAGCGATAGACTGCGCCTCCGCAGGTCTCGACGCCGGACATTCTTGTGCACATAGCACAGCTTATCGCAGCATCCCAGCAGCCGACAGAAACGGTGTCGGATCGAGAATTATCCGACAGCGCTGGGTCGGTAGCCGGGGACTCGAGGCCTGCAGACTCCGGACGTTCGCATAGGAAGTGTGCGGGAGTCAACGTACACGGAGCTTCCGGCGGCAATGCATCGTAAGTCCGCTACTGCACAGGCCTCGGGAACGGACATGCTTTCTTTAATAGCACAGTTTATCGCAGCATCCCAGCATCAACTGAATCTGTCGCATATATTTTATCCGACGATGCTGGGTCGGGACGCTCCGCGGAAGCGGGTACGGACGTCCGAAAGTTTCATCTGGTCCGACGGGATACCGAAAGGGATTCGGAGGATTTCAAGCTTTCCCTTTCGGAACAACATGTGCTGCGATGCCGGATAAGAAACTTATAGCGTCGGTGGACTTAAAAATTTTTTGGTTCGGTTCAGGGACATCGTCCCTCAGTTCCGACATAGTCCAATAATGTCACACAAACTTTCGAATTATTGAACGACGCTATATATATTATTATTTTATGCTTGCTATCCAAGCATTTCTGGTTTCTTGTTCGAAGAGTTATGGAGATGTCTTTCAAAAGTGTGCCTCTGTCGTCATAGTTAATGAAGAGTTAGCGGCAATAAGTGCTCATGGAATATGTCTATCGCTTACGGAGTGACATTCGCTAGCTCACCCGGTGTAGCGTACATTCATCGAATGGTTCGGCTGCCGGGTTCGTCCGTTGCGGTCTAGGAAGGAGATTTGGGTGATCGAGCACTTTAATTACTTTAGTACTCACCCAGTGACGGCAGATTGAGGACAGATCGGAGGAAGCCTGTTAGTCCGGTTCCTGGCTTGTCCAGGTCCGTCTGGGCTGTGAGCGAGAGAGGTTCCTCTCTCGCCCAACAACATAGGGGACCGCATGTTGTGGTTCAGATATTTTACATTCGGAGCATATGTCCGTTGCTCGGGACGCTCCGTTATATTGACAGTCCGAGAGACTGTCTTTAATGCTTCCTCATCCTCACAGCAGGGCACACGACCGCACATTGGCTACGTGACATCGAGTATCTGATCAGTTTCGGCATTCAGTGATTCCACGGCGAATAGGTCGCGCCATCCGGTAGCCAAGGGACACGAGGCCTATACACTCCGTTCGCTCGCATATTGGAAGTATGCACGGGGTAACGATCACGGAGCTTCCAGCGGCAATGCATCGTAAGACCGCTTCTCCTCAGGCCTCAGTGACGGACGTGCTATCCGAGTTAGCACAGTTGTTTCGCAGCATCCCAGCAATTGACAGTTTCTCGGTCGAATCAGGAATTATCCGACGGCGCTGGGTCGGTGCGGTCCACGGTTGCATCAGCTACGGACGACCGAACGCTTTATAGGGTCCGACAGGATGGCGAAAGGGATTCGAAAGATTTCGAGTTTTCCCTTTAGTAGTATCGGAAGATGCCTTTCATATCTTCTGGCATTTCTTCCAGTGATTATTATTTCGGACTTCATTGCTGCGATCTTGGATAAGAGACTTATAGCGTCATTGGACTCGGATTTTTCGATCGGTACAGGGACATTGTCCCTGACTTACCGACGCCATCCAATATTGTCATTACAACATGTGTTTTATTTTTCGACGCTATATATATATATATACAAGCCTGCTACTAAGCATGATAGTTTAGTTTCTTGTCCACGTTGCTCATTTCTGCCATTTTATCATTTTTACAAATAGTTTATTTTGGCAGAGCAGGGCATACCGAGAGTTCATATGCGTCTAGACGGTGTGATTAAAGACTGCATATATTCTTTTTCGCCGTTTATGTCTTTTCCAATTTCAATGTTGGGAACGACATTATGTATAGTAGACTTAACTTAGACGCTTTATTATACGTAATCCGCCTTACTGAGGCGTTATCATTACGTCTTCAAGAAAAGATTTACGGGATATTATTCTCAATGTAATTTCTTTTGAGGGCAGTAGTTTGTTCACGTATAACTCCGCCCTTCAGTGGCTGATTGGAGTTGGTTAGACGTGACGCAGCCCTAGCTACATCCACACGCGTGGATAGTAAGGTTAAGAACTCTCTCAGAGTCGCTTCGTTCTCGGAGGAGCTTCTCTTCGACGCAACTTTCCGGCAATCCATGAATTGCTCGATTTATACGTTCTCTTGTCTATCTAGTGTTACAAGAGATTCAGACTGGGGCAAACATTCGGTGGTTGACTCAGAGAGTGCCGCCGCAGTTGCCGGACCCGAGTGTGGCTGTTATGACGGTTGCCAGTCAATCAGATTGGGATATATACTGATCCCTACGGATTCGAAGTGCCAGGGTCTTTGGGTTCCGCAGTCTTTTAGCTATCAGTTTAACTTCCGCGGAATAATGTTTTTTAGGCTTGCTTTATGTCATTGCATGAACATTATTCAGATACGCATGCCCAAATTCCTGTCCTTTAATTCGACAGTAGTGGCGTATCTCCGGAACCAGGGAGGCACTCTTTCGTTTCCGTTATTCAATTTAATGGAAAGAATCCGTCTGTTGGTTATAGTACACCAAGTTCAGTTTTGGTCCGTCATATTCCGGGTCGTCTGATTGTTTTATCGGACTCCCGTTCTCTTACGGGTCGCTTGTTGCTGTCAGAATGGACTCTCAACAAACAAGTATTCAATCAGATTTGCTATCTATGGGAGCGCCCAATGATGATTTATTTATGACACAGCTTGCTAATCAATTGCAGACGTATGTGTTGGCTTGTCCAGATCCCTGAGCTAATAGTGTTAACGCTCTATTGATCTATAGGACGGAATGATAGGATACGCGTATCCTCCGGCGCTGTTGTTTTAGCAGGTATTGCTAAGATAAACAACCACAATACATTTCTGTTGATAGCATCTCTATCTTCACAGAGATCATGAGTAATTTACTCTCTTGTCTACTGTGGGTCTTAACGTGAAATCTTCCTCTATGTGAGGATCTATTTTCACTGGGTAAATCGTGTCATCTTTATCACAACCAGCAAGGTCGCAACCTTCATGTATTCCGTTGTGTGGTCCGTATTACATTGTAAGCACTGTACTGGACGAGCTTTGGACGCGATTTCTTACTATAGGAGATCCTCTTCTTCGCTATTCTATGCGACTAAAGTGGAGGCTCTTCCGTCGTGGTGTAGGGATCATTATGTTCATATTGTTGATCCCTCCATACTACTCATTGCTATTTTTTAGTATACTTGTTTCACAAGATCTACTGCAGTCTGTTATTATTTAGGTTATAGGTTTATGTTACCTCATACCTATGCACTCTACGATAGTTTACAATTGAGTCTTTTGTCTCTTTATCTAAGTCAGTTAGTAACTTTTTGATAAATAGACTTAGAATCTTTAGATTAAATTCCTATACGGATTTTAACTTCGGTTCTTATTTAGCTAAGTAATCATTTGAGCCTCTGGAAACAGTAGTTTTCAAATTCTGACCTTTTAGACAGTAATTCTGTTGGTTTCTCTTTTACTGTAGAGTCAGTGAGTTTCATGCACTATCGATGGATCATTTTCACTTTCATAGTTTCGGAATCAATACTTCCGTTACTATTTAGGTTGGATTGTTGCATAAGAGTTAGGCTCCTATTATCCGGAACCTATTATTTTAAGGTCCTTCCGTCTTCGTATGGGCATAGGCCTTTACTCTTTCCGGGTACAGTTTATGTATTTATAAACAGATATCTGTTTATTACAAGGGCGTAAGCTTCTTCTGTCTTTGATGTCTAGTAGAAGGACGTTACGCTCCATTTTATTGTTAATGGATTCTATTAACTATCGGTACTGCTTATGGTATATCATTGACTTAGCAGTTGTGCTTAAGATTTCGGCTCATGAAGTAAGAGTTCTTCTACTTCTTGGGCTTACATTAATAGTGTCGCTATTATAGATTTTTGAAGGCCGCTCATTGCGCTCAGCCATCCACATTCATGAATTTTATCTTAGAAATATCGAGTCAATTTCTTGAGGCCTCTTTTGTTAGATCTATTATCTACTGCTCAGAATGTCATTCACTTAACAGTTGCTACTATAGCTAGGTAGGCTGTCTGTTTCGGCAGTTTCTCCGTTCGGCTGCCCTCTTCGCTCTGGGCTATTTGACCCAGGGCAAGAAAAAGGGGGGGGGGGGGGAGGGTGTTCCCTTGGGTCACCTGTTTTACTATGAAAACAAGGGGATACCTCCTCCGGAGTTAGTAATTCTGAGCTGTTATTGGGATGGTTGTTTAGTGAGAAGTTTAAGTTTATAAAATTCATTCAAGTCTTAGTTTTTAGAGTATAGCTTTTGAATATTGCATATGTCAACGGACATGATTATGCAATTCTCAGACACTTTTAGGAGTATAAGAGTCTCTATTCTCTAGACTTACTTTATTATTGGCTTACTTTAAAAATTATTACTATAAGGATTATATTGGATATTAATAGAGTACATGGATGTATGAAGCTCAATTTTGGAAGGTGTTGTATCTTTCTAATTTATCATAAATAAGAAAGATACATGTAAGGCCTATTACTTCTTTTCCCTACAGGGGATGACTCTATTTTATTTTATTGAGCGTATTCCATTTTGCTCTATGTCCTTGGCCCTCCAGCCTTTTTACTATTCAGCTATGTCTGGGTCATTGGTACAGTATAAAAATGTTAAAAAATTTATAGTAATTTATATATTTTTTATACTTACCAATGACCCAGACGGGGATGGCCCTCCCAGGAGTTGGGAACTCTTGCCTCCCCGCTGAGTACATAGCGCTTACCAGGCACTGGTTATTAGAATGATAAATGGCGCCAATTTCGGAACGTCCTTGACACTGCGCATGCGCAGTAGGGGCGAAGTGTGGAGGGCCTTTCAGGACATGTTTTCTTTAGTTTTAGATGCAAATTTTGGGGATTGGGGGGCAAAATTTGTGTTTGGCCCTATATTTTAAGAGTTAGCACCAGCTATGTCTGGGTCATTGGTAAGTATAAAAAATATATAAATTACTATAAATTTTTTAACTTTTCAGTGTTTTCCTCTCTCCCTTTCCTTTAAGTCCCCTCTTGCTATTCTCCCATGCTTTTGGCATAGTTTCTGTAATTATTATTACTAAAATTTCTTGGGAGTTTTAGCTGAATAACAGAATGAATTCTGTTCTTTTCCCCATGTTTACGTCTTCACCTATGGGTGGTTAGGTGTTGTGTTCTACATCTACCATCTGATGTTCTGCAGTTTCTTCCCTGGAAGTCTCTGTTTTGCATCAGATAGTGTATTTTTGGTAACTGATTTCGGGCCTGGGTGCCTGGAGTCTTATTTTAGTGTTTTTACACTCATTGTTTACATTTACAACAGCCCTCTGTGTGAGGGGGGGATTTCTTGAAAATAATATCTTGATGTTAATTTAATCATAACTAGATACATTATTTTTGTTCGTAAGTGTTGAATAAATTGTTTAAAATATTTTTAAATTTTTTGTCCACACTTAGGCTTGGGATCCATTGGGGCTCAACGTTACTTTTCAGAAACTTGGGCTGTTCTGAAAAAATATTTTTTCAAAATATTTTGATTTCAATTATTTTTTCTATGTTAATGGATCATATTATTATTATGTATTTTGATTGTCAGGGGTTGGTGCGAGTACCAGGACTTTGTTTTCTTTTCACATTGAAAGGATTTTGATCAATTGTAATAAGAGGAAGTCTTCCTCTGACTTTTATAATCATTCTATATGTAGTCAGTGTACTCGCATTAACTCCTGTTCTGTATCTGATGATTTCGATGACAACATGGGAAGCGTATGTCACGGTATGTTAGTGGGGAATTGGACATTCCGGTCCTTTCCCCGCAGGGTCACTCTACTTTATCAATTTCTATTTCAGACGATCAAGATTAGGGTGATGTATCCGTGATGTCTTCCAACAGTGTGCCTTCGTCGTCACAATTAATGAAGGGCTAGCGGAAAAGTACTCATGTAAATATGCCAATTGCCTAAGAGGACCCTAGTAGGTTTGACGGCCTTTGACGTCCGCTAGCTCGCCCAGTGTAGCGTCCATTCATCGAATGGTTCGGCAGCCGGGTTCGTCCGTTGCGGTCTAGAAGGAGTTTTGGGGTGATGCAAGCACTATAAATCAACCAAATGCACACCCAGTGACGGCGGATTAGAGGGAGAACGGAGGAAGCCTTTTAGTCCGGTTCATAGCTCGTTCTGGTCCATCCGGACGGCGAGCGAGAGAGGCCCCTCTCTCGTGCAACAACATCTGGTCCCAGATGTTGTGGTACAAAATGTTTTGCATTCGGAGTATACGTCCGCCGCTCGGGACGCTCCGACATATAGTCAGTCCGGAGAGACTGTCAATAAGGCTTCCTCATTCTCATGGTAGCGCACACGACCGCTCTTGGCTACGTGACCTCGGATATCCAGTCAGCTTCGCCATTCAGAGAATCATCGGCGACCAGGTCACACCATCCGGTAGCCAGGGACACGAGGCCTGCAGACTCCGGACGTTCGCATAGGAAAGTGTGCGGGAGTCAACGTACACGGAGCTTCCGGCGGCAATGCATCATAAGACCGCTACTGCACAGGCCTCGGGGATGGACATGCTATCCTAAATAGCACAGCTTATCGCAGCATCCCAGCAACAACCGAATCTGTCGCATAATGTTTTATCCGACGATGCTGGGTTGGGACGCTCCGCAGAAGCGGGTACGGACGTCCGAAAATTTCATCCGGTCCGACAGGATACCGAAAGGGATTCGGAGGATTTCGAGCTTTCCCTTTCGGAACAAGATATGCTGTTGTGTATGTCATCTGACTTGATCTTCTACAGGTTCTTTCATCGGACCAGAATGCTGCGATGCCGAATAAGAATTTGATAGCGTCGGTGGACTGAGAAATTTTTGGTTTGGTTCAGGGACATCGTCCCTCAGTTCCGACATAGTCCAATAATGTCACACAAACTTTCGAATTATTGAACGACGCTATATATTTATTATTATATGCTTGCTATTACCAAGCATTTCTGGTGTGTTGTTCGCAAAGTTACGGAGATGTCTTTCAAAAGTGTGCCTCTGTCGTCATAGTTAATGAAGAGCTAGCGGCAATAAGTGCTCATGGAATATGTCTATCGCCTAAGAGGTCCCTTGTAGGATCGACGGAGTGACATTCGCTAGCTCACCCGGTGTAGCGTACATTCATCGAATGTTTCGGCTGCCGGGTTCATCCGTTGCGGTCTAGGAAGGAGATTTGGGTGATGCGAGCACTATAATTACTTTAGTACTCACCCAGTGACGGCGGATTGAGGACAGATCGGAGGAAGCCTGTTAGTCCGGTTCCTGGCTTGTCCAGGTCCGTCCGGGCTGTGAGCGAGAGAGGTCCCTCTCTCGTCCAACAACATAGGGGACCGCATGTTGTGGTTCAGATATTTTACATTCGGAGCATATGTCCGTCGCCCGGGACGCTCCGTTATATTGACAGTCCGAGAGACTGTCGATAATGCTTCCTCATCCTCACAGCAGTGCACACGACCGCACATTGGCTACGTGACCTCGAGTATCCGATCAGTTTCATCATTCAGTGATTCCACGGCGAACAGGTCACGCCATCCGGTAGCCAAGGGACACGAGGCCTATACACTCCGTTCGCTCGCATAATAGTAGTATGCTCGGGGTAACGATCACGGAGCTTCCAGGGGCAATGCATCGTAGGACCGCTTCTCCACAGGCCTCAGTGACGGACGTGCTATCCGAGTTAGCACAGCTTTTTCGCAGCATCCCAGCAATCGGCAGTTTCTCGGTCGAATCAGGAATTATCCGACGGCGCTGGGTCGGTGCGGTCCGCGGTTGCATCAGGTACGGACGACCGAACACTTTATAGGGTCCGACAGGATGGCGAAAGGGATTCGATAGATTTCGAGTTTTCCCTTTCGTAGCATCGGAAGCTGCCATACATATCTTCCGGCATTATCTTCCAGTGATTGCTATTTCGGACTACATTGCTGCGATGTTGGATAAGAGACTTATAGCGTCATTGGACACGGAATTTTGGATCGGTTCAGGGACAATGTCCCTGACTTACCGACACAGTCCAATAATGTCATTAGAACATGTGTATTATTTTTCGACGCTATATATATATAAGCCTGCTACCAAGCATGATAGTTTAGTTTCTTGTCCGCAATGCTCATTTCTGCCTTTTATCATTTATACGAATAATTTATTTTGGCAGTACAGGGCATACCGAGAGTTCATATGCGTCTAGACGGCGTGGTTAAAGACTGGAAATATTCTTTTTCGCCGTCTATGTCTTTTCCAACCACAATGTTGGAAACGACAATGATGTCTATTAGACTTAACTTAGACGCTTTATCATACGTAATCCACCTTACTGAGGCGTTATCATTACGTCTTCAAGAAAAGAATTCCGGGATATGATCCTCAATGTGATTTCTTTTGAGGGCAGTAGTTTGTTCACGTATAACTCCGCCCTTCAGTGGCTGCTTGGAGTTGGTTAGACGTGACGCAGCCCTAGCTACATCCACGCGCGTGGATAGTAAGGTGAAGAACTCTCTCAGAGTCGCTTCGTTCTCGGAGAAGCTTCTCTTCGACGGCAACTTTTCAGCAATCCATGAATTGCTCGATTTACACGTTCTCTTGTCTATCTAGTGTAGCAAGAGATTCAGACTGGGGCAAACATTCGGTGGTTGACTCAGAGAGTGCCACTGCAGTTGCCGGATCCAAGTTTTATAATTATGACCGTTGCCAGTCAAACAGGTTGGGATATAATATTGATCCCAACGGATTCGAAGTGCCAGGGTCTTTGGGTTCCGCAGTCTCTAAGCAAGCACTTATCTTCCACGGAATAATGTTTTTTTAGGCTTGCTTTATGTCATTGGATGAACATTATTCAGAAACGCATGTCCAAATCCTGTCCGTTAATTCGACAGTAGTGGCGTATCTCCGGAACCAGGGAGGCACTCATTCGTTTCCGTTATTCAATTTAATGGAAAGAATCCTTCTGTTTGTTATAGTACACCAAGTTCTGCTTCGGTCCATCATATTCCAGGTCATCTGATTGTATTACCGGACTCCCTTTCACTTAGGGTCGCTTGTTGCCGTCAGAATGGACTCTCAACAAACAAGTATTCAATCAGATTTGCTATCAATGGGAGCGCCCAATGATAATTTATTTACGACACAACTTGCTAATCTATTGCAGACGTATGTGTTTACATGTCCGGATCTCTGAGCATATGTTCTTAACGCTCTATTGATCTAATAGGATGGAATGATAGGATATGCGTATCCTCCTGCGCTGTTGTTTCAGCAAGTATTGCTAAGATAAACAACCGCAATTCATTTCTGTTGATAGCATCTCTGTCTTCACAGAGACTGTGGATAAATTTACTCTGATGTCTACTGTGGGACTTAACGCGAAATCTTCCTCCATGAGAGGATCTTTTTTCGCTGGGTAAAATCGTGTCATCTTTATCACAACCCTCAAGGTCTCAACCTTCACGTATTCCGTTGTGTGGTCCTTATTGCATTGTAAGCATTGTACTGGACGAGCTTTGGACGCGATTTCTTACTATAGGAGAACCTCTTCTTTGCTGTACTATGCAGCTAAAGTGGAGGCTCTTCCGTCGTTGGTGTAGGGATCACTATGTTGATATTGTTGATCCCTCCATACTAGTTATTGCAACTTTTTAGTATACTTGTTTGACAAGATCTACTGCAGCCTGTTATTATTAAGGTTATAGGTTTATGTTACCTCATACCTATGCACTCTATGATAGTTTACAATTGAGTCTTATGTCTCTTTATCTAAGTCAGTTAGTAACTTTTCGATAAATAGACTTAGAATCATTAGATTAAATTTCTATACGGAATTTAACTTCGGTTCTTATTTAGCTAAGTAATCATTTGAGCCTCTGGAAACAGTAGTTTTCAAATTCTGACCTTTTAGACAGTAATTCTGTTGGCTTCTCTTTTACTGAAGAGTCAGTGAGTTTCATGCACTATCGGTGGATGATTTTCACTTTCGTAGTTTCGGAATCACTACTTCCTTTACTATTTAGGTTGGATTTTTGCATAAGAGTCAGGCTCCTAATTTATATCCGGAACCTATTGTTATTAAGGTCCTTCCGTCTTCGTACGGGCATAGGCCTTTACTCTGTCCGGTTAGAGTTTATGTATTTATAAACAGATATCTGTTTATTACTACAGGCGTAAACTTCTAATGTCTTTGATGCCTATTAGAAGGACGTTACGCTCCATTCTATTGCTAATGGATTCAATTAACTACCGATACTGCTTATGGTATATCATTGACTCAGCAGTTGTGTTTGAGATTTCGGCTCATGAAGTAAGAGTTCTTCTACATCTTGAGCTTACATTAATAGTGTCGCTATTATAGATTTTTGAAGACTGCTCATTGAGCTCAGCCATCCACATTCATGAATTTTTATCTCAGAAATATCGAGTCCATTTCTGGAGGCCTCTATTGTTAGGTCTATTATCTACTGCTCAGAATGTCATTCACTTAACAATTGCTACTATAGCTAGGTAGGCTGTCTGTTTCGGCAGTGACTCCGTTCTGCTGCCCTCTTCGCTCTGGGCTATTTGACCCAGGGCAAGAAAAAGGGGGGGGGGAGGGTGTTCCCTTGGGTCACCTGTTTTACTATGAAAACAAGGGGATACCTCCTCCGGAGTTAGTAATTCTGAGCTGTTATTGGGATGGTTGTTTAGTGAGAAGTTTATGTTTTAAAAATTCATTCAGGTCTTAGTTTTTAAAGTATAACTTTTGAATATAGCACGTGTCAACGGACATTATTATACAATCCTCAGACACTTTTAAGGAGTATAAAGAGTCTCTGTTCTCTAGACTTACTTTATTTATTGGCTTACTTTAAAAATTATTAGTATAAGGATTATACTAGATATTAATAGAGTACATGGATGTATGATGCTCAATTTTGGAAGGTGTTGTATCTTTCTAATTTATCATAAATAAGAAAGATACATGTAAGGCCTAATACTTCTTTTTCCCAAGAGGGGATGACTCTATTTTATATAATTGAGCGTATTCCATCTTGCTCTATGTCCTTGGCCCTCCAACCTTTTTACTATTCAGCTATGTCTGGGTCATTGGTACAGTATAAAAATGTTAAAAAATTTATAGTAATTTATATATTTTTTATACTTACCAATGACCCAGACGGGGATGGCCCTCCCAGGAGTTGGGAACTCTTACCTCCCCGCTGAGTACATAGCGCTTACCAGGCACTGGTTATAAGAATGATTAATGGCGCCAATTTCGGAACGTCCTTGACACTGCGCATGCGCAGTAGAGGTGAAGTGTGGAGGGCCATTCAGGACATGTTTTCTTTGGTTTTAGATGCAAATTTTGGGGATTGGGGGGCAAAATTTGTGTTTGGCCCTATATTTTAAGAGTTAGCACCAGCTATGTCTGGGTCATTGTTAAGTATAAAAAATATATAAATTACTATAAATTTTTTAACTTTCTGAACCCAGAGGCCGATTTGAACTAAATTCAATATGAGGTATTATTGGGTTATAAGTACTTGATTTATACCCAAAAAAAATTTCCTGCAGCCCCATGGGAACCGCAGGAGCTAAAAATAGAAAAAAAATTAAAATACCCAAATCTCCAAAACTGCACGGCACCGAGAATGTTTATATGGTGTGAAGCTTCCTTTGGACCAACAGAAAGGATTGGCAAAAAAAAATTGCCATCGGTTTTATCATAGGGTTCAGTTTCGGGACTTTGAAAAGTCAGCACTTTTTAACACGGTAGGCAATGGGAAAAACATTAAAAAATCTTCTTCTCCAGATCCAGCAGGCAGAATCTTTTGATATTTGGTATGCAACATTGTGGGGTGGATCTGATTCAAGTTTGTTCAAATCGGCCCCCTGGATTTATATTTGGGCTCACTATAGAAGCTCGAATTGGAACTTAGTGCATTTCAGGCAAATTTCTTTAAAAATTTTCTTCTCCAGATCTAGCAGGCAGAATCTTTTGATATTTGATATGCAACATTGTGGGGTGGAGCTGATTCAAGTTTGTTAAAATCGGCCCCCTCGATTCATTTTTGGGCTCACTATAGAAGCCCGAATTCGAACTTAGTGCATTCCAAACAAATTTCTTTAAAAATCTTCTTCTCCAGATCTAGCAGGCAGAATCTTTTGATATTTGGTATGTAACATTGTGGGGTGGATCTGATTCAAGTTTGCTCAAATAGGCCCCCTGGGTTTATATTTTTTTGCTCACCAGTATAGGAGCCCAAATTTGAACTTAGTGCATTTCAGGCAAATTTCTTTGAAAATCTTCTTCTCAAGATCCAGCAAGCAGAATCTTTTGATATTGGGTATGCACCATGCTTGGGGGAGGGGGGGGGGGAGATTCAATTTTGTCCAAGCCAAGTCCCTGGGTTCATATTTGGGCTCACTGTGGACACCCAAATTATAACTTAGTTCAAAATGAGGAATTTTCTTTAAAAATCTTCTTCAGATCCAGCAGTCGAAATGTTTTGATATTTGGTATGCAGCATCCTTAGGGGGGTGAGATTCAAGTTTGTTCAAGCCATGTTCCTAGGTCCATATTTGGGCTCACTGTGGGAGCCCGAATGATAACTCAGTTCAAAATGAGGAATTTTCTTTAAAAATCTTCTTCAGATCCAGCAGTCAGAATGTTTTGATATTTGGTATGCAGCATCCTTAGGAGGGTGAGATTCAAGTTTGTTCAATCCATGTCCCTAGGACCATATTTGGGCTCACTGTGGGAGCTTGAATTGTTACTTAGTTTGAAATGAGGAATTTTCTTAAAAAATCTTCTTCTTCAGATCCAGCAGTCAGAATGTTTTGATATGTGGTGTGTAGCATCCTTGGAGAAGGGGGGGGGGAACTCAGTTGGTAGAGGTGCAGGCTGCAAGCCAAGAGATCCTCGGTTCGAATACCACCTGCGGCAACCGTGTTGTGTCCTTGCGCAAGACACTTCACTCCCATTGCCCACATGGGGGCACGGTGGCGTTGTGTACTAAGGCATACTGCATGTCGATGGTGCACCTGTCTTCAACCAATGCTAACCCTGCTTGTGTGGAGTTAGTATGTTGGGGAGCGGACAGTTGCTCGCCGTTGCTTGGTGGTTCTCTCCGGGTACTCCGCCTTCCTCCACCCATAAAACTGTCGCGGTCATGATTAGCCATTGTGCAGAAATATGTGACCTTAAACACCAATAAATAAATAAATAAATAGGGGGGGGGGGGGGATTCAAGTTTGTTAAAGCCAAGTCCCTGGGTCCATATTTGGGCTCCCTGTAGCCCAAATTATAAATTAGTCAATATGAGGAATTTTTCTTTAAAAATCTTCTTCATATTCAGTAGTCGGAATGTTTTGATATTTGGCATGCAGCAACCTTAGGAGGCTGAGATTCAAGTTTGTTTAAGACAAGTCCCTTGTTCATATTTGGGCTCACTATGGGAGCCCGATTGACAACTTAGTTCAAAATGAGGAATTTTCTTTAAAAATCTTCTTCAGATCCAGCAGATGAATGCTTTTGATATTTTTTATGCAGCATCCTTAGGGGGGTAAGATTCAAGTTTGTTCAAGCCATGTCCCTAGGTCTATATTTGGGCTCATTGTGGGAGCTCGAATTGTAACTTAGTTCAAAATGAGGAATTTCTTTAAAAAATCTTCTTCCTCAGATCCAGCAGTCGGAATGTTTTGATATTTGGTGTGCAGCATTCTTAGGGAGGGGGGGGGGGGGAGGGGGGGGGAGATTCAAGTTTGTTAAAGCCAAGTCCCTGGGTTCATATATGGGCTCCCTGGGGGAGCCCGAATTATAACTTAGTTCAATACGAGGAATATTCTTTAAAAATCATTTTTTTTAGATCCACTGGTCAGAATCTTTGGATATTTGGTATAAGCTTTTCTTAGGAGGAGCAGATGCAACTTGTTGAAATCATTTCTCTGGGTTGATATTTAGACTACCATGTCAGGTGAGCACCCTCAGGCCCCCTGGGGCCTCTTGTATTCCAAAGTCGCAGAATTACCCCCGTGTCCACTGGAATTATAAATAAAGTATCTGCTAATTAGCTGCCATTTTGGGTATAACTATTTGCAGACGTTCTGATTTTTCTGGCAGACATTTTGGGCAAAGTTGTAAGCAGACATTTCATCCAAAAACATTTTTTGGCACATCGCAATCCAAAATAATTGGTATCATTTTCTGAATACCGAGGTATTTAATTATCCCAATACTGCCCAACACTAGCCTCTGCTGCCTCTAAAGACAGCCAAGACTTCTCTAGAAAGCACTGGCAAGGTACTTTAACTTCCATGAGCAAAACCACCAAACTTGCGTTCTACACGTACATAAACATTTATATGTAAGACAAGAAACCCACCAAACAGTGGATCTGGCCCCTTAAAAAACTCAGAAACACAGCTTGAGGACCTCATTCCATTGAGGGGTCTCCAGCTATGTTTCAAGGCAAAAGTTGAAAAAATAATAAATTGTGTTTGGCAATTTTAACACTGGCTAGTTTAGTCGTTATGTTTGGTAAAAGTTTAAATTACGCATTATGTGATAAAAAGAATCTCAAATTCCTCACAATTTGACATGAAATTTCTGAACCTCATTCACTGAAATTGGTCTGAGCCTCAGTAAATCTCAGCTCAGGTTGATTTTGGTGAACTCAGTACGGAAACCCAACATTTCTTGAATAACTAAACATTTTTCCATCTTTTGCTTCAGAAACATAGCCCATGACCTCTCACTGGAATGAATTCAATGAGCTTGTTCTAATAAGGGACAATAAGCTTTGTTTTCAAGGTGACAGTTGCAAAAATAATAAAGTTTGTTTTGATGAATTTTGTGAACAAGGCAGAAAATAAACAGACTGTCATCTGCAAAATGAGGTCCACAGAGGGTGTATTTAGTGATGCTACCCTGCACAGTAGGGGTAGCATCACTAAATTCACCCTCTGTGAACCTCAATCTGAATCGGGGTCTCAAAACTAAACAGAAAAGAGGTACCCAGAGGATAAATTGGCCCACTGTATAGGATAGCATCATCAAATTCACCCTCTGGGGACCTCATTCTGCAAATGTCAGACTGCTTATTTTCAGGCCTGTTTGTGAATAACACTACACTGGCCAGTTTACTCATTACGTTAGGTAAAAGGTTAAATTATACATTATGTGAAAAAAATAATCTCAAATTCGTCACGATTTGACGTGAAATGTCTGAACCTCATTCACTAAAATTGGACTTACGCTCAGTAAATCTCAGCTCAGGTTGATTTTAGTTAACTCAGTACAGAAATTTCATGTACTCATGACTCATTCGAGTTCCTCAATTTCATATGCTAATGCCTTTTGACCCATGTTACTAGAGTGTACATAGCTACAGCTCGACATTCAATGGATTTCACAAGGTACGCAGTTTAGAACACATCGAACCTACAATGTACAAGAAGTGAAGCTCGAGCACTGTTGAAAGCCTCAGATTTTAGTACCTGATGGAAGATTCATTGAAACCTGACATTTTGATTGAAATTCTGTCCAAACTGCTGGGTTAATACAAAATGAAATTGAATTTTTTAGCTGTAATAGACAGAACAGTTTGCCAATAATACATAAGAAGTTGAACAATTCATCATCAACAAAGCACACATAAGGCCCCACAAAGTAGATCTTCTGTTTCTCTTGCCAGTTTTTGTAAAATTGCATTTGGGCGGATGGTTTTTTATTAGCTCACTTGACTGAAAGTCATGGTGAGCTTTTCTTATCACTCTTCGCCATCATCCGTCCATCCATCGTCTATTGTCCGTTGTCTGTCATCCGTCGACCTGCGTGAAGGTAGTGTTTGAGCCTCTTTCTCCTAAACCACTGGCCACATTTTAATTAAATTTCATGTAAGTAGTGGTTATATAGGGGCATTTTGATTTTTATCCAAATTAGGTTTCGGCTCTTATTGAGCAGAGGTGTGGGGAAAAAAATGGCAAAATTTTTGAAAATCTTCTTCTAATGAACCACCAGTAGCAGAGACTTGATATGTGGTATACAGAGTCCTTTTGAGGTTTAGAATCAAGTTTGTTCAAGAGAAGTTTGTCGGGCATTATTTATTTGCCTTCGTTATGGGAGGGGCAAGAATTTTTGCCAGTCCCAAAATTTCTATATTTTTATACTGTACCAATGACCCAGACATAGCTGGTGCTAACTCTTAAAAATCTAGGGCCAAACACAAATTTTGCCCCCCAATCCCCAAAATTTGCATCTAAAACCAAAGAAATCATGTCCTGAATGGCCCTCCATACTTCGCCTCTACTGCGCATGCGCACTGTCAAGGAGGTCCCGAAATTGGCGCCATTTATCATTCTTTGTTTGGCCCTTCATCAGTTCACATCTGACTGATCTTTGTGCTTGTAAATCTCAGTTTAAATGATGCCAGACACATAAATATTAGAGAAATGGTGGATCTAAAGAGGAAATAGAAGGAGGAGAGGAAAAATGAGTGACAGAAAATAATCAGGGCTGTAACTTAAAATTTTTTAATGAAATTATGTTAAGTTACCTATTTTCGAGGAATGGGCCTGTTGTGGTCATTCTTGCTATAAAGTTACACTGCTTGTTCAGTGTTTTCCTCTCTCCCTTTCCTTTAAGTCCCCCCTTGCTATTCTCCCATGCTTTTGGCATATTTTCTGTAATATTATTACTAAAATTTCTTGGGAGTTTTAGCTGGGTAACAGAATGAATTCTGTTCTTTTCCCCATGTTTACGTCCTCACCCATGGGTGTTTAGACGTAGTGTTCTGCATCTACCATCTGATGTTCTGCAGTTTCTTCCCTGGAAGTCTCTGTTTTGCATCAGATAGTGTATTATTGGTAACTGATTTCGGGCCATGGTTATCAGTGCCTGGAGTCATGTTTCTGGTGTTTTTACACTTCTTGTTTACATTGACAACAGTCTCTGTGGAGGGGGATTTCTTGTCTTTGTGTTAGTTTAATCATAACAAGATACATTATTATTATTCGTAAGTGTTGCATTAATTTTTAAAAATATTTTTAAAATTTTTGTCCACACTTAGGCTTGGGATCCATTGGGGCTCAATGTTACTTTTCAGAAACTTGGGCTTTTCTGAAAAAATATTTTTTCAAAATTTTTTTTTTATTTCAATTATTTTTTCTATGTTAATGGATCATGTTATTATGTATCTTTGTTTTCAGGGGTTGGTGCGAGTACTAGGACTTTTTGTATTCTTTTCACAATGAAAGGATATTGTTCATTTGTAATAAGAGGAATTCCTCTGACTTTCATAATCATTGTATTGTAGTCAGTGGACTCGCACTAACTCCTGTTCAGTATGTGTCAATTGAGATGACAACATGGGAAGCGTGTGTCACGGTATGTTAGCGGGGAAATGGCCATGCCGGTCCTTTCTCCGCAGGGTCACTCTAGTTTATCAATCTCTATTTCAGACGAACAAGAACAGGGTGATGTATCCGTGATGTCTTCCAAAAGTGTGCCTCCGTCGTCACAATTAAATGAAGAGCTAGCGGCAAAGTGCTCATGGAAATACGTCAATTGCCTAAGAGGTCCCTAGTAGGATCGACGGCCTTTGACGTCCGCTAGCTTGCCCGGTGTAGCGTCCATTCATCGAATGGTTTGGCAGCCGGGTTTGTCCGTTGCGGTCCAGAAAGGAGTTTTGGGTGATGCGAGCACTATAAATCAACTAAGTGCACACCCAGTTACGGCGGATCAGAGGACAGAATGGAGGAAGCCTATTAGTCCGGTTCCTAGCTCGTCCAGGTCCATCCGGGCTGCTAGCGAGAGAGGCCCCTCTCTCGTACAACAACATCTGGGACCAGATGTTGTGGTACAAAATGTTTCGCATTCGGAGCATACGTCCACCGCTCGGGATGCTCCGTTATATAGACAGTCCGGAGAAACTGTCAATAAGGCTTCCTCATCCTCATGGCAGCGCACACGACCGCACCTTGGCTACGTGACCTCGGATATCCAGCCAGCTTCGCCAATCAGAGAATCCACGGCAACCAGGTCACGCCATCCGGTAGCCAGGGACACGAGGCTTGTAGACTACGGACGTTTGCATAAGAAAAGTATGCAGGAGTCAACGTACACGGAGCTTCCAGCGGCAAAGCATCGTAAGACCGCTACTCCACAGGCCTCAGTGACGGACGTGCTATCCCAAAGAGCACAACTTATCGCAGCATCCCAGCAACGACAGAATCTCAGTCGGATCAGGTAATATCGGACGACGCTGGGTCGGTATGCTCCGCTGAAGCATCAGGTACGGACGTCCGAAAACTTCATAGGGTCCGACAGGATGGCGAAAGGGTTTCGGAGGATTTCAAGCTTTCCCTTTCGGAACAACATAAGCTGCTGTACATTTCATCCGGCTTTATCTTCTAGAGGTTGTTTTGTCGGACCAGAATGCTGCGATGCCGGATAAGAGACTGATAGCGTCTGTGGACACAAGAATTTTTTGATCGGTTCAGGGACATCGTCCCTCAGTTTCCGACACAGTCCAATAATGTCACAGGAACTTTCGAATTATTGAACGACGCTATATATATTTATGCTTGCTATTAAACAAGCAAGTCTGGTTTCTTGTTCGCAAAAGTTACCGTGATGTCTTCCAAAAGTGTGCCTCTGTCATCATAGTTAAATGAAGAGCTAGCGGCAATAAGTGCTCATGGAAATACGTCAATCGCCTAAGAGGTCCCTAGTAGGATCGACGGTGTTGACATCCGCTAGCTCTCCCGGTGTAGCGTCCATTCATCGAATGGCTCGGCAGCCGGGTTCGTCTGTTGCGGTCCAGGAAGGAGATTTGGGTGATGCGAGCACTATAATAAGACAAAAGTACACACCCAGTGACGACGGATCAGAGGAGAGATCAGAGGAAGCCTTTTAGTCCGGTTCCTAACTCGTCCAGGTCCATCTGAGCTGCGAGCGAGAGAGGTCCCTCTCTCGTACAACAACATCTGGGACCAGATGTTGTGGTACAAACGTTTCGCATTCGGAGCATATGTCCGCCGCTCGGGACGCTCCGATATATAGACAGTCCGAGAGACTGTCAATAAGGCTTCCTTATCCTCACGGCAGCGCACACGACCGCACCTTGGCTACGTGACCTCAAATATTCTGCCAGCTTCGCCAATCAGGGATTCCACGGCGAACAGGTCACGCCATCCAGTAGCCAAGGTACACGAGGCCTGTAGACTCCGGACGCTCGCATAATAGAAGTATGCACGGGGCAACGTACACGGAGCTTCCAGCGGCAAAGCAATGTAAGAACGCTTCTCCACAGGCCTCAGTGACAGACGTGCTATCCAAAATAGCACAACTTATCGCAGCATCCCAGCAAACGACAGAATCTCTGTCGGATCAGGAATAATCCGACGACGCTGGGTCGGTTCGCTCCACTGAAGCATCGGGTTCGGACGACCGAGCACTTCATAGGGTCCGACAGGATGGCGAAAGGGATTCGGAGGATTTCGAGCTTTCCCTTTCGGAACAACAGAAGCTGCCATAGATTTCTTCCGGCATTATCTTCCAGAGGTTGTTCCGTCGGACTAGAATGCTGCGATGCTGGATAAGAGACTAATAGCGTCATTGGACACAGAGTTTTTGATCGGTTCAGGGACATCGTCCCTGAGTTGCCGACACTTTCCAATAATGTCACAAGAACATTCAAATTATTGAACGACGCTATATATAAGCTTGCTACCAAAACAGGCAAGTCTAGTTTCTTGTCCGCAAATGCTCTAAATCTGCCTTTCATCAATTCAAGGAATAAATTTGAAACGGCAGGACAGGGCATGCCGAGAGTTCCTCTGCGTCTAGACGACGAGGCTGAAGACTGGGAATTGTCCATATCGCCGTCTATGTCAATTCCAACCACGACGTTGGAAACGACAATATTGTCTAACAGACTTAACTTAGACGCTTTATCATATGCAGACCACCTTACTAAGGCGTTATCATTACGTCTTCAAGGGAAAGAATTCCAGGATATGATCCTCAATGAGATTTCTTTCAAGGGCAGTAGCTTTTCCACGTATAACTCCGCCCTTCAGTGGCAAACCTGGAGTTGGTTAGACGTGACGCAGCCCTAGCTACATCCACGCGCGTGGATAGTAAGGTGAAGAACTCTCTCAGAGTCGCTTCGGTCTCGGAGAAGCTTCTCTTCGACGGCAACCTTTCAGCAATCTATGAATTGCTTGATATAGACGTTCTCTTGTCAATCAAGTGTAACAAGAGATTCAGACTTGGGCAAACATTCAGTGGTTGACTCAGGGAGTTCCACTGCAGTTGCCGGATCCGAGTTTTACGATTATGACGGATGCCAGTCAAACAGGTTGGGGTACAACATTGATCCCAACGGATTCGAAGTGCCAGGGTCTTTGGGTTCCGCAGTTTCTAGGCAAGCACATAAACATCCAAGAAATGATGTCAGTTTGGCTTGCACTACGTCATTGGATGAACATTATTCAAAAAGCGCATGTCCAAATCCTTTCCGACAATACGACAGTAGTTGCGTATATCCGGAACCAGGGAGGCACTCATTCCGTTCCGATGTTCAATTTAACGGAAAGAATCCTTCTGTTTGTTCTAGAACACCAAGTTCTGCTTCAGTCCGTCATATTCCGGGTCGTCTGAATGTATTAGCAGACTCCCTTTCACGGAAGGGTCGCTTGTTGCCGTCAGAATGGACTCTCAACAAACAGGTATTCAATCAGATTTGCTACCAATGGGAGCGGCCAATGATAGACTTATTTGCGACACAACTCAACAATCAATTGCAGACGTATGTGTCACCATGTCCGGATCCCCGAGCATATGCAGTAAACGCTCTATCGATCTCGTGGGGCGGAATGATAGGATATGCGTATCCTCCAGCGCCTTTGTTTCAGCAAATATTGCTAAAGATAAGCAATTACAATACAATTATGTTGGTAGCATCTCTGTCTCCACAGAGACCGTGGATAAATTTACTCAGGTGTCTGCTGTGGGACTTACCGCGAAAACTTCCTCCACGAGAGGATCTTTTTCGCTGGGGAAATCGTGTCAACTTCATCACAACCCGCAAGGTCTCAACCTTCACGTATTCCGTTGTGCGGTCCTTCTTGCACGGCAAGCATTGTACAGGACGAGCAGTGGACGCGATTTCTAACTGTAGGAGGACCTCCTCTTCGCTATACTATGCGGCTAAAGTGGAAGGTCTTTCCTCGTTGGTGTAGGGATCATTATGTTGATATTTTTGATCCCTCCATACCAGACATTGCAAACTTTCTAGTATACTTGTTTGACGAGATCAACTGCAGCCTGTTACTATTAAAGGTTGTTGGTCTATGTTATCTGATACCTATGCACACCATGATAGTTTACAATTGGATCTAATGTCTCTTTATCTAAATTAGTTAGAAACTTTTCGATAAATAGACCTAGAACCCTTAGATTAATTCCTAAATGGAATTTAGCTTGGGTTCTTCTTAAACTAAAAGAAAACCATTTGAGCCTCTTGAGACAGTAGATTTCAAATTCTGGTCTTATAAGACGGCATTTCTCTTAGCTTTCTCTTCTGCTGAAGAGTCAGTGAGCTTCATGCACTATCGGTGGACGATTCTCACTTTCGTAGTATCGGGAACACTATTACCTTTACTACTAATGTTGGATTTTTGGCTAAGAATCAGGCTCCTAATAAATATCTGGAACCTATTGTTATTAAGGCCCTTCCGTCTTCAGATGGGCATAGGCCTTTACTCTGTCTGGTTAGAGCTTTATGTATTTATAAACAAGATCTCAGTTTATCAGAAAGGACGTAAAAGCTTCTTCTGTCTCTGATGCCTAATAGAAAGGACATTACGGTCCATTCTATTGCTAGATGGATTCAATTAACTATCTGTACTGCTTATGATAATCTATCTTTAACTCAGCAGTCTGTGCTTAAGATTTCGGCTCATGAAGTAATAGCTCTTTCTACATCTTGGGCTTCTGCCATCCACATTCACGAAATTTTATCTCAGAAATATTGAGTCCATTTCTGGAGACCTGCATTGTTTAGGTCCATTATCTGCTGCTCAGAATGTCGTTCACTAAACAGTTGCAACTATAGTTATGTAGGCTTTCTGTTCAGGCAGTGACTCCGTCTTGTTGCCCTCTTCGCTCTGGGCTATTTGACCCAGGGCAAGGGGAAGGGGGGGGGGTGTTCCCTTGGGTCACCTGTTTTATAATGAAAACAAGGGAATACCTCCTCCGGAGTCAGTAATTCTGAGCTGTTACTGGGATGGTTTTAAAGTGAAAAGTTAATGTTTAAAAAATTCATTCATGTCATATTTTTAAAGTGTAGCATTTGAATATGTCACGTGTCAAACGGGCGTTAATATACAATCCTCGGACACTTTTAAAAGAGTATAAAGAGTCTCAATTCTCTGGACTAACTTTATTTATTGGCTTACTTTAAAAATAATTAGTATAGGGATTATACTGGATGTTAATAGAGAACATGAATGTTATGATGCTCAATTATGGAGGGTGTTGTGTCTTTCTAATTTATCATAAATAAGAAAGATACATGTAAAGCCTAATACTCCTTTTCTCCTCGAGGGCTTGACTCTATTTTATATAGTTGAGTTTATTGGATTTTCCTCTATGTCCTAGGCCCTCCAGCCTTTTTACTATTCAGCTATGTCTGGGTCATTGGTACAGTATAAAAATGTTAAAAAATTTATAGTAATTTATATATTTTTTATACTTACCAATGACCCAGACGGGGATGGCCCTCCCAGGAGTTGGGAACTCATACCTTCCCGCTGAGTACATAGCGCTGACCAGGCACTGATTGTAAGAATGATAAATGGCGCCAATTTCGGGACCTCCTTGACACTGCGCATGCGCAGTAGAGGCAAAGTATGGAGGGCCATTCAGGACATGATTTCTTTGGTTTTAGATGCAAATTTTGGGGATTGGGGGGCAAAATTTGTGTTTGGCCCTAGATTTTTAAGAGTTAGCACCAGCTATGTCTGGGTCATTGGTAAGTATAAAAAATATATAAATTACTATAAATTTTTTAAATTTCCAAACCGAGAGGCAGATTTGAACCAAATTTGATATGAGGGCTTATTGGGTCATAAGTACTTAATTTATGCCCAAATGTGTTTTCCCCGTCGCCCCATGGGAACTGCAGGAGCTAAAAATAGAAAAAAATTAAAACGCCCATATCTCCAAAACTACACGACACTGAGAATTCTTATTTGGTGTGAAGCTTCCTTAGGACCAATAAAATGGAATGATCAAAAAAAATTGCCATCGGTTTTATCATGGGGTACTTTTTGGAGACTTTGAAAAAGTGCTGAGTCAGCATTTTTTAACACTGTGGGTAATGGGAAAAACATGTAAGACTACTTTCTCCCAAACCACTGCTCCAAAAGCTTTCAAATTTCACATATAACATCTTTGGAAGATTGTTTCACATGTTTATTGAAATCAATTCCTCCTTAGGGGAGTGAGATTCAAGTTTGTTCAAGCCAAGTCCCTGGGTCTGGGTTCATATTTAGGCTGAAAATTTGGGGCCCCGTTCCGGACTTTTTTTTGTTTTTTTATGCGTTTCAGTCAATTTTAAGACAAAATTATTTTTTTTACACTGAAAATTTGGGGTCCGGGGTGGGACTTAAAAAATTTGTGACCAAAATCCAGAATTTTTTTTTTGTTTTCAATTTTGGGAATAGAAGGAAAATCCTGTGTATTGTGTGGGCACAATCGCTTCATCTAGTTGGTATATGCTTTTCTTAGGAGGGGCGTATGCAGCTTATTCAAGTCCCTGGTTTGAAATTTAGACTACCATGTCAGGTGAGTGCCCTCAGGCCCCCTGGGGCCTCTTGTTTATTTTACTTTTTATTTTTGTAATTATTTCTTTGCCATCAGAAGTTCATGTTCTTGGTTTGTTTTATGTTTTAGGCCTCATAATCTACAGAATAGCATGGGTTGTGGTGTATTTCGTCCCTTGAGTGTAAGAAGGCTTTGCAATGCTAAATCATTGCAAAGCCTTTTTGTACTCAAGGGACAAATTTATGAATTTTATTAACTTGGGTAAAATATCAGACATAAACCATGTAGTTTTTATTTTTTTGAAGTTTGCATTGGTTATAATAAAGTGAAATTGTGGCAGCCAAAAGGCCTTGTGAAATAGATTTTTAACATTTTTAGGTCTAATATGATTTACTATTTATTTCCAGGAGCGGCCAGGAAGTCTTAATAGTGTAGATTTATTGAATAAAGGAGGTAGATTATATGCAGTACCTAAAGAAGTATGGAGACTTATAAATCATCTTTTCAACTATGGACGACACCAGGTAAGAAATTATTTCATTTAGGCATGTAGAGGAATACTGCAATCATAAATGGCTCTTAATTTTTTTTAAAAATGATCTTTTACATAAAATTTAACTTTGAATTGGTTCATCAGTCAATTTCTAATCATGTCTTAACTATGTATCCCTAGTAGCATAGTTTGTACAATAAATTGAAAACTTGGAAAACCCAGGATTCCAAATACTTTTTTTTAGATCACCTGACTGAAAGCCAAGGTGAGCTATAAAGATCTCTATTTGTCTGTCATCCAACATCATCTATTGGTGTCAATCATAAAGGTGGTGCTTGAGTCTTCTCCCAAACTGCTGGACTGACTCCAATAATATTTCATGTGAGTGATGACTGTGGATTGGCAGTTCTGTTTTTTTAAAATTGATGTGCTTCTCCCACCCACCCATTCCATAGGGAGGATAAAGGAAAATTGTCCCATATTTTCCAAAAATGTATTTTTCCAACTGTACCCTATGGCCCAGACACAGCTGGTGCTAACTCCAAACACAAATTTTGCCCCCCAATCTTCAAAATTTGCATTCAAAACTGAAAATTAGAAGTCCTATCTGGCCCTCCATACATTTACTCTCTGTGCATGCGCAGACGCCAGGAAGTAACTGGAATTGGCACCAACCTCATTCTTTGTTTGGCCCTCTGTCAGATAACAACAAACTGACTTCTGTGCTTTTAAATCTCAGTTTATAATGATGCCAGACACAAATCAATGGTTAATTTGGTGGATCCAAGGACACAACTGGATGAAGGAAGGAAGAAACGGTGGTTTGAAGCATTCTGGGCTGTAATTTTTTTAGCTCAACTTTGACGAAGTCAAATTTGAGCTATTGTCATGGCCCGTCATCCGTCTGTCCGTCTGTCCGTACGTCAACAATTGGCTATGGCTCGGGCTAGAGGTCGTATTTATGAACCGATCTTTACGAAACTTCTTGTGTACCTTTGTTATGACCCTGGGACGGGAACGAGTGTTTTTAGGTGTGGTCCGAAATTCAAGATGGCTGCCAGTGGCCATTTTGTACCGATGATGCAAAAATCAGTTTTTTGTACAGAACTTCTGTATGAAAGTTCTGATTTGAATAAAGTTTTGTATAAATGTTTAGTACCATGGGATACATCACATATAATACGGGTTTTTTTCTCGTGCGTAAATTATGCAAATTAGACTGACTGTGATTTATTTAGTGTTACTTTCAGAGCTGTAAGTGCCAAGCTGCTATGGCTTGGGCTAGAGGCCGTATTTATGAACCGATCTTTACGAAACTTCTTGGGTACCTTTGTTATGACCGTGGGACGAGAACGAGTGTTTTTGGGTGCGGTCCGAAATTCAAGATGGCTGCCAGCTGCCATTTTGTACCGACGATGCAGAAATCTGTTTTTTGTACAGAACTTCCATATGAAAGCTCTGATTTGAATAATTTTTTGTATGAATGTTTAGTACCATGGGATACATCACATATAATACAGGTTTTTTTCTCGTACGTAAATTGTGCAAATTAGACTAATTTTGATGTTTTTTGGGGTTACTTTCAGCACTGTAAGTGCAAATGCCAATACGGCTCAGGCTAGAGGCCGTATTTATGAACCGATCTTTACGAAACTTCTTGGGTACCTTTGGTATCACCGTGGGACGAGAACGAGTGTTTTGGGGTCCGGTCCGAAATTCAAGATGGCCGATGGCAGCCATTTTGTACAAAATTAGGTGCAATCAGATTTTTGCACAGAACTTCCATATGAAAGCCCTGATTTGAATAATTTTTTTGTGTCAATGTTTAGTACCATGGGATGCATCACATATAATACGGGTTTTTTTCTCGTGCAGAAATTATGCAAATTAGATGAACTTTGATTTTTTCAGTGTGACTTACACACAGTAAGTACACATGTCAATACGGCTCAGACAAGAGTCTGTATTTATGAACTGATCTTCACGAAATGTCTTGGGTACCTTTGTTATCACCTTGGGATGAGAACGAGTGTTTCTGGGTGCGGTCTAAAATTCAAGATGGCTGCTAGTGGCCATTTTGTACCGAAATTAGGTCTAATCAGTTTTTTGTACACAACTTCTATACAGCTCAGACTAGAGGCCATATTTATGAACCAATCTTTACGAAACTTCTTGGGTACCTTTGTTATCACCGTGGGATGAGAGCGAGTGTTTTTGGGTGTGGTCCGAAATTCAAGATGGCCACCAACAGCCATTTTGTACCAAAATTAGTGCAATCAGTCTTTTGTATAGAACTTCTGTATGAAAGTTCTGATTTTAATAAATTTTTGTATGAATGTTTAGTAACATGGAATACATCACATATTGTAAGGGTTTTTTTTTCGTGCAGAAATTATGCAAATTAGATGAACTTTGATTTATTCAGTGCTACTTACACAATGTAAGCACACATGTCAATACGGCTCAGGGTAGAGGCTGTATTTATGAACCGATCTTCACAAAACTTCTTGGGTACCTTTGTTATCTCCTGGGGATGAGAATGAGTGTTTCTGGGTACGGTCCAAAATTCAAGATGGCTGCCAGTGGCCATTTTGTACCGAAATTAGGTCCAATCAGTTTTTTGCCACAAGTTCTATACAGCTCGTATTTATGAACTGATCTTCACAAAACTTCTTGAGTACTTTTGTTTTCACCTTGGGACAGGAACGAGTGTGTTTTGGGGTGCCTTTGTTATCACTGTGCTATGAGAACAAATATTTTGGGGTTCAGTCAGACCCACTCTGGGACTCAAAGATTTTTTCTAGTTTAGCATCTGACTGTCACCCACCTTTACAATACTTTACCTATACATTTGTTACAGGCAACGGTCAGTATTTATGTACAGACCATTACAATACTTTATATGTACCTTTGTTATCAGGTCATTACCTAGATGTTTGTCATTGCTGTGTCACATACTATACACGTACATGTCTTTGTCTTGACAAGTTGAGCTACAGTGTCATTGACACTTTCATTTAGTTCATGTTTCCCAATTTCGGGACATGGGCCTGACGTCATCATTGTTGATATTGATATTTTTATACTGTACCAATGACCCAGACATAGCTGGTGCTAACTCTTAAAATACAGGGCCAAACACAAATTTTGCCCCCCAATCCCCAAAATTTGCATCTAAAACCAAAGAAAACATGTCCTGAAAGGCCCTCTACACTTCGCCTCTACTGCGCATGCGCAGTGTCAAGGACGTTCCGAAATTGGCGCCATTAATCATTCTAAGTTTGGCCCTTCATCAGTTAACATCTGACTGATCTTTGTGCTTGTAAATCTCAGTTTAAATGATGCCAGACACATAAATATTAGTGAAATGGTGATTCTAAGGAGGATAGAGAAGGAGGAGAGGAAAAAATGTGTGACAGAATATTATCAGGGCTGTAACTTAAAATTTTTTAATGAAATTATGTTAAGTTACCTATTTTCGAGGCAGCAGCCATTTTGTTGTCATTCTGATTATTTAGTTACACTGTTTTTTAAGTGTTTTCCTCTCTCCCTGTCCTTTAAGTCCCCCCTTGCTATTCTCCCATGCTTTTGGCATAGTTTTTGTAATTATTATTACTAAATTTTCTTGGGAGTTTTAGCTGAATAACAGAATGAATTCTGTTCTTTTCCCCATGTTTACGTCTTCACCTACGGGTGGTTAGGCGTTGTGTTCTGCATCTACCATCTGATGTTCTGCAGTTTCTTCCCTGGAAGTCTCTGTTTTGCATCAGATAGTGTATTTTTGGTAACTGATTTCGGGCCTGGGTGCCTGGAGTCTTATTTTAGTGTTTTTACACTCATTGTTTACATTTACAACAGCCCTCTGTGTGAGGGGGGGATTTTTGGAAAATAATATCTTGATGTTATTTTAATCATAACTAGATACATTATTATTGTTCGTAAGTGTTGAATAAATTGTTTAAAATATTTTTAAAATTTTTGTCCACACTTAGGCTTGGGATCCATTGGGGCTCAACGTTACTTTTCAGAAACTTGGGCTGTTCTGAAAAAATATTTTTTCAAAATATTTTGATTTCAATTATTTTTTCTATATTAATGGATCATATTATTATTATGTATTTTGATTGCCAGGGGTTAGTGCGAGTACCAGGACTTGTTTTCTTTTCACATTGAAAGGATATTAATCAATTGTATTAAGAGGAAGTCTTCCTCTGACTTTATAATCATTCTATATGTGGTCAGTGTACTCGCATTAACTCCTGTTCTGTATCGTATGATTTCGATGACAATATGGGAAGCGTATGTCACGGTATGTTTTTGGGGAATTGGACACTCCGGTCCTTTCCCTGCAGGGTCACTCTACTTTATCAATTTCTATTTCAGACGATCAAGATTAGGGTGATGTATCTGTGATGTCTTCCAACAGTGTGCCTCCGTCGTCACAATTTATGAAGGGCTAGCGGAAAAGTGCTCATGTTAATACGCCAATTGCCTAAGAGGACCCTAGTAGGTTCGACGGCCTTTGACGTCCACTAGCTCGCCCGGTGTAGCGTCCATTCACCGAATGGTTCGGCAGCCGGGTTCGTCCGTTGCGGTCTAGAAGGAATTTTGGGGTGATGCGAGCACTATAAATCAACCTAATGCACACCCAGTGAAGGCGGATCGGAGGGAGAACAGAGGAAGCCTTTTAGTCCGGTTCATAGCCCGTTCCGGTCCATTCGGACGGCAAGCGAGAGAGGCCCCTCTCTCGTTCAACAACATCTGGCCCCAGATGTTGTGGTACAAAATGTGTCGCAAGCGGAGCATACGTCCGTCGCTCGGGACGCTCCCTTGTATAGGCAGTCCGCAGAGACTGCTAAGGCTTCCTCTTCTCGTCAGCGCACACGACCGCACCTTAGCTGCGTGACCGCCGATATATTCAGGGCTCGATTTAACTGGATTAGCATAGCACTTTGCTCTCCAATTTCTGAATTTTGCTATTCAAGATTTATTAGTTTCAAGTGCTTTTGGATCAACTGCTAATCAATTTTCCAGGGTGAATAGTAAATTGCTATTCAAAATTTTCAGATTAAATCAAGCCCTGATATTACCAGCTTCGCCGATCAAGGATTCTTCGGCGACCAGGTCACACCATCCGGTAGCCAGGGACACGAGGCCTGCAGACTCCGGACGTTCGCATAGGAAGTGTGCGGGAGTCAACGTACACGGAGCTTCCGGCGGCAATGCATCGTAAGACCGCTACTGCACAGGCCTCGGGAACGGACGTGCTTTCCTAAATAGCACAGTTTATCGCAGCATCCCAGCATCAACTGAATCTGTCGCATATTTTTTATCCGATGATACTGGGTCAGGACGCTCCGCGGAAGCGGGTACGGACGTCCGAAAGTTTCATCCGGTCCGACGGGATACCGAAAGGGATTTGGAGGATTTCGAGCTTTCCCTTTCGGAACAACATATGCTGTTGTGTATGTCATCTGACTTGGTCTTCTACAGCTTCTTTCGTCGGACCAGAATGCTGCGATGCCGGATAAGAAACTGATAGCGTCGGTGGACTTAGAAATTTTTGGTTCGGTTCAGGGACATCGTCCCTCAGTTCCGACATAGTCCAATAATGTCACACAAACTTTCGAATTATTGAACGACGCTATATATATTATTATTTTATGCTTGCTATAACCAAGCATTTCTGGTATTTTTATACTGTACCAATGACCCAGACATAGCTGGTGCTAACTCTTAAAATATAGGGCCAAACACAAATTTTGCCCCCCAATCCCCAAAATTTGCATCTAAAACTAAAGAAAACATGTCCTGAAAGGCCCTCCACACTTCGCCCCTACTGCGCATGCGCAGTGTCAAGGACGTTCCGAAATTGGCGCCATTAATCATTCTAAGTTTGGCCCTTCATCAGTTAACATCTGACTGATCTTTGTGCTTTTAAATCTCAGTTTAAATGATGCCAGACACATAAATATTAGTGAAATGGTGATTCTAAGGAGGATAGAGAAGGAGGAGAGGAAAAGAATGTGTGACAGAATATTATCAGGGCTGTAACTTAAAATTTTTTAATGAAATTATGTTAAGTTACCTATTTTCAAGGCAGCAGCCATTTTGTTGTCATTCTGATTATTTAGTTACACTGTTTTTTCAAGTGTTTTCCTCTCTCCCTGTCCTTTAAGTTCCCCCTTGCTATTCTCCCATGCTTTTGGCATAGTTTCTGTAATTATTATTACTAAAATTTCTTGGGAGTTTTAGCTGAATAACAGAATGAATTCTGTTCTTTCCCCATGTTTACGTCTTCACCTACGGGTGGTTAGGCGTTGTGTTCTGCATCTACCATCTGATGTTCTGCAGTTTCTTCCCTGGAAGTCTCTGTTTTGCATCAGATAGTGTATTTTTGGTAACTGATTTCGGGCCTGGGTGCCTGGAGTCTTATTTTAGTGTTTTTACACTCATTGTTTACATTTACAACAGCCCTCTGTGTGAGGGGGGGATTTCTAAATAATAATATCTTTATGTTATTTTAATCATAACTAGATACATTATTATTGTTCGTAAGTGTTGAATAAATTGTTTAAAATATTTTTAAAATTTTTGTCCACACTTAGGCTTGGGATCCATTGGGGCTCAACGTTACTTTTCAGAAACTTGGGCTGTTCTGAAAAAATATTTTTTCAAAATATTTTGATTTCAATTATTTTTTCTATATTAATGGATCATATTATTATTATGTATTTTGATTGCCAGGGGTTAGTGCGAGTACCAGGACTTGTTTTCTTTTCACATTGAAAGGATATTGATCAATTGTTTTAAGAGGAAGTCTTCCTCTGACTTTATTATCATTCTATATGTGGTCAGAGTACTCGCATTAACTCCTGTTCTGTATCGTATGATTTCGATGACAATATGGGAAGCGTATGTCACGGTATGTTGTTGGGGATTTGGACACTCCGGTCCTTTCCCCGCAGGGTCACTCTACTTTATCAATTTCTATTTCAGACGATCAAGATTAGGGTGATGTATCTGTGATGTCTTCCAACAGTGTGCCTCCGTCGTCACAATTAATGAAGGGCTAGCGGAAAAGTGCTCATGTAATACGCCAATTGCCTAAGAGGACCCTAGTAGGTTCGACGGCCTTTGACGTCCGCTAGCTCGCCTGGTGTAGCGTCCATTCACCGAATGGTTCGGCAGCCGGGTTCGTCCGTTGCGGTCTAGAAGGAATTTTGGGGTGATGCGAGCACTATAAAATTAACTTAATGCACACCCAGTGACGGCGGATCGGAGGGAGAACGGAGGAAGCCTTTTAGTCCGGTTCATAGCTCGTTCCGGTCCATCCGGACGGCAAGCGAGAGAGGCCCCTCTCTCGTTCAACAACATCTGGCCCCAGATGTTGTGGTACAAAATGTGTCGCTAGCGGAGCATACGTCCGTCGCTCGGGACGCTCCGTTGTATAGGCAGTCCGCTGAGACTGCTAAGGCTTCCTCTTCTCATCAGCGCACACGACCGCACCTTGGCTGCGTGACCGCCGATATATTACCAGCTTCGCCGATCAAGGATTCTTCGGCGACCAGGTCACACCATCCGGCAGCCAGGGATTCGAGACCGATGGACTCCGGACGTTCGCATAGGAAAAGTATGCGGGAGCCATCTGATGCGGAGCTGCCCTCGGCAAAGCAGCGATAGACTGCGCCTCCGCAGGTCTCGACGCCGGACATTCTTGTGCACATAGCACAGCTTATCGCAGCATCCCAGCAGCCGACAGAAACGGTGTCGGATCGAGAATTGTCCGACGGCGCTGGGTCGGTAGCCGGGGACACGAGGCCTGCAGACTCCGGACGTTCGCATAGGAAGTGTGCGGGAGTCAACGTACACGGAGCTTCCGGCGGCAATGCATCGTAAGTCCGCTACTGCACAGGCCTCGGGAACGAACGTGCTTTCCTTAATAGCACAGTTTATCGCAGCATCCCAGCATCAACTGAATCTGTCGCATATATTTTATCCGACGATGCTGGGTCGGGACGCTCCGCGGAAGCGGGTACGGACGTCCGAAAGTTTCATCCGGTCCGACGGGATACCGAAAGGGATTCGGAGGATTTCAAGCTTTCCCTTTCGGAACAACATATGCTGCGATGCCGGATAAGAAACTGATAGCGTCGGTGGACTTAGAAATTTTTGGTTCGGTTCAGGGACATCGTCCCTCAGTTCCGACATAGTCCAATAATGTCAAACAAACTTTCGAATTATTGAACGACGCTATATATATTATTATTTTATGCTTGCTATCCAAGCATTTCTGGTTTCTTGTTCGAAGAGTTATGGAGATGTCTTTCAAAAGTGTGCCTCTGTCGTCATAGTTAATGAAGAGTTAGCGGCAATAAGTGCTCATGGAATATGTCTATCGCTTACGGAGTGACATTTGCTAGCTCACCCGGTGTAGCGTACATTCATCGAATGGTTCGGCTGCCGGGTTCGTCCGTTGCGGTTTAGGAAGGAGATTTGGGTGATGCGAGCACTTTAATTACTTTAGTACTCACCCAGTGACGGCAGATTGAGGACAGATCGGAGGAAGCCTGTTAGTCCGGTTCCTGGCTTGTCCAGGTCCGTCCGGGCTGTGAGCGAGAGAGATTCCTCTCTCGCCCAACAACATAGGGGACCACATGTTGTGGTTCAGATATTTTACATTCGGAGCATATGTCCGTTGCTCGGGACGCTCCGTTATATTGACAGTCCGAGAGACTGTCTTTAATGCTTCCTCATCCTCACAGCAGGGCACACGACCGCACATTGGCTACGTGACCTCGAGTATCCGATCAGTTTCGGCATTCAGTGATTCCACGGCGAATAGGTCGCGCCATCCGGTAGCCAAGGGACACGAGGCCTATACACTCCGTTCGCTCGCATATTGGAAGTATGCACGGGGTAACGATCACGGAGCTTCCAGCGGCAATGCATCGTAAGACCGCTTCTCCTCAGGCCTCAGTGACGGACGTGCTATCCGAGTTAGCACAGTTGTTTCGCAGCATCCCAGCAATTGACAGTTTCTCGGTCGAATCAGGAATTATCTGACGGCGCTGGGTCGGTGCGGTCCGCGGTTGCATCAGCTACGGACGACCGAACGCTTTATAGGGTCCGACAGGATGGCGAAAGGGATTCGAAAGATTTCGAGTTTTCCCTTTAGTAGTATCGGAAGATGCCTTTCATATCTTCTGGCATTATCTTCCAGTGATTATTATTTCGGACTTCATTGCTGCGATCTTGGATAAGAGACTTATAGCGTCATTGGACTCGGATTTTTCGATCGGTACAGGGACATTGTCCCTGACTTACCGACGCAGTCCAATATTGTCATTACAACATGTGTTTTATTTTTCGATGCTATATATATATATATATATATATATACAAGCCTGCTACTAAGCATGATAGTTTAGTTTCTTGTCCGCGTTGCTCATTTCTGCCATTTTATCATTTTTACAAATAGTTTATTTTGGCAGAGCAGGGCATACCGAGAGTTCATATGCGTCTAGACGGTGTGATTAAAGACTGCATATATTCTTTTTCGTCGTTTATGTCTTTTCCAATTTCAATGTTGGGAACGACATTATGTATAGTAGACTTAACTTAGACGCTTTATTATACGTAATCCGCCTTACTGAGGCGTTATTATTACGTCTTCAAGAAAAGATTTACGGGATATTATTCTCAATGTAATTTCTTTTGAGGGCAGTAGTTTGTTCACGTATAACTCCGCCCTTCAGTGGCTGATTGGAGTTGGTTAGACGTGACGCAGCCCTAGCTACATCCACACGCGTGGATAGTAAGGTTAAGAACTCTCTCAGAGTCGCTTCGTTCTCGGAGGAGCTTCTCTTCGACGGCAACTTTCCGGCAATCCATGAATTGCTCGATTTATACGTTCTCTTGTCTATCTAGTGTTACAAGAGATTCAGACTGGGGCAAACATTCGGTGGTTGACTCAGAGAGTGCCGTCGCAGTTGCCGGACCCGAGTGTGGCTGTTATGACGGTTGCCAGTCAAACAGATTGGGATATATACTGATCCCTACGGATTCGAAGTGCCAGGGTCTTTGGGTTCCGCAGTCTTTTAGCAATCAGTTTAACTTCCGCGGAATAATGTTTTTTAGGCTTGCTTTATGTCATTGCATGAACATTATTCAGAAACGCATGCCCAAATTCCTGTCCTTTAATTCGACAGTAGTGGCGTATCTCCGGAACCAGGGAGACACTCTTTCGTTTCCGTTATTCAATTTAATGGAAAGAATCCGTCTGTTGGTTATAGTACACCAAGTTCAGTTTTGGTCCGTCATATTCCGGGTCGTCTGATTGTTTTATCGGACTCCCGTTCTCTTATGGGTCGCTTGTTGCTGTCAGAATAGACTCTCAACAAACAAGTATTCAATCAGATTTGCTATCTATGGGAGCGCCCAATGATGATTTATTTATGACACAGCTTGCTAATCAATTGCAGACGTATGTGTTGGCTTGTCCAGATCTCTGAGCTAATAGTGTTAACGCTCTATTGATCTATAGGACGGAATGATAGGATACGCGTATCCTCCGGCGCTGTTGTTTTAGCAGGTATTGCTAAGATAAACAACCACAATACATTTCTGTTGATAGCATCTCTATCTTCACAGAGATCATGAGTAATTTACTCTCTTGTCTACTGTGGGTCTTAACGTGAAATCTTCCTCTATGTGAGGATCTTTTTTCACTGGGTAAATCGTGTCATCTTTATCACAACCAGCAAGGTCGCAACCTTCATGTATTCCGTTGTGTGGTCCGTATTGCATTGTAAGCACTGTACTGGACGAGCTTTGGATGCGATTTCTTACTATAGGAGATCCTCTTCTTCGCTATTCTATGCGATTAAAGTGGAGGCTCTTCCGTCGTGGTGTGGGGATCATTATGTTCATATTCTTGATCCCTCCATACTACTCATTGCTATTTTTTAGTATACTTGTTTCACAAGATCTACTGCAGCCTGTTATTATTTAGGTTATAGGTTTATGTTACCTCATACCTATGCACTCTACGATAGTTTACAATTGAGTCTTTTGTCTCTTTATCTAAGTCAGTTAGTAACTTTTTGATAAATAGACTTAGAATCTTTAGATTAAATTCCTATACGGATTTTAACTTCGGTTCTTATTTAGCTAAGTAATCATTTGAGCCTCTGGAAACAGTAGTTTTCAAATTCTGACCTTTTAGACAGTAATTCTGTTGGTTTCTCTTTTACTGTAGAGTCAGTGAGTTTCATGCACTATCGATGGATGATTTTCACTTTCATAGTTTCGGAATCAATACTTCCGTTACTATTTAGGTTGGATTGTTGCATAAGAGTTAGGCTCTTATTATCCGGAACCTATTATTTTAAGGTCCTTCCGTCTTCGTATGGGCATAGGCCTTTACTCTTTCCGGGTACAGTTTATGTATTTATAAACAGATATCTGTTTATTACAAGGGCGTAAGCTTCTTCTGTCTTTGATGTCTAGTAGAAGGACGTTACGCTCCATTTTATTAATGGATTCTATTAACTATCGGTACTGCTTATGGTATATCATTGACTTAGCAGTTGTGCTTAAGATTTCGGCTCATGAAGTAAGAGTTCTTCTACTTCTTGGGCTTACATTAATAGTGTCGCTATTATAGATTTTTGAAGGCCGCTCATTGCGCTCAGCCATCCACATTCATGAATTTTATCTTAGAAATATCGAGTCAATTTCTGGAGGCCTCTTTTGTTAGGTCTATTATCTACTGCTCAGAATGTCATTCACTTAACAGTTGCTACTATAGCTAGGTAGGCTGTCTGTTTCGGCAGTGTCTCCGTTCGGCTGCCCTCTTCGCTCTGGGCTATTTGACCCAGGGCAAGAAAAAGGGGGGGGGGGGGGGGGGGGGAGGGTGTTCCCTTGGGTCACCTGTTTTACTATGAAAACAAGGGGATACCTCCTCCGGAGTTAGTAATTCTGAGCTGTTATTGGGATGGTTGTTTAGTGAGAAGTTTAAGTTTTTAAAATTCATTCAAGTCTTAGTTTTTAAAGTATAGCTTTTGAATATTGCATATGTCAACGGACATAATTATGCAATTCTCAGACACTTTTAGGAGTATAAGAGTCTCTATTCTCTAGACTTACTTTATTATTGGCTTACTTTAAAAATTATTAGTATAAGGATTATATTGGATATTAATAGAGTACATGGATGTATGAAGCTCAATTTTGGAAGGTGTTGTATCTTTCTAATTTTTCATAAATAAGAAAGATACATGTAAGGCCTATTACTTCTTTTCCCTACAGGGGATGACTCTATTTTATTTTATTGTGCGTATTCCATTTTGCTCTATGTCCTTGGCCCTCCAGCCTTTTTACTATTCAGCTATGTCTGGGTCATTGGTACAGTATAAAAATGTTAAAAAATTTATAGTAATTTATATATTTTTTATACTTACCAATGACCCAGACGGGGATGGCCCTCCCAGGAGTTGGGAACTCTTGCCTCCCCGCTGAGTACATAGCGCTTACCAGGCACTGGTTATTAGAATGATTAATGGCGCCAATTTCGGAACGTCCTTGACACTGCGCATGCGCAGTAGGGGCGAAGTGTGGAGGGCCTTTCAGGACATGTTTTCTTTAGTTTTAGATGCAAATTTTGGGGATTGGGGGGCAAAATTTGTGTTTGGCCCTATATTTTAAGAGTTAGCTCCAGCTATGTCTGGGTCATTGGTAAGTATAAAAAATATATAAATTACTATAAATTTTTTAACTTCTTGTTCGCAAAGTTACGGAGATGTCTTTCAAAAGTGTGCCTCTGTCGTCATAGTTAATGATGAGCTAGCGGCAATAAGTGCTCATGGAATATGTCTATCGCCTACGGAGTGACATTCGCTAGCTCACCCGGTGTAGCGTACATTCATCGAATGGTTCGGCTGCCGGGTTCGTCCGTTGCGGTCTAGGAAGGAGATTTGGGTGATGCGAGCACTTTAATTACTTTAGTACTCACCCAGTGACGGCAGATTGAGGACAGATCGGAGGAAGCCTGTTAGTGCGGTTCCTGGCTTGTCCAGGTCCGTCCGGGCTGTGAGCGAGAGAGGTCCCTCTCTCGTCCAACAACATAGGGGACCGCATGTTGTGGTTCAGATATTTTACATTCGGAGCATATGTCCGTCGGTCGGGACGCTCCGTTATATTGACAGTCCGAGAGACTGTCCTTAATGCTTCCTCATCATCACAGCAGGGCACACGACCGCACATTGGCTACGTGACCTCGAGTATCCGATCAGTTTCGTCATTCAATGATTCCATGGCGAATAGGTCGCGCCATCCGGTAGCCAAGGGACACGAGGCCTATACACTCCGTTCGCTCGCATATTGGTAGTATGCACGGGGTAACGATCACGGAGCTTCCGGCGGCAATGCATCGTAAGACCGCTTCTCCTCAGGCCTCAGTGACGGACGTGCTATCCGAGTTAGCACAGTTGTTTCGCAGCATCCCAGCAATTGACAGTTTGTCGGTCGAATCAGGAATTATCCGACGGCGCTGGGTCGGTGCGGTCCGCGGTTGCATCAGGTACGGACGACCGAACGCTTTATAGGGTCCGACAGGATGGCGAAAGGGATTCGAAAGATTTCGAGTTTTCCCTTTAGTAGTATCGGAAGCTGCCTTTCATATCTTCTGGCATTATCTTCCAGTGATTGTTATTTTGGACTTCATTGCTGCGATCTTGGATAAGAGACTTATAGCGTCATTGGACTCGGATTTTCCGATCGGTTCAGGGACATTGTCCCTGACTTACCGACGCAGTCCAATATTGTCATTACAACATGTGTTTTATTTTTCGACGCTATATATATATATATATACAAGCCTGCTACCAAGCATGATAGTTTAGTTTCTTGTCCGCGTTGCTCATTTCTGCCATTTTATCATTTATACGAATAGTTTATTTTGGCAGAGCAGGGCATACCGAGAGTTCATATGCATCTAGACGGTGTGGTTAAAGACTGGATATATTCTTTTTCGCCGTTTATGTCTTTTCCAACTTCAGTGTTGGAAACGACATGATGTATAGTAGACTTAACTTAGACGCTTTATCATACGTAATCCGCCTTACTGAGGCATTATCATTACGTCTTCAAGAAAAGATTTACGGGATATTATTCTCAATGTAATTTCTTTTGAGGGCAGTAGTTTGTTCACGTATAACTCCGCCCTTCAGTGGCTGATTGGAGTTGGTTAGACGTGACGCAGCCCTAGCTACATCCACACGCGTGGATAATAAGGTTAAGAACTCTCTCAGAGTCGCTTCGTTCTCGGAGGAGCTTCTCTTCGACAGCAACTTTTTGGCAATCCATGAATTGCTCGATTTACACGTTCTCTTGTCTATCTAGTGTTACAAGAGATTCAGACTGGGGCAAACATTCGGTGGTTGGCTCAGAGAGTGCCACCGCAGTTGCCGGACCCGAGTGTGGCTGTTATGATGGTTGCCAGTCAAACAGATTGGGATATAATTCTGATCCCTACGGATTCGAAGTGCCAGGGTCTTTGGGTTCCGCAGTCTCTTAGCAACCAGTTTTCTTCCGCGGAATAATGTTTTTTAGGCCTGCTTTATGTAATTGCATGAACATTATTCAGAAACGCATGCCCAAATCCTGTCCTTTAATTCGACAGTAGTGGCGTATCTCCGGAACCAGGGAGGCACTCTTTCGTTTCCGTTATTCAATTTAATGGAAAGAATCCGTCTGTTGGTTATAGTACACCAAGTTCTGTTTTGGTCCGTCATATTCCGGGTCGTCTGATTGTTTTACCGGACTCCCGTTCTCTTACGGGTCGCTTGTTGCTGTCAGAATGGACTCTCAACAAACAAGTATTCAATCAGATTTGCTATCTATGGGAGCGCCCAATGATGATTTATTTACGACACAGCTTGCTAATCAATTGCAGACGTATGTGTTGGCTTGTCCAGATCTCTGAGCTAATGTTGTTAACGCTCTATTGATCTATAGGACGGAATGATATGATACGCGTATCCTCCGGCGCTGTTGTTTCAGCAGGTATTGCTAAGATAAACAACCACAATACATTTCTGTTGATAGCATCTCTATCTTCACAGAGATCATGGGTAATTTACTCTCTTGTCTACTGTGGGTCTTAACGTGAAATCTTCCTCTATGTGAGGATCTTTTTTCACTGGGTAAATCGTGTCATCTTTATCACAACCCGCAAGGTCTCAAACTTCATGTATTCCATTGTGTGGTCCGTATTGCATTGTAAGCACTGTACTGGACGAGCTTTGGACGCGATTTCTTACTATAGGAGATCCTCTTCTTCGCTATTCTATGCGGCTAAAGTGGAGGCTCTTCCGTCGTTGGTGTAGGGATCATTATGTTCATATTGTTGATCCCTCCATAGTACTCATTGCAATTTTTTAGTATACTTGTTTCACAAGATCTACTGCAGCCTGTTATTATTTAGGTTATAGGTTTATGTTACCTCATACCTATGCACTCTACGATAGTTTACAATTGAGTCTTATGTCTCTTTATCTAAGTTAGTTAGTAACTTTTTGATAAATAGACTTAGAATCTTTAGATTAAATTCCTTTATGGATTTTAACTTCGGTTCTTATTTAGCTAAGTAATCATTTGAGCCTCTGGAAACAGTAGTTTTCAAATTCTGACCTTTTAGACAGTAATTCTGTTGGTTTCTCTTTTACTGTAGAGTCTGAGTTTCATGCACTATCGTAGGATGATTTTCACTTTCGTAGTTTCGGAATCACTACTTCCGTTACTATTTAGGTTGGATTTTTGCATAAGAGTTAGGCTCCTATTATCCGGAACCTATTATTTTTAAGGTCCTTCCGTCTTCGTATGGGCATAGGCCTTTACTCTTTCCGGGTAGAGTTTATGTATTTATAAACAGATATCTGTTTATTACTATGGGCGTAAGCTTCTTCTGTCTTTGATGTCTAGTAGAAGGACGTTATGCTCCATTTTATTGTTAATGGATTCTATTAACTATCGGTACTGCTTATGGTATATCATTGACTTAGCAGTTGTGCTTAAGATTTCGGCTCATGAAGTAAGAGTTCTTCTACTTCTTGGGCTTACATTAATAGTGTCGCTATTATAGATTTTTGAAGGCCGCTCATTGCGCTCAGCCATCCACATTCATGAATTTTAATCTCAGAAATATCGAGTCCATTTCTGGAGGCCTCTATTGTTAGGTCTATTATCTACTGCTCAGAATATCATTCACTTAACAGTTGCTACTATAGCTAGGTAGGCTGTCTGTTTCGGCAATGTCTCCGTTCTGCTGCCCTCTTCGCTCTGGGCTATTTGACCCAGGGCAAGAAAAAGGGGGGGGGGGGGGGAGGGTGTTCCCTTGGGTCACCTGTTTTACTATGAAAACAAGGGGATACCTCCTCCGGAGTTAGTAATTCTGAGCTGTTATTGGGATGGTTGTTTAGTGAGAAGTTTAGGTTTTTAAAATTCATTCAAGTCTTAGTTTTTAAAGTATAGCTTTTGAATATTGCATATGTCAACGGACATGATTATGCAATCCTCAGACACTTTTAGGAGTATTAGAGTCTCTATTCTCTAGACTTACTTTATTTATTGGCTTACTTTAAAAATTATTAGTATAAGGATTATATTGGATATTAATAGAGTACATGGATGTATGAAGCTCAATTTTGGAAGGTGTTGTATCTTTCTAATTTATCATAAATAAGAAAGATACATGTAAGGCCTATTACTTCTTTTTCCCTACAGGGGATGACTCTATTTTATTTTATTGAGCGTATTCCATCTTGCTCTATGTCCTTGGCCCTCCAGCCTTTTTACTATTCAGCTATGTCTGGGTCATTGGTACAGTATAAAAATGTTAAAAAATTTGTAGTAATTTCTATATTTTTTATACTTACCAATGACCCAGACGGGGATGGCCCTCCCAGGAGTTGGGAACTCTTGCCTCCCCGCTGAGTACATAGCGCTTACCAGGCACTGGTTATTAGAATGATTAATGGCGCCAATTTCGGAACGTCCTTGACACTGCGCATGCGCAGTAGAGGCGAAGTGTGGAGGGCCTTTCAGGACATGTTTTCTTTGGTTTTAGATGCAAATTTTGGGGATTGGGGGGCAAAATTTGTGTTTGGCCCTGTATTTTAAGAGTTAGCACCAGCTATGTCTGGGTCATTGGTAAGTATAAAAAATATAGAAATTACTATAAATTTTTTTAACTTTTCCACTGTTTGTTAAGTATTCCTTCCCTACCCTCCCTTGATCCCTCCCAGTTAAACTCCAAAGCTTTTTGGTTTGTTTTATTGAAAATTTTTTTATAAAATTTCTTGGGAGTTTAACGTGTTACACAGAATGTTTATTCTGTATATCCCCAGGGTTACATCCTCACCCTTGGTGTGTTTTAGGTGTTTGGTCATGCATCATACATCTAATGTATTGTTTTTTCTTCTGATGAAGATCTTGCCTTACATCGGATAGTTCAATAATCTGTTACTGACTTCAGGCCGTGTTGCCTGGGGTATCGTTTCCGGTTTTCATTCTGACATTGTTTACATCAACAACACTCTTTATATATATCTAGTTTCCTATTTATTAATATGGTAGGTCTGTTGTAAGATACATTAAAATATTCCGATAGTGCAGCAATTAATTTTTGGATAGAAAAATAATTTTTGTCCACACTTGGGCTCGATCGGGATACATTTGGGCACTTAGTTCCCTTTGGGAACTTGGGCTCTTGTCAAAATTTTTCGAAAATTCTTTTTGTGAAAATTATTTTTCGATTTATATTTTGAATGTTTTTTGTTATGTATCTTTTTATAATATTTATTGGGGAGTTGGTGGGAGTATGATCGACTTAGTTTGCTTCATTATGAAAGCATATTCCTCAATAAGCAAGGCGAGGAAGCCTTTCCTCTGATTTACATGTTGGTTGCCTTGCTTGTAGTCGATGTACTCCCACTAATTCTTGCTCAACATGTGTCTCTTAGGATGACAAACGTTGGAGATGGGTGTCACGGTACATTGTTAGTGGGGGGGGGCAGGGGGGGGGGCACTGCAGGTCCTCTTGCGGTGAGAGGCGGCCGCCAGTCCGCACGCCAAAAAGTTGCTAGTTTTTTTTAGTTTCTATTTACAGAGGAACAAGAACATGGTGATGTTTACGTGACATCATCAGAGAGTGTGCTTCCGTCGTCACATTTAGATAGTCAATCAGAGCTAGTGGCTAAAGTGCTCATGAATATTAGACAGGGCAATAAACCACAGCATGCTTTCAGCTCCCTGTCACCAGCTAGCTCGACTGGTGAAGCGGTTACACCGTCTGAGGGTACCGTGACACCGGGTGTGTCCGTTGCAGTCGAGGAGAGTAGGAAGGGTAGAGCGAGCTCTTTGAAATAATAACAGGCTCACCCTGCGACAACGGAGAGGAAGAAGCCGGCAAGTTCAGCAGGAAGCTCGGCGAAGTCTGAAGAACCGCAAGCGAGTGAGCCCCCTCTCTCTTTCATAACAACATCTGGGGTCAGATGTTGTGGTTCAGAACTTGCGTCAGTCGGAGCATACGTCCACGCCTCCCGTCCGGGACGCTCCATTCAGTTCACAGCCGGGGTCGGTTATAGTTACGGCTTCTTCTTCAGCATTTACCAAGCACACATGACCGCACATTGGCTACGTGACTTCTGATATCCAGCCTGCATCGCCGAGAAGATCCACTCTTCGTCAGAGAAGTCACACCATACAGTAGCCAAGGAGACGAGGCCTCATTCATCGGGATGTCTGCAGAAAAGAGCCATCTCAGACACACTGTCCCAGGAGCAGCCGGCGGCCAAGCAACAGAAGACTGCTGCTCCTCAGGCCTCCGTAATGGACTAATGTCACAGATTGCACAGCTCATCACAGCAAGTGCAGAAGCAGCCGACGGCAGTCTCAGAACCTGAGCTGTTGGATGGTGGTGGGTTGGTCCAGTCATCTGCACTTTCAGATGCAGATGACTGTGAGTATAATCTGATTCAGTCGAATGGTGAAAGGGATTTGGAGGAGAATTACCCTTCCCTTTCGGAACAACACAGGGTGGCGATGGATCTAATGCATCAATACTTCCCTGAGTTCGTTCTTGAGAATCAGAATGCTGTGACCAATCGAAAATAGCACTATTCAGTAGCTAAGAAACGAGGCCTCATATATCGGGACGTCCAGAGAAAAGAGCCATCTCGGACACACTGTCCCGGGAGCAGCTGGCGGCCAGAAGAGAAGACCGCTGCTCCTCAGGCCTCCATAATGGATTTGCTGTCGCAGATTGTGCAGCTCATCGCAGCATCCCAGCAAGTGCAGAAGCAGCCGATAGCAGTCTCAGAACCTGAGCTGTCGAATGGTGCTGGGTCTGTCCAGTCATCGGCACGTTCAGATGCTGCTGACCGTGATTTTCAACTGATTCAGATGAATCATGAAAGGGAAGGGATATGGAGGGGGATTACCCTTCCCTTTCAGAACAACACATAGTTGCAATGGATTTAATCCATCAACACTTCCCTGAATTTGTTCCAGCGAATCAGAATGCTGTGACTACTTGCAAGAAACCGCTAGCATTGTTGGATGCGGACTTCATCTGGAAAAAGAGAAGGAAATGTCTTTTCCGGTTAAGTATAGACAGGTGTCGCAGGCCTTTGGCCTTTTAGATGATGCCATATTCAACTTTCCAGTGGAAAGAAGTAAGGCAGTTTCTTGTCATCATCTTCCGTAATTTTACCGATTATAACGGAAAACAGGGAAGATGTATAGAGAGTTCCTCTGCATTTGAATGAGCAGGCTAAGGACCTAGTTATGGCCTTACCTTCGTCATTCACTATTCTCTCAGACACAACTGAGATGGTATTTCTTCATTCAGAGCGAATTTAGACTCACTGTCTTACGCAGATCAACTTTAAGAACTGTGACGCAACATCTCTACGGAAAGGAATTTGAGGACGTTCGTACCTCATTTAGAGTCCTTTCCAGGACTATTATATTTATCACGTATAACTCTGTCTTAACAGTTGCTAATTTGGAGTTAATCAGATGTGACGGAGCCCTTGCGTTGTCATCCTTAATAGATGACAAGGTGAAAAACTCTCTTCGGGTCGCTCTGGTTTCCGGACAATAAGTTTTTGATGATAAGCATTCATTGTTTATGACCAAGCTACAAAGACAGCATCAATACTGTGCTCCTTAAGTCGGCGTCTAATCGACCCGCAATAGCAGAAGGAGTAAGGGAGGACGTCCTAGACAGAAAGTCATCTAAAGGACTCCTCACGAGGGTATAGTTAACCCTCTTATAATTACTCTAGGGATCGTCATACAGCGACTCGGATAGGGGGCTTAGGTCTGATCAAGGCTCTTTGCGAAGGAGACTTAGTTTCTCCTTCCGCAGGCCTCGCAGGTACTACATGTGAGGGTTAGGACCTCTATTGCTTAGCAGTTGACGGATGGTTATCAAGATTCACATCAAACTGGATAACTATTACGGAAGACCAGTAGGCGAGAAGTGTGGTCTCGGACGGCCTACGGCTATCTTTCCAAGAGAACCACAACTAACTTAATGTTTGTGATGGACAATGCATCTGTCAAATCCTTGCATAAGTGTCTCTCCAATCGGAGGTAAAAGTTCTCTTGACAATGAAAGTAATAGAGGTCATCGAGAATCAAGATTCTCTACCTGATACTCGTACCAAAGCCATAGAGCTCATTCCGTGCGATAATAGACTGGAGCTGGATAACAAGTTTATCAAAGCTCTAAAAGTTTATTCATGGTTATCATTTATTTGGCAAAAGCGAGCGTTCGAGTGATCGACTATGCTACAAGTATAGATCTAAGGGCACCTTTTTTCATGTCCTGGTATATCCGGCATTCAGAAAGTACCTATGGATCGTCGGGATGGTATTTCAGTTCCGAGTGATATGCTTTGGTCTGAAGATAATGCCCTGGGCTGTCACTCGAATAATGAACTCGGTAATGTCTCACAACAATCTGGTTCGTCTGCCATTATCCAGAACAAAATTAGTCAGTTGTTATACTCGCTTTTGTCTACTATCAGACGCATTGACAGCGAGAAATTTTATGCGACTGATGGGGTTATGCGGAGCAACTACGCATCTTGTTTAGATGGGTCGCTTATGCACACGTCCCCTCCAGTTATTCTTTACTCAGAACTGGAGTGTGAAAACGCATTCGCTCAGGACCAGTATTGTTTTAACAGATCTAGTAAACAAAAGGTTCATATTAGGGCAGATATTCAGTGGTTTACTCAAAGAGGTCCGCTGCAACTGCCAGATCCGGCTTTCACGATTATGACGGGTATGAGTCAATAGTTTGGGGCATGACCCTGAGTCCGACAGACTCGAAATGCATCAGTCTTGGGACCCTCGGTTCCTGGAGAAACACATAAACATCATAGAATGATGTCAATATTGTTAGCGCTACATCAATGTGGACATGCATGTTCAGATATTGTTGGACAACTCGATAGAGGTAGCGTACATCAGAAACCAGGGCGGCACCCATTCATTTCCGTTATGATAACTAACGGAGAAGTATTTCATGTTCATCTCTCTATCCGTCATGTACCGGGTCGTCTGAACGTACTAGCAGACTCGCTCCTCGGAAAGGTCGCCTGTTTCATTTGTATTGGATGCTCAACATGCGAGTATTTGGACAGTTTTGCTACCAGTGGGATCACCCCATGATAGTTCAGTTTGCGATGCACCGGAACAATTAGTTACCGTCATTTGTGTTGCCATGCCCAGATCATTGAGCGCATGCAGTAGACACTCTGCAGAATTCCTGTGGATGAATGATAGGATACGCGTATCCTCCAATTAATTTGATTCAATAGATTACGTTTAAGATTAAACAGTCTCGTTGTGAATCCAACTAGTAGCACCTCTGTTGTCACAGAAACCTTGGATCAGTATTCTCAAGTGTCTGTTATGGGATGCTCCCCAGAAGCTTCCTCCATGAGAGGGTCTTCTTTCAGGGGAAGTTTTATTCTTCACGTCCTTTTCCGCCCATAGCGGCATAATGGAGTCGGTTAGATATGAGGGAACCATTGCGGTTCCTATATTTTTTGATAACTGACACAGGAACGATTGAATAATGCGGGTGAGAAGATTTCGATATGACTTCAAATTCCCCCCCCCCCCCCTCCACATTCACACATACTGCCTATGTGTTTAGAGGCAATTACCGGGCAAGACGAAGTTTTCTTCCTGCAAGCCTCATATAATTTAATACATACATACTATGCATTTGGGTCGTGTTCTATGGTGACCTCATGGGCACATCCGCTTTTTAGTTGGATTAGTGTCCTGTTATTATTTGTTGATTTGTTATATACAAGCACTTATTTATAAATCATCACAATTAAATTGCTACTCTTGAGTACCTCGCAGACTGCATAACCAGTTAACTGGTATTCAGATGATTACATGTTAAATATAAATGCGCTCGCGCATTATATTATTAGGCTAACGCTTTATTGTATTTTGTGGACCTTGAAATCGTAATCTATTTCGGGGCAGTCCATGTCAGAGCCTGTTAATCATACCTACTTCCATTTCTAGATCCAAGTTTCTATTATGTCTGTACTCAATTAGCATGTGTTTTTACTATCGTAGATATCGGATAGTACACAAAGAGTGTTGTTACTGGAATTTATTGTAGAGAGGCCACCTGAGGATTACCTAGGAAGTGTGTTTTCTCTTGAGGGATCGTTCTCGATTGGATATGTGTATGTTATTAGCTCACCTGAACGAAGCTTACGGGGAGCTTTACTGATCACTTTCCGTCCGTCGTCCGTTGTAAACTTTACAAAACCGACTTCTCCTCCAAAACCACTAGGCAAATTTTATTCAAATGTTCGGTAAATGTTTATTACCTTATGTCAATTTGGATTTGTTCAAATGAAGGTGCCCCTCTCCCTGTCATGCCCCCAAGGGGCACCAAAATCTTTAAAAATCATCTTCTCATGAACCAGCAGTAGCAGAGACTTGATATTTGGTGTGCAGCTTCCCTTTGAGGTGTAGACTCAGATTTGTTCAAGAGAAGTTCGAGAAGCTATATTTGCCTTCATTATGGGAGGGACAAGAATTTTCGCCCCGCTCAAAATTTCTATTTTCCAAACCGAGATGCAGATTTGAACCAAATTTGATATGAGGGCTTATTAGGTCATAAATACTTAATTTATGCCCAAAAATTGTCCCCATCTCCAAAATTATATGGCACTGAGAATTCTTATTTGGTGTGAAGCTGCCTTAGGACCAACAGAATGGAATGGTTAAAAAAAATTGCTATCGGTTTTATCATGGGGTACTTTTTTTTGGACTTTGAAAGAGTACTGAGTCAGAATTTTTTAACACTGTGGGTAATGGGAAAAGCATTTAAGACTACTTTTCTCCCAAACCACTGCTCCAAAAGCTTTCAAATTTCACATATAACATCTTTGGAGGATTGTTTCACACGTTTATTGAAATCAATTCGCTGGGTTCATATTTGGGTGCTCTATGGGAGCCCAAATGTTTACATTAGTGCAGTATGAGGAATATTCTTTAAAAATCTTCTTCTTCTTCAGATCAACCAATAAGAATCTTTTTATATTTGGTATGCAGCATGCTTAGGGGGGGTGAGATTCAAGTTGTTCAAGCCAAGTCCCTGGGTTCATATTTAGGCTCACTGTGAGAGCCCAACTTATAACTTTGTTCAAAATGAGGAATTTTCTTTAAAAATCTTCTTCTTCAGATCCAGTAGTCAGAATGTTTTGATATTTGGTATGTAGCATCCTTAGGGGGGTGATATTCAAGTTTGTTCAAGCCATGTCCCTAGGTCCATATTTGGGCTCACTGTGGGAGCTCGAATTGTAACTTAGTTCAAAATGAGGAATATTTTTATACTGTACCAATGACCCAGACTTAGCTGGTGCTAACTCTTAAATTCTAGGGCCAAACACAAATTTTGCCCCCCCCCCCCCCCCCATCCCCAAAAATAAAAATGAGGAATTTTCTTAAAAAATCTTCTTCTTCAGCTCCAGCAGTCAGAATGTTTTGATATTTGGTGTGCAGCATCCTTAGGGGGGTGCTATTCAAGTTTGTTAAATCCAAGTCCCTGGGTTAATATTTGGGCTCCCTGTGGCTCGAATTATAACTTAGTTGAATATGAGGAATTTTTCTTTAAAAATCTTCTTCAGATTCCGCAGTCGGAATGTTTTTATATTTGGCATGCAGCATCCTTAGTGATGTGAGATTCAAGTTTGTTCAAGCCATGTCCCTAGGTTCATATTTGGGCTCACTGTGGGAGCTCGAATTGTAACTTAGTTCAAAATGAGGAATATTTTTATACTGTACCAATGGGAGCGCGGTGGCTCAGTAGGTAGAGGTGCAGGCTGCAAGCCGAGAGGTCCTTGGTTCGAATCTCACCTGCGGCAACCGCGTTGTGTCCTTGGGCAAGACACTTCATCTCCATTGCCCGCGTGGGGGCACGATGACGCCGTGTGCTAAGGCGCACTGCACGTCGATGGTACGCATGTCTTCAACCAATCTAACCCTGCCTGTGCCGCAGTGCGGAGTTACGATATTGGGGAGCTGGCAGCTGCTCGTCGTTGCTCGGTGGTTCTCTCCGGGTACTCCGGCTTCCTCCACCCGTAAAACTCTCACGGTCATGATTAGCCATTGTGCATAAATATGTGACCTTAAACATCAGTAAATAAATAAATAATACTGTACCAATGACCCAGACTTAGCTGGTGCTAACTCTTAAATTCTAGGGCCAAACACAAATTCCCCCCCCCCCCCCCCCATCCCCAAAATCTGCAGCAAAATCCAAAAATTAGATGTCCTATGTGGTCCTCCATACTTTTGTCCACTGCGCATGCACAGTGTCCAGGAAGTAACGGAATTGGAGCCAAATCCTCATTCTTTGTTTGGCTCTTCAATCAGTAACATCTCACTGATATCTGTGCTTATAATCTCAGTTTAAATGATGCCAGACACAAAATCATGAAAGAAATGGTGGATCTAAGGATGAAATAAGAGAATGAGAGGAAGAAACAGTGGAAGGATGTGTTCAGGGCTGTAACTTATAATTTTTATGCAAAATTATTTCATGTTCCCTAATTTCGAGGCATAGGCCTGATGTTTACATTCTTGTTATGAAATTTCCACAGTTTGTTCAGAGTTTCCTCTCTCCCTTTCCTTAATACCCCTCTTGCTATTCTCCCGTGCTTTTGGCATAATTTTTGTAATTTTTTTACTGAAATTTCTTGGGAGTTTTGGCTTGGTAACAGAATGTTTATTCTGTTTTTCCCCATGGTTACGTCCTCACCCTAGGGTGGTTAGGCATTTCGGTCATGCATCTACCATTCGATGTACTGCAGTTTCTTCTCAGAAAGCCTCTGTTTTACATCGGATAGTGTTAAAATTGGTAACTAATTTCGGGCCATATTTCAGTACCTGGAGTCTTGTTTCCAGTTTTTATTCACTTTTGTTTATGTTGACAACGGTTACTTCTGACAGTGATTCCTTGTCTCCTATTAGTTCTACTCATAGCCAGATACATTAATATTGTCCGTAAGTGTAACGTTTTGGGATCCATCGTTCCCATTGGGAACTTGGGCTCATCTTGAAAATTTTTCAAAAATTTTTTTTTCTTTTTTCCTTGTCTCCTATTAGTTCTACTCATAGCCAGATACATTAATATTGTCCGTAAGTGTAACGTTTTGGGCTCATCGTTCCCATTGGGAACTTGGGCTCATCTTGAAAATTTTTCGAAAATTTTTTTTTCTTTTGAATTAATTTTCGAAATGTTTGTAATGGATTATTATTATTATGTATCTTTGTTTTCAAGGGATGGTGCGAGTACGATGACTGTTTAATATTTTTTAATATTTTTTCAAAATGAAAGAATATTGTTCAATTGTAAATCGAGGAAGTCTTCCTCTGATTCTCATGTTCATTGTATTTGTTGTAGTCTGTGTACTCGCACTAATTCTTGCTCAGTGTATGCCAATTCAGATGACAAACGTTGGAGGCGTGTGTCACGGTATATTGTTAGTGGTGAAAGGTCCGTGCCGGTCCTCTCTCCACAGGGTCACTCTAGTCTTTTCAGTCTCTTTTTCAGAGGAACAAGAACAGGGTGATGTTTCCGTGATGTCTTCAAAAGTGTGCTTCCGTCGTCGCAATAATGAGCTAGCGGCAAAGTGCTCAAGGAATACGGCAAGTGCCTAAGAGGTCCCACATAGGATCGACGGTCACTTGTCGCCTGCTAGCTCCCCCGGTGAAGCAATCATTCACGAAATAGTTGTGACACCCCCTCTCTCTTACAACAACATCTGGGCCCAGATGTTGTATGTAACGTTTGTTAGTCGGAGCATATGTCCACTCCTCCTGCTCGGGATGCTCCGTCGCATAGACAGTCCAATGCGGCTTGTCTATTGGCTTCCTCATCCTCACCTCAGCACACACGACTGCACCTTGGCTATTTGACCGCAGATATCTAGCCTGCTGCGCTGACCAGGGAGTCCACGTCGACCAGGTCATGCCATCCGCTAGCCAAGGACACGAGGCCTTTCCAGTCGGGACATTCGCATATGAGAAGTATGGAGGAATTAATGTCCCTGGGGCTTCCAGCGGCTAAATTACATAAGACCGCGGCTCCACAGGCCTCCGTGACAGTCTTGCTATCACAGATAGCTCAATTCATCGCAGCATCCCAGCAGCTATCAGAAACTTTTTCAGTAAAGAAACTGTCTGAGCAAGCTGGGTCGGTTCGCTCCCCTGCAGAGTCCGTAAGGGATGACCGAGATTCTTATGTGGTCCAGGCGGATGGTAAAAGGGAATCAACGCAGCTGAAATTTCCAAACAACTTAAGGTGGCCGTAGATTTCATCCAGCATCACCTTTTAGAAGTTGTTTCTCTGGACCAAAATGCTGCGTTACTTGATAAGAAGCTGAAAGCGTCACTGGACACAGACTTTTTCAGCCGGATTAGGGACACTGTCCCTGAGTTTCCGTCCCAGTCCAGAAATGTCACACGAACATTTGAACTTTTGAATGACGCTATATTCAAGCTAGCCTCTAAGACTGGCAAATCCAGTTTCTTATCGCCTAGCGCTATACACTGCCTTTCATCAATGCTAGACATAAATTTGAAACGGAAGGACAAGGCGTGCCGAGAGTTCCTCTGCGTTTGGACGACCAGGCTGAAGACTTGGAATTGTCATTGCCGGCATCCATGTCTATTAACTCCAGTATACTGGAGACGACAATCTCGTCTAATAGAATTTAGACGCATTATCTTATGCAGATCACCTTACCAGAGCGTTATCATTACGTCTCAAAGGGAAAGAATTCCAGGATGTTCAAACTTCTTTAAGAGTTCTTTCGAGGGCTATAGCATATTCTACTTATAACTCGGCCCTTTCAGTGGCAATATGGAGTTAGTCAGACGTGCTGCTGCCCTGGCTGCATCCACAAGAGTGGATAGTAAGGTGAAAAAACTCTCTTCCAGTCGCTCCGGTCTCAGGAGAGCTTCTCTTCAACGTTAAGCTTTCTACAATCTATAATCAGATTACTAAGAAAGCATCGGATTCTCTGCTTTTAATTCCACTTTGAAAAAGTTGGACTCAGCAGGGAGGAGTAAGGCAGGTACTTCGGGGGCGAATACGTCCAAAGGAAGTTCCTATAGAGGATCTAAGAAAGCCTCTACGTCTTACTCCAGAGACCGTCAAAGTAGCGACTCACATAGGGGTCGTAATGCTGGCCGAGATAACCAGTCAGATGCCCCTAGGTCAACTGGGCGAGGTGCGGGTCATGGAGGACGTGGTTTCTCCTCCCGCAATCCTAGCAGGGCCAGGAAGTGATGGTCTAAACCTCTATTGCGTTCCAGTGGGCGGAAGGCTGTCGAAATTCTTAACCAATTGGTTGTCAATTACGGACGCCCCATGGGTGCAAGGGGTTATTTCCGAAGGTCTAAACTGTCCTTCAAGGAAAAACCTCCATTAACTCAAAGACCACGCTGGTCTCAGCTTCCATTAAACATTCAGAAGAGAGATTCGCTTCTATCGGAAGTTCAATCTCTTCTGGACAAGAACGCTATAGACGTCGTAGAAAACCAGGAATCTCCAATTTTCTGCAGTCACCTGTTCCTGGTTCCAAGATCAGATGGCTCGTTTCGTCCAGTTATGAATCTGAGCTGGATAAACAAGCTGATCGTGGCTCCAAAATTTTATATGGAGACCATCCGATCGGTCAGAGCAAGCACTTGAGTGAACGATTATTCTGTGAGCATAGATCTCAGGGTTGTGTACTTTTACGTCATGGTACATCCGGTGTTTAGAAAGTACCTTCGCTTCGCTGTCCCAGGAGTTGTTTTCAGTTCCGAGCAATGATGCTCTGGTCTGAATCTAGCTCCCTGGGTCTTCACTCGAATAATGGTCTCGGTAATGACTCATTTCTGAGCTCATTCGTCTGTGCTAACGTCGGCCTACTTGGACGACATTCTTCAGGGTTACGGCAGCAAGTTAACGCTTCAGAACGATGTTCAGAGTCTACTTCAATGGCTCCGACGTCTCGGTTTCATAGTAAACGAAAAGAAGTCAGATCTAGTGCCATCCAAATCATTCACGCACGGGGGAATGAGCGTAGAGACGCACAACAATCTCGTTCATCTGCCATTAACCAGAGCGATATTAGTCAGTTGTTACGCTCGCTTTTGTCTTCACTCAGAGGTAGTAACAGCGAGAGAATTCATGAGACTGACAGGTTTGTGCGGACCCGCTGCGGATCATATTCCAATGGAGCGGCTACGCTCTCATCCATTCCACATATATTTTATCTCAGAATTGGAGTGTGAAGACTCATTCGCTCGAATCGAACATCGTCTTGTCGAATCAAGTGAAACAAGAGATTCAGACTTGGGCAGATATTCAGTGGTTAACTCAAGGAGTACCACTGCAACTGCTGGATCTGAGTTTTGAGATAATGACGGATGCAAGTCAAACAGGTTGGTGCGCAACTCTGAGCCCAACGGATTCGAGGTGCCAGGGTCTTTAGGATCCGCAGTTCCTAACAAACACATAAACATCAAGAGATGATGTCAATATGGCTTGCGCTACGTCAATGAATGAACATTCTTCAGAATTTGCATGTTCAAATTTTGTCCGACAATTCGACAGTAGTAGCGTAATTTCTTAACCAGGGAGGCACTCATTCCATCCCGTTATTCAATTTAACAGAATGGATCCTTCTGTTTGTCCTAGAGCATCAAGTTCTTCTATTGGTCCATCATATACAGGGTCATCTGAACATTCTATCAGACTTCCTTTCTCGGAAAGGTCGCATGTTGCCTTCAGAATGGACTCTCAACAAACGAGTATTCAATCAGATTTGCTACCAATAGGATCGTCCAATGATAGACTTATTTGCGATGCATCTCAACAATCAGTTGCAGATGTAAGTGTCGCCATGCCCAGATCCTCAAGCGTTTGCAGTAGACGCTCTCTCGATCTCTTGGGACGGAATGATAGGATATGCGTATCCTCCAGCTCCGTTGATTCAGCAGATATTGCTAAAAATCAAGCAATCTCACTGCAAGATTCTGTTGGTAGCATCTCTCTCACCCCAGAGACCATGGATAAATCTACTCAGGTGGGACATTCCGCGGAAGCTTCCTCCACGGGAGGACCTTCTTTCGCAGGGGAAATCGTGCACACTGCATCACAACCCACAAGGTCTCAATCTTCACGTATTTCCATTTTGCGGTCCTTCTTGCATGGCAAGCATTTCACAGGATGGGCAGTGGACGCAATTGCTAACTGTAGGAGGACCTCCTCTTCACTAAATAATGCTGCTAAGTGGAAGGTTTTCTATAGGTGGTGTAGGGATCATTCTATTGATATTTATGATCCCTCCATTCCAGACATTGCTAATTTTCTGGTCTATTTGTTTGATGAGATCAAACTGCAGCCAATAACCATTAAGGGTTATAGGTCTATGCTATCGGATACCTATGCTCATCATGATAGGTTACAGATTGGATCTAATGTCTCTTTATCTAAGTTAGTGAAAAACTTTTCGATAAATAGACCTAGAACCCTTAGGTTAATTCCTAAGTGGAATTTAGCTTGGGTTCTTCTGAAGCTAAAAGAAGTGCCATTTGAGCCTCTTGATACAGTGGACAAATTCTTATCTTATAAGACAGCTTTTCTCTTAGCCTTCTCTTCTGCCAGAAGAGTTAGTGAGCTTCATGCACTATCAGTTGATGATTCTCACTATCGTAGTGTTGGTAATACTATTACTTTAACTACTAATGTTGGATTTTTGGCTAAGAATCAGGCTCCTAATAAGTATCCTGAACCTATTGTTATTAAGGCTCTGCCGTCTTCAGACGGTCATAGGCCTTTGCTCTGTCCAGTTAGAGCCATGCATATTTACAAACGTAGATCTGAGTTTATCAGAAAGGGACGTAAGCGTTACTTTCTGTCTCTGCTGCCTAATAGAAAGGACATTACAGTCCATTGTATTGCAAGATGGATTCAATTAACTATCCGTACTGCTTATGAAAAATTATCTTCAACTCAGCAGTCTGTGCTTAAGATTTTGGCGCATGAAGTAAGAGTGCTGTCTACATCTTGGGTTTATGCTAATAGTGTTGCTATTACCGATTTGATGAAGGCTGCATATTGGTCTCAGCCTTCCATGTTCATGAATTTTTATCTTGGAAATATTGAGTCCATTTCTGGCGACCTTCGATGTTTAGGTCCGTTATCTGTTGCTCAGAATGTCATCCACAAAACAGTTGCAACTATAGTTATGCAGGCTTTCTGTTCTGGTAGTGACTCTGTCCTGATGCCCTCTTCGTTCTGGGGTATTTGACCCAGAGCAAGGAGAGAGGGGGGGGGGATGGTGTTCCCTTATATCACCTGCTTTATAGTGAAAAGCAAGGGAATACCTCCTCTGGAGTCAGTAATTCCGAGTCGGTGCCGGGATAGTTTTAAAGTGTAAAGCTAATGTCTATCTCATTTATGTAATATTTTTAAAGTGTAGCTCGGTGTGAAGCATTTGTATATATCACGTGTCATACGAGCGCTAGTATACAAACCTCAGACACTTTTAAATGAGTATAAAGAGTCTCATTCTCTGGACTATCTTTATTTATTGGCTTTTCTTTAAAAAGATTAGTATAATGGGTTATACTGGATGTTAATAGAGATCATTGATGTTATTGTGCTCAATTACAGAATGGTATTGTGTCTTTCTTTTTTGATACAAACAAGAAAGATACATGTAAAACCTGTTCTCCTCTTCTCCGTGAGGGGATAATTCTGTTCACATGTAATTGAGCCTATTGGATTTTCCTTTATGTCCTAGGCCCTCCAGCCTTTTTTCTATTCAGCTAAGTCTGGGTCATTGGTACAGTATAAAAATGTTAAAAAATTTATAGTAACTTATATATTTTTTATACTTACCAATGACCCAGACAGGGATGGCCCTCCCATGAGTTGGGAACTCATACCTCCTCGCTGATTACGTAACGCTTACCAGGCACTGGTTGTAAGAATGAGGATTTGGCTCCAATTTTGTTACTTCCTGGACACTGTGCATGTGCAGTGGACAAAAGTATGGAGGACCACATAAGACATCTAATTTTGGGATTTTGATGCAAATTTTGGGGATTGGGGTGGGGGGGGGGGGGGGGGGGTGGTAAAATTTGTGTTTGGCCCTAGAATTTAAGAGTTAGCACCAGCTAAGTCTGGGTCATTGGTAAGTATAAAAAATATATAAATTACTATAAATTTTTTAACTTTCTTTAAAAATCTTCTTCTTCAGATCCAGCAGTCGGAATATTTCGATATTTGGTATGCACTATCCTTAGGGGGGTGAGATTCAAGTTTGTTGAAGCCAAGCTCTTGGGTTCATATTTGGCTCCCTGTGGGAGCCCGAGTTATAACTTAGTTCAATATGAGGAATTTTTTTTTAAAAATCTTCTTCAGTTTCAGTGGTCGGAATGTTTTGATATTTGGCATGCAGCATCCTTAGGGCGGTGAGATTCAAGTTTGTTCAAGCCAAGACCGTGGGTTGATATTTGGGCTCCTTATAGCTTAGTTCAATATGAGGAATATTCTTCAAAGCTCTTCTTCTTCACATCCACCAGTCAGAATCTTTTGATATTTGTAAAACGGCATCCCACTTGAGGTGAGGTGAGATTCAAGTTTGTTCAAGCCAAGTCCCTTGGTTCATATTTGGGCTTCCTATGGGAGGCCGAATTATAACTGAGTTCAATATGAGGAATATTCTTTAAAAATATTTTTTTTTTTAGATCCACTGGTCTGAATCTTTGGATATATGGTATGAGCTTTTCTAAGGAGGGGGCAGATGCAACTTGTTGAAATCAATTCCCTGGGTTTTATATTCAGGCTACCATGTCAGCCTCTTGTATTTTTTATATATCACCGGTTTTCGACGTATCTGTGTACGCCATTTACGGTGTATGTTATATAGCGGGCAGTATTAATTACCAGGATCATCGCTATAGTCTTAACTTCTGAAGTACCATTAAGCACCTTTTATTAATCATGAATTAATACCTGAGTGCCTGTTCGACGATTATTTATATTGTTTTTTGGTACCGCTCTTATTGATTCCAGAGCTCTCCCCTCTTTCTTTTGAAGACTTCTTCAAAAGAAAGTGTGGGGGGGGGGGGGATTTTTACCTCTTCTCTGGCTTAAAAAGTATGTATCTATGAAGGAAGCTGTTTTATCCTTATTTATATCCTGCATACAGCTGAAGTGTGATTGTAATTATATAAGGCATATGTTTGTGGGGGATTTTCACTCATTCTCAGATACGCCATCCTAATTTTTGGGTCTTAGTCTGGATTAGCCTTAAAAATTAGTAACTTGTCACATCCTATGTAGCATTGTCTTCATGCTTACAATAAGGAATTACTTAAATAGGGTTCCTTATGTAGAATATGTCTCCTCTATTACTGTATAGAGAGACATACATGTAATTCCTAATTATTCTAAGTTCCTTTCATCATGGATTGCAGGATTGGAATTATTTTTGAAGTCCTAGACCCTCCACCTTTTACGATTCAGTTATATCTAGGCCATAGGGTACAGTTGTAATAGTAATTTCTATATTTTCCATACTTACTTATGGCCAGGACAGGGATGGCCCTCCCATGAGCGGACACTCATACTACCCCGCTGAATTATTATGTAATACTCTCTTTTACAAAGAATGAGGTTGGCGCCAATTCCGGTTACTTCCTGGCATCTGTGCATGCGCGGAGAGTAAATGTATGGAGGGCCAGATAGGACTTCTAATTTTCGGTTTTGCATGCAAATTTTGGGGATTGGGGGGCAAAATTTGTGTTTGGCCCTTGATATTTTGGAGTTAGCACCAGCTATGTCTGGGTCATAGGTAAGTATTGAAAATATAGAAATTACTTTGAATTTATAATTTCTCATGGCCTGATGGATGGAGCAACTTGATATATGGCTTTCAGCTTCCTTTTGAGGTGTACACTACAACTTTTGAGGTTGTTCAAGGGAAGTTTGAGGGACAATATTTTCAGTTGTTCTGGGAGGGGCAAGATATTTGGCCCCACCCCAAATTTTTATTTTCAGAACTGATTAGCTGATCTAAAAAAAAAATTTGATATGTTGTATTATTGGGTCACAAGTACTTAATTCATGCAGTTTTTTTTCACAACCCATGTGGGAACCCCAGGAGCTAAAAATATAAAATGTTTCAAACACTCATATTTCCTAAACTGCATTGAATAGAGTACTGTTATTTGCTATGGAGCACCCTTATGACCAGTAAAATTGAATGGGGCCCCAAAAATGCAATCTTTGTGTCATAGGATACCCTATGGGGAATTGAAAAAATGTGAAGTCGGCATATTTTCAGAAATTAAAAAAAATCTTCTCCAGAAGCTCAATTCATACTTTTCATATTTAGTATACAACAGATCAGATTCAAATTTGTTCAAATCAAATCCCTGGGTTTGTATTTTGGCTCCTAATGGGAACCTCAATTTTAACTTGTGCAATATGAGGACAAGTTGTAACTTAGTTCAATTCAAATTGAGGAATTTTCTTTAAAAATCTTCTTCAGATCCAGCAGTTGGAATATTTTGATATTTGGTATGCAGCATCCTTAGGGGGGTGAGATTCAAGTTTGTTGAAGCCGTCCCTGGGTTCATATTTGGGCTACCTGTGGAAGCCTGAATTATAACTTAGTTCAGTATGAGGAATTTTTCTTTAAAAATCTTCTTCAGATTCTGCAGTCGGAATGTTTTGATATTTGACATGCAGCATCCTTAGGGGGGTGAGATTCAAGTTTGTTCAAGCCAAGTCCCTGAGTTGATATTTGGGCTCCCTGTGGGAGCCTGAATTATAACTTAGTTCAATATGAGGAATATTCTTCAAAAATCTTCTTCTTCACATCCACCAGTCAGAATCTTTTGAAATTTGGAAAACGGCATCCCACTGGAGGTGATGTTCAAGTTTGTTCAAGCGAAGTCCCTGGGTTCATATTTGGGCTTCCTATGGGAACCCGAATTATAACTTAGTTCATTATGAGGAATATTCTTTAAAAAAAAATCTTTTCAGATCCACTGGTCTGAATCTTTCGATATTTGGTATAAGCTTTTCTAAGGAGGGGCAGATGCAACATGTTGAAATCAATTCCCTGGGTTTTATATTGAGGCTACCATGTCAGGTGAGTTCCCTCAGTCTCCCTGGGTTCATATTTGGGCTCCCTATTGGAGCCAGAACAATAATTTGGTGCAATATGAAGATATTTTTTTTTTTAAATCTTCTTGTTTACCAGTCCAAATCTTTTGATGTTAGGTATACAGCATCCTTAGGATTTTTAGCTCACCTTGACAAAGTCAAACTGAGCTAATCTCATCGCTCTCCATCTGTCGTCCATCAACACCCTGTTTTGGTCTTCTCCAAAACCACTAGGCCAATTCAAGTGAAAGTTTGTGAGAGTGATGGTCCCAAAGCGGCATTGCATTTTTGTTCAACTCAGCATGCCCAGCCACATAGGCAGGGGGTGGGGGAAAATGCTCCAAAATATTTTTTCAAATCTTCTCATGAACCAGTGGGTACAATGACTTGATATTTGTTATGGAGCTTCCTTTTGAGATGTAGAATCAAGTTTGTTTAAACGAAGTTCGTGAAGCAATATTTAGCTTTGTAATAGGAGGGGTAAGATTTTTGGCCACGCCCAAAATTTATATTTTCTGAACCAATGGTCCGATTTGAACCAAATTTGGTAGGTGGTATTATTGGGTCATAAGTACTTGATTCGTGCAGAAAAAAATAAAATTCCCTCATCCCCATGGGAACCCCCAGGAGCTAAATATAGAAATATTTTCAGCCTCCCATATTTCCCAAACCGCATGGAACAGAGAGCTGTCATTTCGTATGAAGCATCATTAGGACCAGTAGAGATAAATGGTAAAAAGATTGACATCAGTTATGTTAGGGTGTTCTGTAGAGAGCATAAAAAAATGCTGAGTCAGTATATTTGCAAAAATGAAAAAAACATCTTTTCTCCAGAACCAATGGCCAGAATCTTTTGATATTCGATATACAGCAGTCATAGGGGGTGATATACAAGTTTGATAAAGCCCATTGGTTCATATTTGGGATCACTACAGGAGCCCGAATAATGGGATCGCGGTGGCTCAGTGGTAGACTGTTGGACTTCTGTGCCAGAGGTCTTGAATTCGTTCCCCGTCGGGACGACCTACATTGTGTCCTTGGGCAAGGCACTTTATCCCAGTTGCCTACATGGGGGCACGATGACACTGTGTACTAAGGCGTACTGCATGTCTTCAACCACTGTAACCCTGCCTGAGCAGAGCTTGAACAGAGAATGTTGAGGAGCTGACAGTTGCTCGTCGATGCTTGGAGGTACTCTCTGGGTACTCTGGCTTCCTCCACCCGTAAAACTGTCATGGTCACGTGCATAAGTATGTGACCTTAAACATCAATAAATAAATAAATAACTTGGGGCAATATGAGGAAATTTTTTTAAAAATCTTCTTCAGATCCCCTAGTCAATGCTTTCATATTTGGTTTACAACATCTCTTGGGGAGTCAGATTCAGGTTTGTTCAAATTGGTTCCCTGGGTTAATATTTGGGCTGCCTAGTCCGAATTTTAACTTTGTGCAATATGAGGGGGGGGGGGGGGGAGGGGGGGGATTCAAGTTCAAATCGGTTCAGAATGCTTTCATATTTGGTATACAACATCTCTAGGGAGGTCAGATTCAACTTTGTTCAAATCAAGAGCCTGGGTTAATATTTGGGCCAGAATTGGCCCTGTTATCCGAAGAGTTAGAAATTTTGTATTCAGTACCCTCTAGAGGTGTGTAACTAAGATTAATCCACATAGGATGTATCAAGGGCTTTATAGCTCCACATTTTACATTATGATCAACTGAAGAAAAGGCTTGATGCTCGGTCTATTTTTGTCACTCATGAGGGCTCAAGAATTGGCAGTGTATCCTATGGGGATGGGTTGCTTAATGTAGACTCATTCTTGTTTAAATCGTGTTCTGTTCAAGGTGAGCAGTTCAGGCCCGGTTGGGCTTCTTGTTTAATTTTGTAATTATTTCTCTGCCATCAAAAGTTCATGTTCTTGGTTTGTTTTTTGTTTTAGGCCTCATAATCTACAGAATAGCATGGGTGGTGGTGTATTTCATCCCTTGAGTTCAAAAAGGTTTTGCAATACCAAAGCCTTCTTACACTCATAGGACAAATTTATCAATTTCATTAATTTCAGTAAAATATCAGTCATAAACCATTTAATTTTAATTTTTTTCAAGTTTACGTTGGTTATAAAAAGCGAGCATGTGGTAGCCAAAAGGAACATGTGGATGGGGCTGAGAAACAGATTTTTAAATTTTTTGGGCCTAATGAAATGATATTGCTGGAATGAGTTCTGTATTCTTGCCATCAGGTAAGGTGAGGTCTCCATTGGTTCTGGTTTCAGTTTCCTCAAAATCTCCGTAAATGAAGTGAAAGGATTCTCAGTATGAAAAAATAAAGGTAGAATGATGTCCCCGTAATTATAAGAAAACCAGGCAGATAAAAAGACAGTCTGGGGGAGAAATAGAAGAGGCATCCTCCTACTTACAATCACTCCCCTTGGCCTAGCACCCTCCCCTTATGTCGGTACTCACATGATTAATGCTTTTTTCCTTTGCAGAAAGATTTATTTCAACAAGCTGGTCTTGTGGCTGAAATCCAACAAATTAGAGACTGTTTAGATACAGGAGTTCCTGACCGAATCCGTATCCTTTTATTAACTGTGTGTGATGAGATTATAAAACTTTTTCATGAATAATTGGGCTTGCTATGGAAGCCCTAATATTGACTTGTTATTGACTTACTTCAGTTTGAGAAAATTTCTTTTTTTTCTTTTCCACTGTTAGTATACAAATCATCCTGGCACTCAATATGAAGCATTCTTGGAAATGGGAGACTGAAACTTATTAAAATTTAGTTCCTGGTTTCTTATGTAGTCTTGCTGGAAGAGCTAAAAGTTTTACATGGGGCAGTATGAGACAATTCACTGAACTCTTTACCCAATGAATCGCCCACATCCACCTGTGTAATATGCAAATTCAGCAGCTGAAAAAATATTATTTTTCGAAAAATTTCAACAAAACCATATCAGGTGACCCCTCTTTAGAAAGAGCTTGTCGAGCTCGTTCCAAAGAGGGGGGGTCACATGGTATGGTTTTGTTGAAATTTTTTGAAAAATTTTTAAAAATGATATTTAAAATAATAAATTTTTAAATCGTTTTTGTTTGGTAAAGGGTTAAAACCCAATGGATACAATGTTTTGATGTTTATTGTAAAACATTCTTGTGAGAGATAAATTCAAGTGAAGTCCCTTCCTTCATATTTGGGTTCAGTATGGGAGCCCAGATTTGAACTTGAGTGAGGAAATTCCTTTGAAAATCTTTCCAAGAACTGTTGCTCCAGCTCCTTCAGTATTTGGCATGCACCATACTTAGATGCACAGGATTCAAACTGTTCAATTCAAGCTCATGGGTTCTTGTTTTGCCACAGTCTGGTATTGTGATTTTTTCGTTGAGTCGGGTCAACAATTCAACCTATGTTTGATGAAGGTCAGTGAGTGTCCGCATGGACATCCATCAGGATGTTCATCTGTGTCACGATGTCAGCATGATAAATTGAACAATTATTATCCAATTTTTACCAAATTTGATATGTGTGTTCCACTCGAGAATGTCTAGGAAATGTTGAAAAACCAGTCCTGCCTGAATTTTTTATGCTCCCCAAAAAAATTTTGGTGGAGCATAATAGTCGCTGCCCTGTCAGTCTGTCCATCCATCCAAAACGAATGTTTTTTGGATGATAACTCTAGTTTGACTGAACAAAATGAAACAAAGTTTTATACATGGGCTTATTACCACATAATACAGGTTGGAATTGATAGTGTGCTTGGTTTGGTATTTTTTGACAGAGTTATGGCACTTTTCCAACTTAGACATGTTCATATTGCTTTCCGGACGATAACTTTAGCTTGAGTAAACAAAATGAAACAAAATTTTCTACACAGGGATATAATCACATAATACAGGTTGGGATTGATGGGCTTGGTCCAATATTTTTGGCAGAGTTATGGCCCTTTTCCAACTTAGAAACCATGCTGATATTGCTTTCCAGATGATAACTTTAGTTTGAGTGAAGGAAATGAAACAAAATTTTATACATTGGTTTATAACAACATAATACAGGTTGGGATTGATAGTGGGTGTGGTCCAATGTTTTTTGGCAGAGTTATGGCCCTTTTCTGACTTACAACACATGTTGATATTGGTTTCCGGATGGTAACTTGAGTCATAGGTGTCTAATTTCAATCAAAATTGGAATATAGCTTACTGTAGACAATATACCAGATGGGTTTGATTTTGAGTGTGGTGTGATAATTTTTATCTGAATTATGGTCCCTTTTTTGGACTTTCACCATGAACACATTTGGTGGTCTGCTGTATTGGTGCTATGGTTTAATAGAGATAAGGTAAGATATTTTTATACGACAACCAATGGCCCAGACTAGCTGGTGCTAACTCAAATTAATCCAAGGCCAAACACAAATTTTGCCCCCCAATCCCTAAAATTTGCATGCAAAACCAAAAAAATCAAGTCCTGGATGGCCCTCCATAATTTTGAGATCTGCGCATGCAGTATCTAGGAAGGTACCGAAAATGGCGCCAACCATCATTCTTTGTTTGGCCCAAAAGTTAGAAACAATGAACTGACATCTGTGCTTTAAAATCTCCTTTTTATGTGTACCCATACTATGTATGGTACACATAATGCCATCATCTGGGGTGGACCTCAGTCGTTCGTCCATCCTTCGTCTGTCTGTCCATCCATCCATCCATCCGCCTGTCCATCCATCCACACACACAAATGACTACTTATGTGGCTACGAGTTAGTAAAACAGGATACTTATGTGGTTAAAGTCTGTTACGTGGTTAGCCACATAACAGAATCTCTTATTGTGGGGGTTGGGGTTGGATAAATGTAGAGTAGGGTTAGGACATTCCAGGGTGGGGTTTAGGGGTGGGGGTCAGTGAAGGGGTGTCAGTTATGTGGCTAGGGTTAGAATTAGTTTAGGGTTAGTCCGTCCGTATCAATTTCTTTGGAATTCCATAACTTGAAAAATATTGCTTGGATTGTCAAGTTACTTTATATTTGTGTTCAGGTTACTGATGTGCTGAGCTGTATAGTTTTTGGTGTAAATCTGATAATTTGATCCTGAGATATTAACTCTTTATCCTTCAAATTGAGAATTCTTCCAATCCCTTTGGCATGAGAGAACTCAAAAAATATTAATCCAATTGTCATGTTACTTTATATATATCTTCAGGTTACTGATATTCCGAGCTGTATAGTTTTGGGTGTAAATCTGTTATTTTGATCCTGAGATATTAACCCTTTATCCTTCAAATTGAAAATTCCTCCAGTCCCTTTGGCATTCGTTAACTTGAAAAATATTGCTTGGATTGTCAAGTTACAAAATTAAACAAGTTACGTTTTTTTCAAAATTTTTTCGGAAAATTGTTTTGAATTTAATTTTTTGATTTTGATTCCTATTATTTATTTATCTTTATCATATATTTATTGTGGAGTTTGTGGGAGTACGATTGACTTAATTTTTTGATTAATCATGAAAGCTTACTGCTCTAAATGCAAGGCGAGGAAGTCTTCCTTAGGTTTACATGGTTGTTGCCTTGCCTGTAGTCGATGTACTTATGAAGATTCTTGTCCTACATGTGTCAATTGGGATGACAAATGTTGGAAATGGGTGTCACGGTATGTTGTTTGCGGTGAGATGCCTATGCCAGTGCTCTCACTACAAGATAATTCAAGTTTTTGAGTTTCTTTTTCAGAGGAACAAGAACATGGTGATGGTATTGTGACACCCACCAAAAGTGCTGCCGTCGTCGCGCTGTGATGAGCAAACAGAGCTAGCTGCTAAGGTGCTTATGAATATTAGGCAAGGGATAAGGCCTCTAGTTAGTGTTCTTAATTCCTTGCAGGCAGCTAGCTCGACCAGTGAAGTGGTTACTCCGTCCGTGGGAGCCGTAACACCGGGTATGTCCATTGTGGTCGAAGGAAGTGTAGTGGGTAGAGCGAGCACCTTAAAAACAAAAGCTCACCCAGCGATGACGGAAATAGGGAGGAAGTCAGCAAGTTTCTTGTCGGAAGGCTCAGCGAGGTCTGAAAAGGCCACGAGCGCCAGAGGTCCGTGTCTAACCCAGCAACATCTGGGGCCAGATGCTATTATGAGAAACTTGCACAGGCCAGAGCATACGCCCACACCTGCTGCTTGGGACGCTCCGTCTAGACTGCAGCTGGCCTCGGCTACAGTCACAGCTTCCTCCGCTATGATTAGTAAGCACACACAACTGCATCCTAGCTACCTGACTTCAGATATCCAGCCAGCTGTGTGAAGACAGAGCCCGTGAAGTCAGACCATCCGGTAGCTGGGGAACCGAGGCTTTGATCATCTGGAAGTTCGGAGAAGAGATCCATCTCTTGAACGCCGTCCCAGGAGCAGCAAGCGGCTAAAAAACAGAAAACCGCTGCTCCTCAAGCCTTGGTGACAGACTTAATGCTGCAGATTGCGCAGCTGATCGCAGCATCCCAGCAAGTGCGGGAGCAGCCTCCCTCAGACTCTGGAAGTGAGCTGTCGGATGGTGCTGGGTCGGTCCAGTCATCTGTTCACACAGATGCAATGGACCATGATTCACATCTGATTCAGTCGGATGGTGAAAGGGATAAGGAAGAGGATTACCCTTCCCTTTCAGAACAACATATGGTTGCGATGGATTTTATCCATCAGTACTATCCTGAATTTGGATGCTATGTCCTACGCAGATAACCTTATCAGAGCTATGGTGCAACGTCTCAACGGGAAGGAATTTGAGGATGTGTGTACCTCACTTAGAGTTCTTTCCAGAGCAATCATGTATGCCATGTATAATTCCACCCTGACAGTGGCAAATCTGGAGTTAATTAGACATGATGCTGCCCTTGCGTCGTCATCACTTATAGATGACAAGGTGAAAAGCTCTCTCCGGGTCGCTCTGGTCTCCAGACATACTATATTTGACGACACACTTTCGTTAGTCTATGAACAGGCTACTAAGAAAGCTTCCAGTGCTCTGCTTTTGAAGTCGGCATCTCAACAACATGCTTCAGCAGACCGGGGTAAGCGAGGACGTTCTAAAGCAAAATCATCAAAAGGGAACTCCTCGCGAGGGTTCAAGAAACCATAATATAATTACTCCAGAGGCTGTCAATATAGCGACTTGGGAAAGGGGCGTAAGTCTGATCAGGATTATCGGTCAGACGCCCCTAAGCCATTGGGACGAGGATCTTTGCGGGGACGACATAGTTTCTCCTCCCGTAAGCCTCGCAAGTCCTACAGGAGATGGTCAAGACCTCTATTGCTTGCCAGTTGGCAGAAGGTTATCAAACTTTGCGAGAAACTGGATAGCTGTCACGGAAGATCAGTATGTGAGAAGGGTAGTCTCGGAGGTCTTACGGCTATCATTCCAAGCAAAACCCCCACTAACAAGATGTCCGCGTTGGACATATCTTCTGGCGGATCCTTTCAAAAGAGAGTTTCTCCTAGCGAAGGTACAGGCTCTCTTATTAAAGGAAGCAACAGACGTCGAGAATAAAAATTCTCAAGCCTTTTACAGTCACCTGTTCCTCGTATCGCAGCCAGACAGCTCGTTCTGACCTGTAATAGACTTGAGCTGAATAAACAAGTTAATGGTGGCTCCAAAGTTCTATGTGGAAACCATTCGGTCAGTAAAAGCGAGCATTCGAGTGAACAACTATGCGGCAAGCATAGATCTAAAGGATGCTTACTTTCATGTCATGGTACATCCGACATTCAGAAAGTTTCTGCAGTTCGCCGTGCAAGGAAGGGTTTATCAGTTCTGAGCAATGTGCTTTGGTCTGAACCTGGCTCCTTGGGCTTTCACTCGAATAATAAATTTGGTAATGTCAAACTTCCGAGCTCATTCGTCTGCGGTAACGTTGGCTTACTTGGACGACATTCTTCAGAGATACGGCAACAGAATTATTCTTCGGAACGATGTTCAGAGTCTGCCACTATTGCTTCGACGTCTCGGTTTCATAGTAAACGAGAAAAATCAGATCTAGCTCCGTCCAAGTCGTCTATTCATTTGGGAATGAGCTTCGAGACTCAACAATCTGGTTCGTCTGCCGTCACCCAGAGTGAAATTAGGCAGTTGCTATGCTCACTTTTGTCTAAACTCAGACGCAATAACAGCGAGGGAGTTCATGCAACTGATGGGACTGTGTGGAGCGGCTGCGGATCTTACTCCAATGGGCCGCCTTCATACACGTCCTCTCCAGATATTCTTTACTCAGAACTAGAGTGTGAAGACGCATTCGCTTGAAACCAGTATTGTTTTAACGGACCTAGTAAAACAAAAGGTTCAGATTTGGGCAGATCTTCAGTGGTTAACTCAAGGAGTTCAGCTTCAACTGCCGGATCTGGCTTTCACGATTATGACGGATGCGAGTCAGGTGGGTTGGGGCACGACCATAAATCCCACAGACTTGAAGTGCCAGGGCCTTTGGGACTCTTGGTTCCTAGAGAAACACATAAACGTCAAAGAGATGATGTCAATACGGCTAGCACTACAACATTGGATTCGCCAAATAGCGAACGTCCATGTTCAAATTCTGTCGGACAATTCGTAGTTGCTTACCTCAGGAACCAAGGCGGCACTCACTCGATTCCCTTATGCAAATTAAGGGACATGATTCTCCTATTCGTCCTGAATCATCATGTTCATCTCTCTGTCTGTCATATACCAGACCGTCTCGACATATTAGCAGACTCGCTCTCTCGGAAAGGTCGCCTGTTGCCATCGGAATGGACTCTCAACAAGCGAATATTCAGGCAGATTTGCTACCAGTGGGATCGTCCCATGATAGATCTTTTTGCGACACACCTGAACAATCAGTTACAGATGTTCATGTCACCATGCCGAGATCACCGAGCGTATGCAGTAGACGTTCTGTCAATTTCATGGCACGGGATGATAGGATATGCATATCCTCCATTGATTCAGCAGATTCTGTTAAAGATCAAACAGTCTCATTGCAAAATCCTGCTGGTAGCACCTCTATCGTCACAGAAACCTTGGATCAATCTTCTCAGGTGTCTGTTATGGGACATTCCCCAGAAGCTTCCTCCACGAGAGGATCTTCTTTGTCAGGCAAAGTCTTGCGCACTGCATCACAACCCGGAAGGTCTCAACTTTCACGTATTTCCTTTGTGTGGTTCTTCTTGCACGGAAAACATTTTACAGGACGAGCAGTGGATCCAATATTTTTATACTGTACCAATGACCCAGACTTAGCTGGTGCTAACTCTAACAAAACCAGGGCCAAACACAAATTTTGCCCCCCAATCCCCAAAATTTGCATCCAAAACAAAAAGAAATCATGTCCTAAAGGACCTCCATACTACGCCTCTACTGCGCATGCGCAGTGACGCAGACGTCCCGAAATTGGCGCCAATTATCATTCTCTGTTTGGCCCTTCATCAGTCAACATCTCACTGATCTTTGTGCTTGTAAATCTCAGTTTAAAGGATGCCAGACACATAATTTTTGGAGAAAATGTGATTCTAAGGAGGATAGAAGGAGGAGAGGAAAAAGAAGTGACAAAAAATAATCAGGGCTGTACTTAAAATTTTTTGATGAAATTATGTTAAGTTGCCTATTTTCGAGGCATGGGCCTCTTGTTGTCATTCTTGCTAAATGTTGCACTGCTTATTCAGTGTTTCCTCTCCCCTAGCCTTCTAAAGTCCCCCCTTGCAATTCTCCCATGCTTTTGGCATATTTTTGAAAAAGTTCATTTCTAAAATTTCCTGGGAGAGTTGCTTGGTTACAGAATGTTTTCTGTTATTTTCCCCATAGTTACGTTTTCACCCATGGGTGTATAACGTTGTGTTCTGCATCTTCCATCTGATGTTCTGCAGATTCTCCCCTGGGAGTCTCTGTTTTGCATCAGATAGAGTGTAATTTTGATGACTGATTCCGGGCCAGTTTTTTCAGTGCCTGGAGTCATGTTTGCTGGTGTTTTACACTGTTTGTTTACATTGGCAACAGCCTTTTTTGAGGGGGGCTGTTTGCCTTTGCTGTAGTTTATCTCACTATAAGATACATTTATATTATCCGTAAGTGTCTCATTAATTATTTAATATAAATTTTAAATTTTTGACTACACTTTGCCATCGGATCCATCGGGGCTCAACGTTACTGTCAGCAACTTGGGCTTCGCTGAAAAAATATTTTTTCAAAATTATTTTGATTTGCAATTGTTTTTTCATTTATTAATGGATCATGTTATTATGTATCTTTGTGTCAGGGGTTTTTGCGAGTAACTAGGACTTGTTGTTGTCCTTTCACAATGAAGGGACATTGTTCAAATTGTAATAGGAAGAAATCTTCCTCTGACTTTCATTGTATTAATTGTAGTCAGTGTTCTCGCATTAATCCCTGTCCTATATGTGAATATTGGGATGAGAAACATTGGAAATGTGTGTCACGATATGTTGTTTCTGGAGAAAGGGCTATGCTGGCTCTTTCTCTGCAAGGTCACTCTACTCTCTCAGTTTCTATTTCAGAGGAACAAGAACAGGGTGATGTTTCCATGTTATCTTCTACAAGTGTGCGTCCGTCGTCACAAATGAATTCAGAGCTAGCGGCAAAAGTGCTCATGGAGATTAGACAAATGTCGTCCGCTAGCTCGCCCGGTGTAGCGTCCATTCACCGAATGGTTCGGCAGCCGGGTTCGTCCGATGCGGTCTAGGAGGAAATTTTGGGTGATGCGAGCACTATAAACAGGGTATCCCGAGAGTTCCTCTGCGTATGGACGACGAGGCGGAAGACTTAGAGCTATCATTACCGTCGTCGGCTTCTATTCCAACCGCGGTGTTGGAAACAGCTATTGCGTCTAACAGAGCCAATTTAGATGCCTTATCTTACGCAGATCACCTTACTAAGGCGTTATCACTGCGCCTTCAAGGGAAAGAGTTTCAGGATATACAATCCTCTTTAAGACTTCTTTCAAGGGCAGTAGCTTATTCCACGTGTAACTCCGCCCTTTCAGTGGCAAATCTGGAGTTGGTTAGACGTGACGCAGCCCTAGCTACATCCACACTAGTGGATACTAAGGTGAACAACTCTCTTAGAGTCGCTTCGGTCTTCGGAGAACTTCTCTTTGACGGCAAGCTTTCTGCTATTTATGATAAAATTACAAAGAAAGCTTCGGATTCTCTGTTGTTCAAATCTGCTTCTAAGAAGTCGGATACAGCAGACAAGAATAAGACAGGCACTTCTGGGTCTAATGCGCCCAAGAGAGGTTCCTATAGAGGTTCCGGTGCATCCTCTTGGTCTTATTCGAGAGACCGTTGGGGTAGCGACTCTCGTTCGGGACGTCCTTCGGGCCGGGACAATCGGTCGGACGCCCCGAGGTCGACGGGGCGAGGTGCGGGTCGTGGAGGACGTGGTTTCTCCTACCGCAGGCCTCGCAGGTCCAGGAGGTGATGGCTTAAACCTCTATCGCGTACCGGTTGGCGGAAGGTTGTCGAGCTTTTCACAAGAATGGGCGTCGATTACGGACGACCCTTGGGTGAGAGGAGTGACTTCGGAAGGTCTAAAGATATCCTTCAAACGAAAGCCTCCATTAACTCGAAATCCAAAGTGGACTCATCTTCCGTCAAATCCGCAGAAAAGAGACGCTCTGTTATCAGAGGTGCAGTCTCTTTTAATGAAGAATGCAGAGGTCGTAGAAAACCAGGAATCTCCGGGATTCTACAGCCATCTGTTTCTGGTTCCGAAACCAGATGGCTCATTCCGTCCAGTCATAGATTTGAGCTGGATAAACAAGCTGATCGTCGCTCCGAAGTTTTATATGGAGACGATTCGGTCGGTCAGAGCGAGTATTCGGGTGAACGATTATGCAACAAGCATAGATCTCAAAGATGCATACTTTCACATCATGGTACATCCGACATTCCGAAGTACCTACGCTTCGCAGTCCTAGGAGTGGTGTATCAATTCCGGGCGATGTGCTTCGGATTGAATCTAGCACCCTGGGCTTTCACTCGGGTAATGAACTCGGTAATGATCTATTTCCGAGCTCATTCGTCTGCGGTAACGTCGGCCTACCTGGACGACATTCTTCAGAGGTATGGCAATGAGTTAACGCTTCAGAACGATGTTCAGAATCTTCTTCTATTGCTCCGACGTCTCGGTTTTATAGTAAACGAGGAGAAGTCGGATCTGGTGCTGTCCAAGTCATTCACTCATCTGGGAATGAGCTTCGAGACGCACAACAATCTCGTTTGTCTGCCGTTAACCAGAGCGAAATTAGTCAGTTGTTACGCTCGCTATTGTCTGCACGCAGACAAAGTCACAGCGAGAGAATTTATGAGACTGATAGGTCTGTGCGGAGCCGCTGCGGATCTCATTCCGATGGGGCGGTTACGCACACGTCCTCTTCAAATTTTCTTGACTCAGAATTGGAGTGTGAAAATTCATTCGCTCGAAGTAGACGTTCTCTTGTCAGATCAAGTGAAACAAGAGATTCAGACTTGGGCAAACATTCAGTGGTTAACTCAGGGAGTTCTGCTGCAGTTGCCGGATCCGAGTTTTACCATTATGACGGATGCCAGTCAAACAGGTTGGGGTGCATCATTAATCCCAACGGATTCGAGATGCCAGGGTCTTTGGGATCCGCAATTCCTGTGCAAGCACATACACATCAAGGAAATGATGTCAATTTGGCTTGCGTTACGTCACTGGATGGACATTATTCACAATGCTCATGTCCAAATCCTATCCGACAATACGACAGTAGTGGCGTATATACGGAATCAGGGAGGCACTCATTCAGTTCAGTTGTTCAATCTAACGGAAAGAATCCTTCTGTTTGCACTAGAACATCACGTTCTTCTTTCAGTCCGTCACATACCGGGTCGTCTGAATGTGCTAGCAGACTCCCTTTCACGAAAGGGTCGCTTGTTGCCGTCGGAATGGACTCTCAACAAACAAGTATTCAATCAGATTTGCTACCAATGGGAACGGCCAATGATAGACTTATTTGCGACACATCTCAACAATCAGTTGCAGACGTATGTGTCTCGGTGTCCGGATCCAAGAGCATTTGCAGTAGACGCTCTGTCGATCCCTTGGGACGGAATGATAGGATATGCGTATCCTCCAGCGCCGTTAATTCAACAAGTATTGCTAAAGATAAAACAATATCAATGCAAGATTCTGTTGGTAGCATCTCTGTCGCCACAGAGACCGTGGATAAATCTACTCAGGTGTCTGTTGTGGGACCTACCGCGAAAGCTTCCTTCACGGGAGGATCTTCTTTCGCAGGGGAAATCGCGCCAACTCCATCACAACCCGCAAGGTCTCAACCTTCACGTTTTTCCGTTGTGCGGTCCTTCTTGCATGGCAAACACTTTACAGGATGAGCAGTGGACGCGATTTCTAACTGTAGGAGGACCTCCTCTTCGCTAAACTATGCGGCTAAGTGGAAGGTTTTTCGTCGTTGGTGTAGGGATCATTCTGTAGATATATTCGATCCCTCTATACCAGACATTGCAAACTTTCTAGTATACTTGTTTGACGAAATCAAACTGCAACCTGTTACTATAAAGGGTTATAGGTCTATGTTATCTGATACCTATGCACATCATGATAGTTTACAAATTGGATCTAATGTCTCTTTATCTAAGTTGGTTAGAAACTTTTCGATAAATAGACCCAGAACTCTTAGATTAATTCCTAAGTGGAATTTAGCTTGGGTTCTTCTTAAATTGAAGGAAAAGCCATTTGAGCCTCTTGGGACAGTAGATTTCAAATTCTTGTCTTATAAGACAGCTTTTCTCTTAGCTTTCTCTTCTGCTAGAAGAGTCAGTGAGCTTCATGCACTGTCGGTGGATGATTCTCACTATTGTAGTGTCGGGAACACTATCACCTTCACTACTAATGTGGGTTTTTTAGCTAAGAATCAGGCTCCTAATAAATATCCGGAACCTATTGTTATTAAGGCTCTTCCGTCTTCAGACGGGCGTAGGCCTTTACTCTGTCCTGTTAGAGGGTTACGTATCTATAAACAGAGATCTCAGTTTATCAGAAAGGGACGGAAACGTTTCTTTCTGTCTTTGATGCCTAATAGAAAGGACATTTCGGTCCATTCTATTGCTAGATGGATTAAATTAACTATCCGTACTGCTTATGAGAGTTTATCTTCTTCTCAGCAGTCTGTGCTTAAGATTTCCGCTCATGAAGTAAGAGCTCTTTCTACTTCCTGGGCTTATGCTAATAGTGTTGCTATTACAGATTTAATGAAGGCTGCTTATTGGTCTCAGCCATCCACATTTACGAATTTTTATCTCAGAAATATTAAGTCCATTTCTGGAGACCTGAATTGTTTAGGTCCGTTATCTATTGCTCAGAATGTCGTCCACTAAACAGTTGCAACTATAGTTATGCAGGCTTTCTGTTCCGGCAGTGACTCCGTCCGGCTGCCCTCTTCGCTCTGGGCTATTTGACCCAGGGCAAGGGGAAGGGGGGGGGGGGGGGGGTGTTCCCTTAGGTCACCTGCTTTATAGTGAAAAGCAAGGGAATGCCTCCTCCAAGTCAGTATTTCTGAGTCGCTTCCGGGATGGTTTTAAAGTGTAATATTAATGTTAAAATTCATTCATGTCTTATTTTTAAAGTGTAGCTCGGTGTGAAGCATTTGTATATGTCAAGTGTCAAACGGGCTTTAATATACAATACTCGGACACTTTTAAATGACTATAAAGAGTCTCAATTCTCTGGACTACTTTATTTATTGGCTTACTTTAAAAATAATTAGTATAAGGGATATACTGGATGTTAATAGAGAACATGAATGTTATTGTGCTCAATTATTAAGGGTAGTGTATCTTTCTAATTTAATATTAAATAAGAAAGATACATGTAAAGCCTAATACTCCTTTTCTCCTTAAGGGGTTACCTCTTTACTATATAGTTGAGCTTATTGGATTTTCCTCTATGTCCTAGGCCCTCCAGCCTGTTTTCTATTCAGCTAAGTCTGGGTCATTGGTACAGTATAAAAATGTTAAAAAATTTATAGTAATTTATATATTTTTTATACTTACCAATGACCCAGGCGGGGATGGCCTTCCCTGGAGTTGGGAACTCTTGCCTCCCCGCTGAGTACATAGCGCTGACTAGGCACTGCCAGTAAGAATGATAATTGGCACCAATTTCGGGACGTCTGCGTCACTACGCATGCGCAGTAGAGGCGTAGTATGGAGGTCCTTTAGGACATGATTTCTTTTTGTTTTGGATGCAAATTTTGGGGATTGGGGGGCAAAATTTGTGTTTGGTCCTGGTTTTGTTAGAGTTAGCACCAGCTAAGTCTGGGTCATTGGTAAGTATAAAAAATATATAAATTACTATAAATTTTTTAACTTCTAACTGTAGAAGGGCCTCCCTTCGTTGAATTATGCAGCGAAGTGGAGGGTTTTCTTCCATTGGTGTAGGGATCAGTCAATAAACGTATACGATCCGTCTATACCAAATATTGCCGATTTCCTGGTCTACTTGTTTGATGATCTCAAACTGCAGCTCGTCTCTATTAAGGGCTCTAGGTCTATGTTATCAGATACTTACGCTCATCATGATCACTTGGCTATTGGATCAAATACTTCATTATCCAAGCAAGTAAGAAATTTCTCTATCAATAGACCTACAACCCTCAGTTTAATTCCTAAGTGGAATTTGGCTTGGGTTCTGTTGAAGCTCAAAGAAGCTGCTTTTGAGCCGTTAGATGTCATAGAGTTCAAATTCTTGACCTATAAAACGGTGTTTCTCTTAGCCTTTGCATCTGCCAGATTCTGGATAAGCGGCCAGAGCCTATTGTCATTAAGGCCTTACCGTCCTCGGATATCCATAGACCTTTGCTGTGTCCAGTCAGAGCTATGCGCATTTATAAACATCAATCAGATTTCATTAGAAAGGGAAGAAAACATTTCTTTCTTTCTTTGATTCCTAACAGAAAAGATATTTCTGTTCATGCTGTCGCTAGATGGATTCGGTTGGCAATACACATTGCCTATGAAAATCTATCTTTGGATCAACGATCTGTCAATAAGATCTCAGTGCACGAGGTTAGAGCACTGTCCACTTCTTGGGCTTATTCTAACAGTATAGCCATTACTGATCTCATGAAGGCTGCTTACTGGATACAGCCCTCTTCATTTACCAAGATTTACCTGGGAAATTTAGAGTCCATCTCCAGTGACCTTAGATCTTTGGGTCTTCTTTCTGTTGCTCAGAATGTTGTCCATTAATGTTACATCTATAAGGTCTTTAGGCAGTCCACTCCAACACTGACACTGTTCCTCTGCCCTCTTCATTCTGAGGAATTTTACCTTAGAACAAGGGGGAGGGGGGGAGGGGGGGACGGTTTTTCCCTTATGATTATCTGGCTTTATAATGAAAAGCAAGGGAATACCTCCTCCAGTGACAGTAGTTCTGCATCGTTGCTTGGGTGGTTTTAATGAGTAGCTCGGTGTGAAGCAATAACTATGTCTCATTTATGTACTGTTTTTAAAGTGTAGCTCACTGTAAAGCATTTGTATATGTCGCGTGTCAAAAGGGCGTTAATATACAATCCTCTGACACTTTTAAATGAGTATAAAGAGTCTCATTCTCTGGACTATCTTTAAATATTGGTTGTCATTCACCGAATTAGCATAACGGGTTATGCTAGCATTAAATGGAGAATTATATATTATGTAATACTCAATTACATTGTTGGTGTTATGATTTCTCTTTTCTCATAAAAGAGAAAGACATATATAATTCCTTTCTTCTCCTATTCTCCTGTGGGAGCTATCCTTTACTGAAGTAATTGAGAGATTGGATATTTTTACACTGTAAACCAATGGCCCAGACTAGCTGGTGCTTAGCTCAAAGTTATTAAGGGCCAAACACAAATTTTGAACCCCCCAATCCCCCAAATTTGCTTGCAAAACCGAAAATTAAGTCCTCTCTGGCCCTCCATACTTTTGCTCTCCGCGCATGCGCAGATGTCAGGAAGTGACCAGAATTGGCACCAACATCATTCTTTGTTTGGCCCTAAAGTCATCAACAATGAAATGATGCCTGTGCTTTAAAATCTCCTTTTTTGAGGATGCCAGACACAAATCAATGCAAGAATTGGTGGATACAAGGCTGTTATTGGATGAAGGAAGTGTTCAATGGTGGTTTTGGACGTTCAGGGCTGTAACTTTATAATATTTATAAAATTATTTAATGTTTCCCAAATCATTATTCCACTTGTTAAGTATTCCTTCCCTATCCTTCCATGAACCCTTCCTGTTAAACTGTTAAACTTTTTGGCTAATTTTTATTGAATTTTTTTATTAAATTTCTTGGGAGTTAAACATTTATTATTATTATTTCTTCCCCAGGGTTATATCCTCACCCTAGGGGTGTTAGGCCATTTAGTCTTGCATCTTCTATCCTATGTATCCATTTTCTTCTTATAGAAGATCTAGCTTTGCATCTGATAGCACGTCTATTGCTTCTGACTTTGGGCCTTTTTGTGTGCCTGATGTCTTGTTTACATTGACATTGTTTACATTGTCAACGTCCTCATATATAGGTAGTTTTTTTATATTCTATTGTGGTAGTATACTGTAGGGTACATGGATTGTTATTCCGGTATTGTAGCTCAAAAACATTCAGATTTTGTCCACACTTAGGCTCTATCGGGATGCCCTTGGGCTCTTAATGTTCCCTTTGGGAACTTCAGCATTTTTTCAAACTTTTTTGTTTACAAAAAATATTTTGAATTTAATTATGATTGCTATTATTCATGTATCTCAGGTATATATATATATTGTTGTGGACTGATATCGACTTTAGTTGATACACTCCTGCAGACTCTTGTCATTCTTGTGTTGCACTGGGATGACTGATGTTGGAGTCGGGTGTCGCGGTATGTTGTTGGCGGTAAGGTTCTGAGGATCAGGGCCTCTCACCACATTTTAGTTCATTCTGTCAGTTTCCATTTCAGAGGAACATGAACATGGTGATGATATTCTGACACCCATCGAAGTGTGCTACTGTCTTCGCGTTCCATGGAGCATATAGAGCTAGTGCAAGTTGTTGTACTCAGCGAGGGATCGGGAGAGGCCCCCCCCCCTCTCTAATCTAGCAACGTCTGGGGTCAGATGTTGTTTTGAGAAACTTGCACAAGCCGGAGCATATGTCTGCCCTCCACTTGGGATGCTCTGTTTAGTCTGCAGCCGGGGTTGGCTTCAGTCAAGGCTTCCTCCGCTATGTTATTTAAGCACACACGACCGCATCCTAGGTACCCGACTTGGGATATTCAGCCTGCTGCATGAAGAAGGAACCACTCTTCACCCGTGAAGTTGGACCATCCGGTAGCTAGGGAGACGATGCCTTGATCATCGGGACTCTCGGAGAAAGGATCTGTTTCCGACACACCATCCCAGGAGTAGCCTGCGGCTAAGGTACGGAAATCCGCTGCTCCTCAGGCCTCAATGACGGACTTGCTGTTGAAGATTGCGCCCCTAATCGCAGCATCCCAGCAAGTGCAGATGCAGCCTCCCTCAGACTCAGAATCTGAGCTGTCGGACGGTGCTGGGTCGGTCCTGTCATCTTTTCCCGCAGATGCAAAGAACCGAGATTCGCAACTGATTCTCTCGGCTGGTAAAAGGGATAAGGAAGAGGATTACCCTTCCCTTTCGGAACAGTACATGGTTGCGATGGCTTTCATCCATCAATACTGCCCTGCTTTTGTTCCGCCGAATCAGAATGCTGCGACAAGAGAGAAACCGCTGGCGTCGTTAGGTGCAGACTATATCCGGACAAAGGAGGAAGTCATTTGTTTTCCAATTCAGTTTATGCAAGTGTCTCAGGCCTTCAGCCGTATAGACGCCGCCATATTTATCCTCTTGAGTGTGAGGAAGAAGGCGGTTTCTTATCTTCATCTTCCATATACATACCGTATTTTGGACCACGTTCATTTACAAACGGTTGCGGAAGATGTACAAAGAGTTCTTCTGTGTGGATGAGCAGGCCGGGGATCTAGAGGAATCCTCACCTGTATCATTCACTATTCGCTCAGACACAATTGAGACGGCAATTTCTTCAAATAGAGCAAATTTGGACGCTATGTCTTACGCAGATCACCTTACAAGAGCTATGACGCAATGTCTCAAGGGAAAGGAATTTAAGGACGAGACGAGTTTTTTCGCGGGGAGGATGTGGTTCCTCCTCCTGTAAGCCTCACAGTTCATACAGGTGATGGTTTAGACCTCTATTGCTGGCCAGTTGGCAGAAGGTTATCAAGTTCCTCAGAAAACTAGATAACTATCACGGAAGATCAGTGAGCGAGAAGTGTAGTCTCTGATGGCTAACAGCTATCATTCCGAGTAAAAACCCACTAACAAGTTGTCAGCACAGGACAAATCTTCCATCAAATTCTTGCATAAGAGAGTTTCTCCTACCGGGGGTGTAAGCTCTCTTATCAAAGGAAGCAATACAGGTTATTGAGAATCAGGATTCTCAAGATTTTTACAGTCACCTGTTTTTCGTACCAAAGCCAGATGGCTCTTTCCGACCAGTAATAGACTTGAGCTGGATAACAAGTTTATCATGGCTCTAAAAGTTTATTTATGGAAATCATTCAATCAGTAAAAGCGAGCATTCGAGTGATCGACTATGCGGCAAGCATAGATCTAAGGATCCTTACTTTCATGTCCTGGTACATCTGGAATTCTAAAAGTACCTGCGGTTCGCTGTACAAGGGAAGGTGTATCAGTTCAGAACAATATGCTTTGGTCTGAATCTGGCCCCCTGGGTGTTTCACTCGAATAATGAACTCGCTAATGTCTTGCTTATGAGCTCATTTGTCTGCGGTAACGTCGGCTTACTTGGACGACCTTCTTCAGGGATTCAGCAACAGAATTATTCTTCAGAACGATGTTCAGAGGCTGCTTCTATTACTCCGACGTCTCGGTGTCATCGTAAACAAGAAAAAGTCGGATCTAGCTCCGTACTAGTCGTCTATTCACTTGGGATTGAGCTTTGAGACTCACAACAATCTGGTTCATCTGCCGTTACCCAAAGCGAAGTTAGTCAGTTGTTATGCTCACTTTTGTCTGCAGTCGGTCGCATTAATAGTGAGGGAATTCATGCGACTATTGGAGTTGTACGAAGTGGCTGTGGATCTCATTCCGATGGGCCACCTGCGCGCACGTCCCCTCCAGATATTCTTTACTCAGAACTGGAGTGTGAAGCCGCTTTCGCTTGAACCAGTATTGTTTCAACAGACCTAGTAAAACATGGGTTCAAATTGGGCAGATATTCAGTGGTTAACTCAGGGAGTTACACTGCAACTGTCGGATCCGGCTTTCATGATTAGGACAGATGTGAGTCAGACGGGTTGGGACACGATCCTAAGTCCTGCAGTCTTGAAGTGTCAGGGTCCAGGAGAAACACATAAACATCAACAAGATGATGTTAATTATAGCTAGCGCAACACTTTGGATTCACTTAATTACGGACGTTCATGTTCAGTTTGGTCAGACAACTCGACAGTAGTAGCATACATCGGGAACCAAGGCGGCACCCTTTCATTTCTGTTATGCCAACTAACGAAGGTTTTCCAAATCCGTCATGAACCATCATGTTCATCTTTCTATCAGTCATATACCGGGTCGTCTGAACGTACTAGCAGACTCGGAAAAGTCGCCAGTTGCAATTGGAGTGAACATTCAACGTATCAAAGTATTTGGACAGAATTGCTACCAGAGGGATTGCCCCATGATAGCACCAGAACAATCAGTTACCGTCGTTCATGTCACCATGCCCAGACATTGAGCGTATGCAGTAGACACTCTGCTGATCTCATGGGGATGGATGATAGGATATGCGTATCCTCCAATTCAGTTGATTCAGTAGATTTTGTTTAAGACAAACTGTCTCATTGTGAAACCTACTAGTAGCACCTCTGTCATCACAGAAACTTGGATCAGTCTTCTCAAGTGTCTGTTATGGGACGTTCCTCAGAAGCTTCCTCCACGAGAGGACCTTCTTTATCAGGAGAAGTTTTTGTTCATGTCCTTCTCTGCCTTTAGTGGCATAATGGAGTCAGTTAGACGTTAGGGAACCATTGCGGTTCCTATATTATGTTATGTCTAACACAAGAACGATTAAGTAATGCGGGTGAGGAGGCTTCAATATGACTTTGAATCCCCCCTCCCCCCACACACACACTGCCTATGTGTTTAGAGACGATTACCGGGCAAGACGTAGTTTTCTTCCCGCAAGCCCCTTATGAGTTTAAATACATACATGCATTTCTTCACTTCTCAATTGGCGGCTGGGTCGTGTTCTATGGTGACCTCATGGGCACATCCACTTTTTAATTGGTTGGTTTCCTGTGATTATTCATCAAAATGTCATATACGAGCGCATATTTCATCATAAATAATTTGCTAGTCTTTGGGTACCTTGGAGGCTACATAACCAGTTAACTGGTATTCAGATGATTACATGCGGGATTTTTATGTTCACATGCATAATATTTATTAGGCTGACGCTTATTGTATGTTATGGACCTTAGAAATTATGAATTATTTCAGGGGCGGTCCGTGTCAGAGCCTGTTAATCATATCTACTTCCATTTCTAGATCCAAGTTTCTATTAATGTCGGTACTCAAATCGTATATTCACACGTGTATATGGTCATAGATATCGGATAGTACATGTCGAGGAGTGTTGTTACTGGAATTTATTGTACACCTGAATGAGGTCGTCTGTGGGTTGCCTCAGAAGTGTGTTTACTCTCCAGAGATCGTTCATGGTGGTTCAATTGGACGTGTATGTTATATATTATATCACCAGTTTTCGACATATCTGCGTATGCCATCTGCGGTGTATGTTATATACCGGGCAATATTAATTACAGGGATCGGCGCTATAGCCTTAACTTTTGAAATGGTGTTAAGCACCATTTATTAATAATAAATTAATATCTGAGTGCCTGTTCGACGAATATTTATATTGTTTTTTGGTACCGCTTTTACTGATTCCAGAGCGCTCCCCTCTTTCTTTTTGAATATTCCTTCAAAAGAAAGGAGGGGTGGGTGGGGGGGGGGATTTTTTACCTCTCCTCTGGCTTGATAGGTATGTAACTATGAAGGAAGCTGTTTTGTCCGTAATTATATCCTGCATACAGCTGGAGTTTTATTGTGTATGGCGTATGTTTGTGGGGGATATTCTCTCATTCTCAAATATGCCATCCTAATTTTTGGGGGCTTAGTCCGGACTAGCCTTAAAAATTCGGAACTCGTTACATCCAAATTAGCATAGTCTTCATGCTGAGAATACGGAATTACTGAAATTGGGCTCCTTAATTAGGATATGTCTTCTGTATTACTGTATAGAGAGACACACATGTAATTCCTAATAATTTCCTTTCACCTTGGATTACAGGATTGAACTATGTTGATCTACTAATTCTGAAGTCCTAGGCCCTCCACCCTTTTACGATTCAGCTAGTCTGGGCCATTGGGTTGTAGTATCAAAATATAAATTTAAAGTAATTTGTATATTTTTTATACTTACCAATGGCCTCAGTGAGATTGCCCTCCCATGAGTGGGCACTCATACCTCCCCACTGAATTATTATGTAGTACTCTCTTCTACAAAGAATGATGTTGGCGCCAAATCCGGTCACTCCCTGATGGCTGCGCATGCATGGAGAGTAAATGTATGGAGAGCCAAATAGGACTTTTAATTTTTGGTTTTGCAAGCAAATTTTGGGGATTGAGGGGTTCAAAATTTTTGTTTGGCCCTTGATAACTTAGAGTTAGCACCAGCTAGTATGGGCCATTGGTAAGTATAAAAAAATATACAAATTACTTTAAATTTATAATTTTTGAGGCTTAGTCCGTGCTAGCCTTAAAAATTGGGATCTTGTTACATCCAGTTAGCATAGTCTTCATGCTAAGTTTACAGAATTACTTGATCTGGGCTCCTTTTTATGATACGTCTTCTCTATTAATGTATAGAGAGATTTACATGTAATTCCTAATAATTTTTTTTTCCTTTCACCTTGGATTACAGGATTGGAACTACCATGATATACTAATTCTGAAGTCCTAGGCCCTCCACCTTTTTACAATTCAGCTAGTCTGGGCCATTGCTTTACAGTGTAAAAATATTATAAATTTCAAGTAATTTGTATATTTTTATACTTACCAATGGCCCAGACAGAGATGGCCTTCCCATGAGTGGGCACTCATTCCTGCCCGCTGAATTATTATGTAGTACTCTCTTCTACAAAGAATGATGTTGGCGCCAATTCCGGTCACTTCCCGACGTCTGCGCAAGCGTGGAGAGTAAATGTATGGAGAGCCAGATAGGACTTTTAATTTTTGGTTTTGCAAGCAAATTTGGGGGATTAGGGGGGTTCAAAACTTGTGTTTGGCACTTAATAACTTTGAGTTAAGCTCCAGCTAGTCTGGGCCATTGGTAAGTATACAAATTACTTTAAATTTATAATTTTCCTTTAAGTCCTAGGCCCTCCAGCCTTTTTATGATTCAGGTAGTCTGGGCCATTGGTTGTATAAAAATATGATAAATTTTAAGTAATTTGTATATTTTTTATTTTTTTGTACTAACCAATGGCCCTCCCATGAGTTGGCACTCATACCTCCCCGCTGTTTATAACATTTGACAGGCATCTCTTGAAATAGTGATGGTTGCCGCCAATTTTGGTACCTTCCTGGATACTATCCATGCGCCGATCTCAAAAGTATGGAGGACCATCTAGGACTTGATTTTTTCGGTTTTGCATGCAAATTTGGGGGATTGGGGAGGGGGAGGGGAATTTGCGTTTGGCCCTGGATTAATTTGAGTTAGCACCAGCTAGTCTGGGCCATTGGTAAGTATAAAAAATATACAAATTACTTAAAATTTATCATATTTATTAATTCAGTATCAACAAAGACAAATGACTAGAAACTCATGATTGGCAGTTGGGGGCAGGAGTATAGCCACCTGTGGGATTTGGGGAGCATCTGTTTGCTGTGCCAACTCATTACCCTTGTTTTCAGGAGTTATGCCTCTTTGCTTGTTTTTGTGTTTTAATTTTTGTCTTGCAGAAACTTGAACAAACTTTAACCAATTTTAACCAAATTTCGTCTGTGAGTTCTACTCGAGAATGTCTTGGAAGAGTTCAAAAACCAGTCCTGCTCAAATTTTTTTCAGGCATTATGCCTCTTACATTATTTTTTGTTTAAATTTCTGACTTCTGGGCAGCATCAGCACAATAACTTGAAAAAACTTTATATGATCTTGGCCAAATGTGTTCTGTGATTTTTATTCAGGAATGTCTTGGATGAGTTCAAAAATCAGTCCTGCCTAAATTTTCTTCAGGAGTTATGCCTTTTAAAATGTTTTTCGTTTGAATTTCCGACTTAAGGGCAGTATCAGCATGATAATTTGAACAAACGTTATCCAATTTTTACTTTCACCAAATTTGTCCTATGTGCCTTCGGTTGCTTCCAAGCTCAGTATTTAGCACAGATTCCTTTTGATCCACCACAACTCGACCCCAGCATATCTGATACAAGGCTCTTGTAAGACAGTTGATTAGAAGGAAAAATGGTATTTTGATTTTAATTTATAATATTCTCATCAGGCTTCACAAAGTAGATCTTTTATTTCTCGGGCCGCTTATTGTAAAATGGCACGTGGGCGGGCATTTTTTTATTTTATTTTTGTAATTATTTCTTTGTCATCAAAAGTTCATGTTCTTGGCTTATTTCATGTTTTAAGCCTCATAATCTACATAATAGCATGGGTGGTGGTATATTTCGACCCCTGAGTGCAAGAAGGCTTTGAAATGCTAAAGCTTTGCAAAGCCTTTTTGCACTCAAGGGACAAATGTATCAGTTTTATTAACTTGGATTTATTTATTTATTTATTGGCGTTTTAAGGTCACATACTTATGCACAATGACCAATCGTGACCAGGACAGTTTTACGGGTGGAGAAAGCCGGAGTACCCAGAGAGAACCACCGAGCATCAACAAGCAACTGTCGGCTCCTCAACATTCTAACTCTTTTCAAACTCTGCTCAAGCAGGGTTACAGCGGTTGAGGACATGTGCACCATTGACGTGCAGTATGCCTTAGTACATGGCATCACCGTGTCCCCATGTAGGCAACAGGGATAAAGTGCCTTGCCCAAGGACACAACGTGGGTCGTCCCAGACGGGGATCGAACTCGGGACCTCTAACACAGAAGTCCAACAGTCTACCACTGAGCCACCATGCTCCCTGTTAACTTGGATAAAATATCTGACATAAACCAATTAATTTTTATTTTTTTTAAGTTTGCATTGGTTATAAAAAGAGAGCATGCAGCAGCCAAAGGGACCATGCAGGATGGCCTGAGAAACAGATTTCTAACTTTTTCAGGCCTCAGTAGGCTATGTAAGTTTGTTCAAATAAAGTCCATGACTATTGAAACATTTTCTCAAGAATTAGTACATGTATCTAAATCTTTTGCAACATCTCTAAAGTAGCATAGTAAGTGGTATAAGATTCCTGTTTGTTCAGAACAAGCCCCTAGATATTTATTTGAATGTACAATGTGACCTTTAATTTCTGTTTCGATAAATGATAAATGGTAAAGTGCTTTAATATTTTTGGTGCCCAGAATGTGTTCATATAGATTTATTTTGTAACAATTCATTGGAGAGTGCCCGTACTCCCTCACCTCAACTGAACACTGCCAACAAAAATACACCTGGGACTTCTTTCAGAATGTTATAGATTGATCATACTTCAACCCTTAGGGGCCTTATTCAGACTTTCATCACAGCAACAAAACATACTTTCCAACATGCAATGTTTGGCTAAACTTGTAAGTTTACATTCCTTGGATGTCGTTTCTAGTTAAGTCTTGTCTGCCTATAAGGCAGCCAAGATTTCTCTAAAAACAATTGCAAGCCACAGGATGTATACTGTCAAAGTGTAGCAAAAATGTATGAAAAATATCCAGGCCATTGAGGCTTAATGCTTTTAAGGCAACAAAACAGTTGACCCTCCCCCTCCCCCCCCCCCCCCCCCCCCCCACCTCCTCATTGGAACAAGCTGATTGAGCTCAATCGATTGAGGGGGGGCATAATCTATGTTTTTAAGCCAAAAATGAAAATTGTTAATTATTCAGGAAAGAAATTTGCTTGTGTTATCTTCTCATCATATTAAGTAAAGATATTAAGTAAAGGTTTAAAATAACATGGAAAACATATCACAGATTGATAACATAATTATTTAACCATTAAAGGCCTAATGGCCCTATGATAACCCCTGTAAATAGAGTAATGCTTGCACTGAGGTAAACAAGTTCTGCTTTACTGGTAAAATAGGACCCAAATCAACTCCTTGTGTGAAGTCCTCTAAAGTGGGCAGTATAGGTATAAACAATTATCTAAACTTCACTTCATATGTTGTGGTCATGATATAGCCATAGATGCTGAGAGTGACCTGTTGCACCAATAAATAAATATATAAATAAATAAAGGCCTAATCCCAGCTTGGATCATTCTTACTACAATAAAACAGGTGCTCCCAACAACATGCAGTCTTTGGCTAAACTTGTAAGTTACATTCTAAAAAAATATGTCTTGTTCAGAAACAACTGCAAAGCCACGGGATGTGGACTGTTATTGTGTCGCAAAAATGGATAAAAAATTTCCAAGCCTTAAATGGTTAAAGCTTTTAAAGTAGGAGTATGGTCAAAATAAGGCCTATAAAAAAAAGTTTTTGTTTCTCTGACAAGTTGGAATCAGAAATTTAATTACTTACACTATTATGTGGGAACCAATGTTTTCAGCAGTGAAAATTTCCCACAATGCAGTTGAAAATTTAACCAACTGTATCTTGTTTAACAGAGCTCTGTCAAATATGTTATCATTGGTTAACCCTTTACCCAACGTTACGGCCCAAACCGGCCAGCGCTATTCTAAAAAATCGGCAATTAATTTTCATTGTTTTTTCATTTTTTGTCTCAAAAACATGGGTTATGACCCCTCGTTGGAACGAGCTCGTCGAGCTCGTTCCAGCGAGGGGGTCATAACCTATGTTTTTGAGACAAAAATGAAAAAAAATAGTTATTCAAGAATTTTTTTTGCAATCGTCGTCTGCTTTTCATGTTAGGTAAAGGGTTAAATATTTGTCCTACAAAGAAGAGATTTCCAGTTGAAAAATGGTGATGAGGCAGATTTCCTATGATGAGGGAGGTGCATGAGAATCAAGAATTTTTTTTTTAATAGCCTATGGGAAATTATGTTATATACTTTTCTTAACTAATTTGTTTAGCTGGAAGCATACATTCAGTGGCTGAAGCATTCCTTCTATTCTTAGAATGTTTACCAGAACCTGTGATACCATTTGACCATTATCAGAAATGTTTAGACTCCTCTAATAATGTTCAACTTTGCAAACAAGTAAGGTTTTTAACATTTATTTATTCACTCCTCTAAACAAATGTGGTTCATTTTCAGGAATAGCTTTGTCAGGTAACAATTAAATTTGTTATTTTTATATTCCCCTCATTCACCACGAGCTCACATATTTTGATTTGTCAATTCTTCATGGAAAACTATTACTATTATCATCATTTGAAGAGGTTAACCTATCTTAGCTCTGTCTGACAAGTGTCTGCGGAGCTTTTCTGGTAATGATTTGTCCCATCATCTGTCTGTCGTCCGTCTGTCATTAACATTTTGTTTGTCCCAGCCATAACATCTTAAGCACTGAATATCTTTTGACAAAACTTTATAACGATATGTATTATCAAAAGACAGTGTGTCACGAATTATAATATGGTATGTGCCCCTCAAGATCAAGGTTACAGGCACTAGGTTAAGGCAACACAGAAAAGCTTGGACAATTCACTGTCACTTTTGTCCAGTCCATATAATGTGGTATGATTGACAGATCTTATTCATACTCCGCAAAATTATTTCTCATGGCTCGAAGGTGTGTCACAGCTTTGCTCTAAGGTTGTATCATCACGGTCAAAGTCACAGACAGCAAAACTTTGATATTGTTATGCAGCCCTTGTGTGGTCTGTATAAATGAATATATGTGACAGATCTTCTATTCATCCTTCACACAATTGTTACTCATAACCTAACACTGTGTCATGACCTCGACAATTTGTCATATCATCAAGATGAAGGTCACAAGCAGTAACAATTGGATTCTTGAATACTCTTCTTGTCGGAGTTGTACAATTTGATAACTTTTGTCTGGTCCATATAACTTCCTATGATTGACAGATCTTGCAGATCTTATTTCATACTTGGGCCAATTATGGCTCATAGGTCACAGCTTTGAACCAGCATCATATCTTCAAGGTCAGAGTGGCCCTAAGCAGCACTATATTGGCCTAGAGGCCTCTTTGTCAAATGTAACGGCAACATCCAGCCAGTGCTACTTCCAAATATATCAACTTTGGTTTGGGGTATTTTTTTTATTTTGACTCTAAAAGTAATTTATGACCCCCCCCCCCCCCCCACCCCCCCCACCCCTCCTTCCCATTGGAACAAGCCCATTAAGATTGTTCCAGCGAGGGAGCAGAATCTGTGTTTATGAGGCACAAAAAGGAATTCATTGTATTTCAAGGAATATCTTGAAAGTGTGGTATGTCAGTCATATTCTCCCGAAAACCCCAGGAAAATCTGAGAAATTCAGTGAAGTTCAGGCCTCATCCTGGAAGGAATCAGTTTTGGCCAAATCTGGAAAATACAGTCAGATTTTTCCCCTTGTCAAATCACAGGCCTTCAAAGCCAAAGAAAATATGCATTCAAGTGAAATTTATTTAATAAAAGAGTCTTTTATTATATATATTTCACTTTAGGCCACACAAAGTAGATCTTCTGTTTCTCAGGCCATTATTTGTGAAATTGCATGCGGGCGAGCAGTTTTTTATTTTATTTTTTATTTCAGTAATTACTTCTTTGCCATCAAAAGTTCATGTTCTTGGTTCAAGTTTTAGGCCTGATAATCTACAGAATAGCATGGGTGGTGGTGTATTTCATCCCTTGAGTGCAAGAAGGCTTTGCAATGCTGAAGCATTGCAAAGCCTTCTTGCACTCTAGGGACAAATTCATCAATTTTTTTAACTTGGGTAAAATATCAGACATAAACCATTTAATTTTAATTTTTTTTAATTTAAATTGGTTATAAAAAGAGAGCATGCGGCAGCCAAAAGGACCATGTGGGAGGGCCTGAGAAACAGATTTTTTATTTTTTTAGGCCTTATCCATATGTTTTCTGTTTTATTCATTTCAATTGGAGCTTTATGATCTACTTTGTGTGTGTTGAGGTGGAAATGGGTTACTTAAGCACATCATCTCTAGAAATTT
>CM062296.1:614386051-614634955 GCA_031216915.1 Pictodentalium vernedei
TTTTTTTCTGCCACCTTCTCCCATAGTTGAGGGTGTTCTTCTACTTCTGTTTCTGTTGAGTTCACCTTTTTCTTCTACTGCTCTCACCTCTGTTATTTCCAATTCGGTTCTTTTAGGGCAATTCCTTTTGCCCTCGCCTTGGTGCGTTCTCGTGGCCGTTTCTTCCGCACCCGCGGGTGGTGCGGAACGCTGTAGTTTCGGGAGTCTCCCGACTCGACCACGTCTGGTGTGAGTTTACCCCCTCCGTGGGGGATGTGCAGCTCCTCCCACCCCCACGGGGGGGACACTGTCGTTTTGGGGCCCCCCCGACTCGACCCCGTCTGGTGTGAGTTTGACCCCCTCGGTGGGGGATGTGCAGCTCCTCCCGCACCCGCGGGGGGTGGGGAACGCTATCGTTTTGGGGTCACCCGATTCGACCATGTCTGGTGAGAGTTATTCCCCTTCCATGGGGAATGTGCAGTTTTTTACCGTGGTGGATACTGCGGGAGCTGTTGGATTTCTGGTGAAGAGATGCCTGGTTCCGGGACTATGCGTCCTCTCCAGTCGACATCTGAGGCTGTCAGTAGGGTTGTGACTCCTCCTTTGGAGGCCGAGCTTGGTGGCTCTCTCCGCTTTTCCGCCAGTTCCAACAGCTCCCGTCGTATCTGCTCTACTGCTGTTCCGTCTACAACGTCATTGGGCACCGTTTTTAGCTGGCCTCGGCTTATCCCTGCCAGGGTCTGCAGGGATGTCTGTAGTGTGGTTGTGGGGTATCGGCCTCAGCCTTCCCCGACTTCCACTCGGCGAAGTCGGATGGGGCTGCCGACTGAACCCCCTACTGTGTCCTCTCAGCCATTGAGCACAGTAGTTTTATACCTGCAGTGGTCTGCTGCGGTGTCTGGTTGTGTAGACGTGGGGGTATCGGCCTCAGCCTTCCCTGACTTCAACTCCGCGAAGTTGGAAGTGGCTGCCGGCTGGACCCTCTACTGTGGTCTCTGCTCCGTCGAGCACCACAGCTGTCATTGGATTCAGATGTTCTTAGTGGGACACTATGAACTCCGTGGCGTTTCCGTCCACTCATTCTGGCCACACGACCAGTTTTGGGGGACCAACGTCTTTTGCGCAGCCTGGACCTTCTGCCCTGCAGAGGTCCGCGGTGACTCTCATGAGTTCCCGCTATGTTGATCCTCGGGGTGTGTCACACCCCTATACACATCTGCCTTCAGACGTTTCGGCTGCCGCCCGTCGTCCCATGTCGGGTGTTTTGGAGGATCGTGACCCTTCGCTGGTTAAGAGGGTCAGAGGTGAAGCCTGTCGAACCGAACAGAACGGGCAGTGAGCGTAGGGAGGCCCTCTCCTTACTTACTCAGGTTCTGTCAAAAGAGCCTTCATGTTGCTTCCTGCAAGGCAGTGAGTGGTTTCCAGGTGCCCCCTATGGCGCCGCCTCCCGGGATTGGAAACAGGCCGCTTTCTGATCCCCCTGGTGTTCCGACATCATGGGAGGCGTCGGCTGGTTTGCCCACGATGGGCTATGTGTCTTCCGACTCAGGGGAAGAGTCAGACATGCTTGATGTCGAGAGCCAGCAGTCTTCGGACTTGGGGGCAGCTCTTGATTTCGTGTTTGGGTTCCTTCCGGATCTCAAACCATCTAACCAGTCGACAGTGTCAGCCAGGCCGCGATCATCGGTCGCATGCCAACAGCCTATGGAGCAACCCGCTTCTGGGCATCTTCGACCGTGCCAGTCGGTACAGTTGGTTGAAGCATTTTCAGCCTTGGACTCTAAGCTAAGTTCCAAGGCTATGAAGGCTCCGTTCTTCACCAGGGTCGACACCTTTTTTGCCTCCGGCGCGTTATCGTTCCTACGATTCCGCCAATCCGTCAGTCTACCAGACTTGACGGTTTTGGATCAGGACTCCAATTCCCTCGGGCTTTCCAAGTCCAAGTCTGCCGTCATTCCGATGACGACTCTGGAGTCCACATTGGGCTTATCGAGAGAGGTGCTTGGTATGCTTTCTCTCTCCGATCACGTCGTCTCAGCTTTAGCTGCTTATCTGCCCCCAGATAAGTTTGACGAGGTACAGGCTCCTTTGCGTGTGCTGTCCTAGGCGCTCATGCATCTTACTCACACGCATGCCTGTAACACGGCTAATCTGGAATTAGTTCGAAGGGACTCTGTGCTGGACACAGGCCGATCCCTTCCTGAGGAGCAGTGCGCTACTCTTCGATCTGCTTCTTTGGCAGGTCCGCAAATTTTCCATGGTTCTGTGTTGACGGTCCGGGATGACGTCCTACGTCATTCCAAAGATCAGCTGCTGTTTCTTCAGCTTGATCAGCCTTCTAGGGTAGGCACGCGCCGTTCCAAGCCTAACAAGTACCCTTTGCTTCCTCTGCGAAGCAAAGGGGCTGATCCTTCTGCCACTGCTTCTACTTCTTACTCAAGGGGTAAGGGTAAGCATCGGCAGTCTTGAGGGAAGTCCCAGGATTCTTCATTCAGTAGAGGAGGTGTTTTCTCCTCTCGCGAGCCTTGTCGGGGTTCGAAATGAAGGTCCTCACCTCGACTCGTCCCAGGTTGAAGGAAGGATAGCAGAGTTCGCAGACCGTTGGGCCACCATCACATCCGATCCTTGGGTGTTAGATGTTGTTCGGTCCGGGCTGCGAATATCCTTCCGAAGGCACCCCACTCTGTCCGGGGTGCCTCTTCCAACCACAGTTCCTTCAGACATTTTACGTCGGGAACTTTTGTCCATGGAGATAGACAATCTCCTGACAACGGGGGCGATTGAGGTCATCAAGAACATTAGGTCAGTGGGTTTCTATTCCTGCCTGTTCTTGGTGCCGAAGAAGGACGGCCAACTCCGACCGGTTATCGATCTGAGTTTCCTGAACCAGTCTATCATTGCTCCCAAGTTCAGCATGGAGACTTTCAGGTCGGTCCTCCGTTCAATTCACCAGGGAGATTTTGCTTCTAGCTTCGACCTGCGAGACGCTTACTTTCACGTTCCGATTCATTGGGCATTACAGAAGTATCTCAGGTTCGTTTTTTTGGGGGGCGAGTTTACCAGTTCAAGGCCATGCCTTTCGGCCTCAACCTGGTTCCTTGGGCCTTCACCAGACTGATGTCACATGTGATAGCTTTCCATCGCATGCAGTCCAGGGTGACTACTTCGGCATATCTGGACGATATCCTCCAGGGGCATTCCAATGCTGCCTTACTGGAGTCGGATGTCGCCACTCTGTTGAGCTTGCTCACGTCACTAGGTTTCAGAGTCAACGAGGAGAAGTCAGACTGGTCCCTTCTCAGTCGTTTTATCATCTGGGGATGGCTTTCCGCACACAATTCAATTTGGTGGCAGTTCCCCAGGTGAAGGCTGTGATTCTCTCAGCTTTTGCTCTGACTCTGCCCCAGTCCACTTCCGCGACGGCTCAGAGTATTCTACGGCTAATCGGTCTCTGCTGTTCGGTGACGGATCTCATTCCTCTAGGTCGGCTGCGTGTCAGACCTCTCCAACACTTTCTGCTCAGTCGTTGGAGGCCGAATGTAGATTTTCTGGATCTGGTGCTTCAGTTTCCAGAATATCTTTATCCTCACCTTCTCCTCTGGGCGGATGTCCAGTGGCTTTCGCAGGGTGTTCCGTTGGACTTACCCACGTCCGATCGCGTTCTGACGGCAGATGCCAGCGATCTCGGATGGGGTGCGACGTTGGATCCTCTTGGTCTTTCCATTCACGGGATGTGGGACCAGGATCATGCAGCTCAACACATCAACCAGAGTTTCAGGCAGTGGATCCCTCACCTGTCGAATCGCCAGGTCCTTCTGTTGTCCGACCATTCGACGGTGGTTGCTTACATTCAGAACCAGGGCAGCACGCACTCTGTTCCAATGTACGAATTGGCTCGGGATCTTCTACTGCTCGCTCAGGATGTCCACACCGGGGTGGCTGTTCGTCACATTCACGGTCGTCTGAACGTCCTAGCCGACTCCCTGTCCCTGTCGGGGCAGGGTCATTTCCACCAGGTGGATGCTCCACATGGCGGGTTCCATCGATCTCTTGCGACTCGTTGGAACCATCCGGTGGACACTTTTGTGCCCTCGTGTCCAGATGCTCTGGCTTTCGCCGTGGATGCTCTGGCCCTCCTTTGGGATGGTCTTGTCGGCTTCGCCTTCCTACCGGTTCCGATTCCGCCTCAGGTTCTCGCCCAGATATGAACCTGCAGTCGTCGAATCCTTTCGATCACACCCGTCGCCTCGGTAGGTGTGGATCAATCTGCTCCGCTCTCTGTTAGTGGCGGTTCCAGCATGTCTCCCTCTAGCTCGGGATTTTCTTTGCCAAAGTCGCCCGAGGAGGTTTTCCGTTGATCCGACTTCATTGTGCCTTTGCACATGTCCTTTATCGGGTCCTGTCTCCTCCATAGTGGTTTTTCGAGACACGTAGTGGAGTTGCTTTTCTTCTTCAAGGAGGCACTCACTCCACTGGTTTAGCCTCTGTGGCTAAGTGGAAGGTTCTTCTGTCGATGGTGTGTGATCACTCTGTTGCTTCTGTCACTTCTTCGATCACACCGCTTGCGGAGTTTCTGGTATATGTTTGTTTCTGGGGGTCTCCAGCAAAGGGTACATGTCCATGCTTCGGAGACATTTTTTCATATGTGATACCGCATTGTTTCGACACTCATCCTTGCCTCTCCAAGCTTGTTCAGCTCTTTTCCTTGAAAAGGCCTTGGACTTTGCAGTTTCCTCCAAGATGGTCACTTTCTTGGGCGCTGCTCTGCTTGGGGGTTTATCCTGGATGAATATGCGTTCTCTCACATGCCAGATCTCTCCTGCATCCATTTCTTGATGAATTTGTCTTCTATTCGTGCAGCTTCCGCTCATCTAGCTACTGGTGATTGTATTACCAATTGTTTTTTCTGCCACGAGGTGCATGCATTGTCTTCCTCTTTTAATAACTCTGTCATGTTGTCGGATGACGGATGTTATTCTGGCAGCCTTCTGGAGAAATGCTACATTCTCCTTTTATCTGCGACAGTTGCAGGAGCCGATAGAGGACCTTGGTCCTTGGGGCCCTCTTTCTTCGGCTCAGGCTGTTGTCTATCCCAGCCTTTCAGCTTTTTTCAGGGTCAGTTCCAGCTTTGTGTTGTTACTGCCCTTTCTGTCTGTGCGTCGCACTTCACCATACGCCTCATCTTTCATTGTCTTTTCTAATGTTTGTGATGCTATGGTTTGATAGGCCAAGGGATCTCTTCCTCTGTCCACGGTCCCAGTGCTATTGAGTCATGTGTGGGTTGGTTATGTGATTCCCTCCAGCCTTTTGTCTATTCAGCCTGTAGTAAACAATTGAGTAGATTGATAAGAAGTATAAATTTTATAGTAAATTTCATTTCTTATTATACCTACCGAAATTGTTTACATGGAGACCCTCCCATCTTCTTATTCGGGTAAGAATCCTTCCTCCCCGCTGATCACATAACTCCAATGTTGGTCAGAATCAAAAGAATGACGAATTGACGCATTGCGCACTGTTTTACGGAAGTCGTGGATTTGTACTATGGAAGAGCGTCCTATACTGGGTGTGCACCGATGCCGCTCGACCCAGTTTTGGCTTATTTTTTCGTGGTGTTTTTTCCACCACTTTTCTTTCCCAAATCTTGTAACTGTAGTGCAAGCCTGTAGTAAAAAATTTCAGTAGGTATAATAAGAAATGAAATTTACTATAAAATTTATACTTCCGTGAAATCCATTTCATCTCTCTGAAAATCACCCTTCGAGTTCCCTGAAAACATTTTTCTGGGGTTAATATATCTGTGTTACATAGAGTTACATATAATAGATCATGGAATTTCACTCAGGAATACAAGGAAGACTTTGTGCTTGGAAGTCTTTGCAGATGCTTGAAATTTATGTCTCATTTCTCAAGGCTTTGAAACCCTTGAAAGATTTTTGTTTTCTTGACCTCATAAAACATACTTGAATAGTCTCAAAATTTGACTGTTGGTTATCCTGGGGGAATTTGAACCTTTTCTCTGCATTTCCATGAACAATCATTCCCACTTAATTGGTTACCTCTTAGTTGATTAGACCTGTTAATTGAAACCACGCCCAAACTCAAAACTATTAACCATACCTTCAGTACAAATTTGACTTGTTAATTGCAAAAAGTTGTGTAAACTCCTGTTAATTGAATAAAAAATCTTGTAATATGTCGTGACATTACCCCAACAATCACCAAATTATTCTCATTTATAGCATTATTTAGCCACAGTAATCTAATACAGGCATTTCATTAAATATATGTTGTTTGACACAGCTCCATGAGCTCTGTTGAACAAGATATAATTGAGTACATTCTCAGTTTATCCTTAGAGAGCAACAAAATGACCAAATCCCTGTTAATTGAATACTCCTGCTAATTGAATAATTTTCACTTACAAAGTGGCTATTCAATTAAGTTCCACTAGCACATTTCTTTATTTCTTGGAAATGTCTTTTACCTTACCTGTCCAGTCCAATTACTGATGCTTTTGCTGTCCTTGATGACAAACTGAAGGACCAAGTACTCATCTAATTTGCACCTTAACTCTTCCCTGTGGTAACCCTTGATTTACATTAAATTTTGCTCTAATGGTAATAATAGGACACAGCAACCAATGCCTGGGGTATGAGTCCTCTAAAGAGCGCAACAAAAATTATAAATTTAAAGTAATTTGTATATTTTTATACTTACCAATGGCCCAGACTAGCTGGTGCTTAACCCAAAGTTATTAAGGGCCGAACAATTTTGAACCCCCCAATCCCCGAAATTTGCTTGCAAAACCGAAAATTAAAAGTCCTATCTGGCCCTCCATACATTTACTTTCCCCACATGCGCAGACGTCAGGAAGTGACCGGAATTGGTGCCAACATCATTCTTTGTAGAAGAGAGTACTACATAAAAATTCCGTGGGGAGGTATGAGTGCCCACTTATGGGAGGGCCATCTCCGTCTGGGCCATTGGTAAGTGTAAAAATATACAAATTACTTTAAATTTATAATATTTTACACTGTAAACCAATGGCCCAGACTACCTGAATCGTAAAAAGGTGGAGGCCCTAGGACTTCAGAATTAGTAGATCAACATATTTCCAATCCTGTAATCCAAGGTGAAAGGAAATTAAAATTATTAGGAATTACATGTATGTCTCTCTGTGCAGTAACAAAGAAGACATATCCTACAAAAGGATCCCAGTTCAAGTAATTCTGTATACTTAGCATGAAGACTATGCTAATTGGATGTAATCAGATCCCAATTTTTAAGGTTAGCCCGGACTAAGCCCCAAAAATTAGGATGGCGAATATGAGAATGAGAGAATATCCTCCACAAACATACGCCATATACAATAAAACTCCAGCTGTATGCAGGATATAATTACGGACAAAACAGCTTCCCTTACATACCTATCAAGCCAGAGGAGAGGTAAAAAATCCCCCCCCCCCACCTCTTTTCTCTTGAAAAAATCTTCAAAAAGAAAGAGGGGAGTGCTCTGGAATCACTAAAAAATGGTACCAAAAAACGATATAAATATCCGTCGAACAGGCACTCTGGTATTAATTATTATTAATATATGGTGTTTAACGCCACTTCAGAGGCTAAGGCTATAGTGACGATCCCAGTAATTAATGTCGCCGCTATAAAATGTACACTGGAGTAGGCATGCACAAATAGGACGAAAACCGAAGATATATAACATACACCTGTCCAATAGAACCACATTGAACAATCTCTGGAAAGTGACACACTACTGAGGTAACCCACAGGCTATCCCATTCAGGCATACAATAAATTCCAGTAACAACACTCCCCGACGTGTACTATCAGATATCTATGACACTATAAATGTACGAATATACGAGAGTGTAAACAAGGTGTATTGGATTGAGTAGCAACTTTAATAGAAACCTGGATCTAGAAATGGAAGTAGGTTTTATTAACAGGCTCGACACAGACTGCCCGAAATAATTCATAATTTCTAAGGTCCATAACATACAATAATGTGTCTGCCTAATAATTCATTATTATGCGCATGAGCATTGAAAACCTGCATGTTATCATCTGAATACCAGTTAACTGGCTATGCAGCCTCCGAGGTACCCAAAGACTAGCAATTTATTTATGATGAATTATGTGCTCGTATATGACATATAGACGAACAATCACAGGAAACCAACCAACTAAAAAGTGGATGTGCCCATGAGGTCGCCATAGAACACGATCCAGCCGCCAATCAAGAAGTCATGAAATGCATGTATGTATTTAAACTCATACGAGACTTGCGGGAGGAAAACTACGTCTTGCCCGATAATCGTCTCTAAACACATTGGCACTGGGGGGGGGGGGGGGGGGGGGGGGGGGGGGGGGGATTCAAAGTCATATCAAACCCTCCTCACCCGCATTACTTAATCGTTCTTGCATTAGTCATAAAATAATATATATCGACTCCGTTATGGCGGAGATGTACGTGAAGAACAAAAACTTCCCCTGGTAAAGAAAGTCCTATCGTGGAGGAAGCTTCCGGGGATCGTCCCATAACAGACACTTGAGAAGACTGATCCAAGGTTTCTGTGATGGCAGAGGTACTACTAGTAGGATTCACAACAAGACTGTTTGATCTTAAACATAATCTACTGAATCAACTGATTTGGAGGATATGCGTATCCTATCATTCATCCCCATGACATCGGCAGAGCGTCTACTGCAAATGCTCAATGGTCTGGGCATGGTGACATGAATGATGTTAACAGATTGTTCTGGTGCGTCGCAAACAGATCTCTCATGGGGTGATCCCTCTGGTAGCAAATCTGCCCAAATACACGCTTGTTGAGCGTCCACTCCAATTGCAACAGGCAGCCTTTCCAAGAGAGCGAGTCTGCTAGTATGTTCAGACGACCCGGTATATGACAGATAGAAAGATGAACATGATGATTCATGACATATAGGAAAATCTTCTCCATTAGTTGGCATAACAGAAATGAAGGGGTGCTGCCCAGCTGGTTCCTGATGTACACTACTACTGTCGATTTGTCTGACCAAATTTGAACATGGACGTCCGTTGTTATGTGAATCCAAGATTGTAACCTTGGCCATATTGACATCATCTCTTTGATGTTTATGTGTTTCTCCTGGAACCAAGGGTCCCAAAGACCCTGACACTTCCAGACTGCAGGACTTCGGGACGCGCCCCAACCCGTCTGACTCACATCAGTCATAATCGTGAAAACCAGATCCGGCTGTTGCAGTGGAACTCCCTGTTAACCACTGAATATCTGCCCAATTTTAGCCCATGTTTTACTCAGTCCGTTGAAACAATACTGGTTCAAGCGGAAGCATCATCACACTCCAGTTCTGAGTAAAGAATATCTGGAGGGGACGTGCGTGCAGGTGGCCAATCTGAATGAGATCCACAGCGGCTCCGCACAGCTCCAACGGTCGCATGAATTCCCTCACTATTAATGCGGCTGAGTGTAGATAAAAGCGAGCATAACAACTGACTAACTTCGCTCTGGGTAACGGCAGATGAACCAGATTGTTGTGAGTCTCAAAGCTCAATCTCAAGTGAATAGATGACTTGTACGAAGCTAGATCTGACTTTTTCTCGTTTACGATGAAACTGAGACATCGGAGTAATAGAAGCCGACTCTGAACATCGTTCTGAACAATAATTCTGTTGCCGTATCCCTGTAGAAGGTCGTCCAAGTAAGCCGACATTACCACAGACAAATGAGCTCGTAAGTAAGACATTACCGAGTTCATTATTCGAGTGAAATGCCCAGGGCACCAGATTCAGACCAAAGCATATTGTTCTGAACTGATACACCTTCCCTTGTACGGCGAACCGCAGGTACTTTTAGAATGCCGGATGTACCAAGACATGAAAGTATGCATTCTTCAATCTATGCTTGCCACATAGTCGATCACTCGAACGCTCGCTTTTACCGACTGAATGATTTCCATAAATAAATTTTTTGAGCCATGATAAGCTTGTTATCCAGCTCAAGTCTATTACCGGTTGGAACGAGTCGTCTGGCTTCGGTACGAGGAACAGGTGACTGTACAAATCTTGAGAATCCTGATTCTCGATGACCTGTATTGATTCCTTTGATAAGTGAGCTTATACCTCCAGTAGGAGAAACTCTCTTATGCAAGAATTTGATGGAAGATTTGACCAACGCGGACAACTTGGTAGTTACTCGGAATGATAGCCGTAAGCCGTCCAAGACTACTCTTCTCACCCACTGATCTTCTGTGATTATTATCCAGTTTTTTGCGGGGCTTGATAACTTCCGCCAACTGGCCAGCAATAGATGTCTAAACCATCCCCTTTATGACCTGTGAGGCTTACGGGAGGAGGAACCACGTCCTCCCCTCCAAAAACCTCATTTCGTCGGCCTAGGGGCATCTGACCTATAGTCCCGATCAGATCTATGCCCATTTCCTGAGTCGCTATACTGATGACCTCCAGAGTAATTATAAGAGAGTTTCTTGTACCCTGGTGAGGAGTTTCCTTTTGACAATTTTTGTCTGGAACGCCCTCCTTACTCTTGCCCACTGAAGTGGGTCATTGATACGCCAACTTCAAAAGCAGAGCACTAGATGCTATCTTAGTAGCCTGTTCATAGACTAACAAAAGCTAGTTGTCGAAAATAAATTGTCCAGAAACCAGAGCGACTCTGAGAGAGCTTTTCACCTTGTCATCTAATCAGTGATGATGACGCAAGGGCAGCATCATGTCTGATTAACTCCAGATTAGCCACTGTTAGGGCGGAGTTATACATGGTGTACATAATTGCCCTGGAAAGAACTCTAAGAGAGGTATGAACGTCCTTAAATTCCTTTCCCTTGAGACGTTGCGCCATAGCTCTTGTAAGGTGATCTGCGTAAGACATAACGTCCAAATTCACTCTATTTGAGGAAATTGCCGTCTCAGTTGTGTCTGAGCAAATAGTGAATGATACATGTAAGAATACCTCTAGATCCCCAACCTGCTCATCCAAACGCAGAAGAACTCTCTGAACATCTTCCCTGACTGTTTTTAAATGAACATGGTCCAAAAAACGGTATGTATCACGAAGATAAAGATAAGAAACCGCCTTCTTCCTCACACTCAATAGGATAAATACGGTAGCATCTATATGGCCGAAGGCCTGCGGCACCTGCATAAACTGAACTGGAAAAGAAAGGACTTCCTCCTTTGTACGGATAAAGTCTGCGCCTAATGATGCCAGCGGTTTCTCTCTTGTCGTCGCAGCATTCTGATTCGGCAGAACAAAATCAGGGTAGTATGGATGGATGAGAGCCATCGCAACCATGTACTGTTCCGAAAGGGAAGGATAATCCTCTTCCTTATCCCTTTCACCATCCGAGAGAATCAGTTGCGAATCTCGGTCCATTGCATCTGCGTGAACAGACGACTGAACCGACCCAGCGCCGTCTGACAGCTCAGATTCTGAGTCTGAGGGAGGCTGCAACTGCACTTGCTGGGATGCTGCGATCATCTGCACAATCAGCGAGAGCAAGTCCGTCATCGAGGCCTGAGGAGCAACGGTCTTCCGTTCCTTAGCTGCATGTTGCTCCTGGGACGGTGTGTCGGAAACAGGTCCTTTCTCCGAACATCCCGATGATCGAGGCCTCGCCTCCCTAGCTACCGGATGGTCCGACTTCACGGGCGAAGAGTGGTTCCTTCTTCGTGCAACAGGCTGGATATCCGAAGTCGGGTAGCTAGGATGCGATCGTGTGTGCTTAAATAACATAGCGGAGGAAGCCGTAACTGGAGCCGACCCTGGCTGCAGACTAGATGAAGCGCCCCGAGCAGCGGGCAGACATATGCTCCGTCTCGTGCAAGTTTCCAACCAGAAAACTTCATTTCGGCCTTGTGAAATGTAGCGGAGGAAGCCTTGACTGAAGCCGACCCCGGCTGCAGACTAAATAGAGCATCCCAAGTGGAGGGTGGACATATGCTCCGGCTTGTGCAAGTTTCTCAAAACAACATCTGACCAGGGACCAGCCGTGAGGGCGACTAGGGCGATTATGTCGCCCTTCTAAGCCCAAAGTCGCCTAGAAAAATAGTAGGGGCGATTACAAGTCGCCCTCTAAAAATAGGACAAAAAATTAGGAAAGGCTGAACTGAGTGATGCGAGGTTTACAATTACATGAAAACGATTATTTTCAAAAATCGAATGTGCTCGAGCGTGATAAATGGGCATTTTAATTCGTCAAATAAACGTCCATTTATTTGAAATCACACGACAATCAGTTATCTATTGTCGCTTTTGGCAGATTTTTTTTATTTCTGTTTTGTTGCGTTTCAGTAGGAGCTTCAATTGTCGAAACAAAAATAGGTGACTTACGCGACTCAACAAAATAACCCAGTTTGAAAGTAGGTTACGTCGCTTAGGATGCCGAAAATGTATACACAATGGACGTATTTTATAACACAGTATTTTCATTTCGTTTTGCTGATGACTGTTAACGGTTGGACTGTCTATTCCCAGAAAAACACGAATGGAATTGAAACACATGAAAAAAAAGCTTTGGTGATGACAAGAAAAGCTTTGTACAGGACACAAGTGTGCATGTGGACGATCTTGAAAATGGGTCCTCCTAAACACTGGAATGACACGGTATGACACCGGAATGCCTTAAAAATGATGCGAAATGACATTTCTTTTACAAAATACCCGACCCCAGATTGTATTTTGTTTATTAACTAACAAAGTACCTCCCAAGCAACCTTCTTACATCTGGTCCTGTTCACAATTTCAGACTTAGGAAATTATTAGTTCAGTAGACTTTGGTGAAAGGCAACCACAGGAGGGTGCTGGGGGATTGACACAAGGAAGAGGGGAGGGGGTCATGAAGGAGAGGGTATCAGTGGGGGGATATTTTTATACTGTACCAATGACCCAGACTTAGCTGGTGCTAACTCCACAAAAACCAGGGCCAAACACAAATTTTGCCCCCCAATCCCCAAAATTTGCATCCAAAACAAAAAGAAATCATGTCCTAAAGGACCTCCATAGTACGACTCTACTGCGCATGCGCAGTGACGCAGTCGTCCCGAAATTGGCGCCAAATATCATTCTCTGTTTGGCCCTTCATCAGTCAACATCTCACTGATCTTTGTGCTTGTAAATCTCAGTTTAAAGGATGCCAGACACGTAATTTTTGGAGAAAATGTGATTCTAAGGAGGATAGAAGGAGGAGAGGAAAAAAGAAGTGGCAAAAAATAATCAGGGCTGTACTTAAAAATTTTTGTTGAAATTATGTTAAGTTGCCTATTTTCGAGGCATGGGCCTCTTGTTGTCATTCTTGCTAATTGTTGCACTGCTTATTCAGTGTTTCCTCTCCCCTAGCCTTCTAAAGTCCCCCCTTGCAATTCTCCCATGCTTTTGGCATATTTTTGAGAAGTTTCATTTCTAAAATTCCCTGGGAGAGTTGCTTGGTTACAGAATGTTTTCTGTTATTTTCCCCATAGTTACGTTTTCACCCATGGGTGTATAACGTTTGTGTTCTGCATCTTCCATCTGATGTTCTGCAGATTCTCCCCTGGGAGTCTCTGTTTTGCATCAGATAGAGTGTAATTGATGACTGATTCCGGGCCAGTTTTTTCAGTGCCTGGAGTCATGTTTTCTACTGTGTTTACACTGTTTGTTTTCATTGGCAACAGCCTTTTTTGAGGGGGGCTGTTTGCCTTTGTGGTAGTTTATCTCATTATAAGATACATTTATATTATCCGAAAGTGTCTCATTAATTATTTTATATAATTTTAAAATTTTTGACCACACTTTGCCATCGGATCCATCGGGGCTCAACGTTACTTTTCAGCAACTTGGGCTTCTCTGAAAAAATATTTTTTCAAAATTATTTTGTTTTGCAATTGTTTTTTCATTTATTAATGGATCATGTTATTATGTATCTTTGTGTCAGGGGTTTTTGCGAGTAACTAGGACTTATTGTTGTTCTTTCACAATGAAGGGACTTTGTTCAAATTGTAATAGGAAGAAATCTTCCTCTGACTTTCATGATCATTGTATTAATTGTAGTCAGTGTTCTCGCATTAATCCCTGTCCTATATGTGAACATTGGGATGAGAAACATTGGAAACGTGTGTCACGATATGTTGTTTCTGGAGAAAGTGCGATGCCGGCTCTTTCTCCACAAGGTCACTCTACTCTCTCAGTTTCTATTTCAGAGGAACCAGAACAGGGTGATGTTTCCATGTTATCTTCTTCAAGTGTGCGTCCGTCGTCACAAATAAATACAGAGCTAGCGGCAAAAGTGCTCATGGAGATTAGACAAATGTCGTCCGCTAGCTCGCCTGGTGTAGCGTCCATTCACCGAATGGTTCGGCAGCCGGGTTCGTCCGATGCGGTCCAAGAGGAAATTTTGGGTGATGTGAGCACTATAAAAATAATAGATGCACACCCAGTGACGGCGGATAGTGAACGAGAACGGAGGAAGCCTTTTAGTCCGGTTCCTAGCTCGTCCAGGTCCAGCCGGGCCGCGAGCGAGAGAGGCCCCTCTCTCGTACAACAACATCTGGGACCAGATGTTGTGGTACAAAATGTGTCTTTAGCGGAGCATACGTCCGTCGCTCGGGACGCTCCGTTGTATAAGCAGTCCGCAGAGACTGTTAAGGCTTCCTCTTCTCGTCGGCGCACACGACCGCACCTTGGCTGCGTGACCTCCGATATTTTGCCAGCTTCGCCGATGAAGGATTCTTCGGCGACCAGGTCACACCATCCGGCAGCCAGGGATTCGAGACCGATGGACTCCGGACGTTCGCATAGGAAAAGTATGCGGGAGCCATCTGATGCGGAGCTGCCCTCGGCGAAGCAGCGAAAGACCGCTCCTCCGCAGGTCTCGACGTCGGACATTCTAGTGCAGATAGCACAGCTTATCGCAGCATCCCAGCAGCCGACAGAAACGGTGTCGGATCGACAATTATCCGACGGCGCTGGGTCGGTACGCTCCGCCGAAGCATCGGGGGCGGACGACCGGGAACATCGGGAGGTCCGACCGGATGGTGAAAGGGATACGGATGAATTGGAGCTATCCCTTTCGGAACAACATAAAGCTGCCGTGGACTTCATCCGGCACTTTCTTCCTCAAGTTGTTCCGTCGGGCCAGACTGCTGCGCTTCCGGACAGGAGAATTATAGCGTCATTGGACTCTGATTTTTTTGAGCGGTTCAGGGACATCGCTCCCGAGTTTCCGTCGCAGTCCAATAATGTTGCAAGAACATTTGAATTATTGAACGACGCTATTTTTAAACTTGCTTCCAGGACGGGGAAAGCAGGTTTCTTGTCCGCAAATACTCTCAACCTGCCTTTCATTAATGCAAGGAATAAATTCGACACGGCAGGTCAGGGTATACCGAGAGTTCCTCTGCGTATGGACGACGAGGCGGAAGACTTAGAGCTATCATTACCGTCGTCAGCTTCTATTCCAACCGCAGTGTTGGAAACAGCTATTGCGTCTAACAGAGCCAATTTAGATGCCTTATCTTACGCAGATCACCTTACTAAGGCGTTATCACTGCGTCTTCAAGGGGAAGAGTTTCAGGATATACAATCCTCCTTAAGACTTCTTTCAAGGGCAGTAGCTTATTCCACGTGTAACTCCGCCCTTTCAGTGGCAAATCTGGAGTTGGTTAGACGTGACGCAGCCCTGGCTACATCCACACTAGTGGATTCTAAGGTGAAGAACTCTCTTAGAGTCGCTTCGGTCTCAGGAGATCTTCTCTTTGACGGCAAGCTTTCCGCTATTTATGATAATATTAAAAAGAAAGCTAGTGATTCTCTGTTGTTTAGATCCGCTCCTAAAAGGTCGGATACAGCAGACACGAATAAGGCGGGCACTTCTGGGTCTTATGCGCCCAAGAGAGGTTCCTATAGAGGTTCCGGTGCGTCCTCTAGCTCTTATTCGAGAGACCGTCAGGATAGTGACTCTCGTTCGGGACGTCCTTCAGGCCGGGACAATCGGTCGGACGCCCCGAGGTCGACGAGGCGAGGTGCGGGTCGTGGAAGACGTGGTTTCTCCTACCGCAGGCCTCGCAGATCCAGGAGGTGATGGCTTAAACCTCTATCGCGTTCCGGTTGGCGGAAGGTTGTCGAGTTTTTCTCAAGAGTGGGCGTCGATTACGGACGACCCGTGGGTGAGAGGAGTGACTTCGGAAGGTCTAAAGATATCCTTCAAACGAAAGCCTCCATTAACTCGAAGTCCAAAGTGGACTCATCTTCCGTCAAATCCTCAGAAAAGAGACGCTCTGCTATCAGAGGTGCAGTCTCTTTTAATGAAGAACGCGGTAGAGGTCGTAGAAAACCAGGAATCGCTGGGATTCTACAGCCATCTGTTTCTGGTTCCGAAACCAGACGGCTCGTTCCGTCCAGTCATAGATTTGAGCTGGATAAACAAGCTGATCGTCGCTCCGAAGTTTTATATGGAGACGATTCGATCGGTCAGAGCGAGTATTCGGGTGAACGATTATGCAACGAGCATAGATCTCAAAGATGCGTACTTTCACGTCATGGTACATCCGACATTCCGAAAGTATCTACGCTTCGCAGTCCTAGGAGTGGTGTATCAGTTCCGGGCCATGTGCTTCGGATTGAATCTAGCACCCTGGGCTTTCACTCGGGTAATGAACTCGGTAATGATCTACTTCCGAGCTCATTCGTCTGCGGTAACGTCGGCCTACCTGTACGACATTCTTCAGAGGTACGGCAACGAGTTAACGCTTCAGAACGATGTTCAGAATCTTCTTCTATTGCTCCGACGTCTCGGTTTCATAGTAAACGAGGAGAAGTCGGATCTGGTGCCGTCCAAGTCATTCACTCATCTGGGAATGAGCTTCGAGACGCACAACAATCTCGTTCGTCTGCCGTTAACCAGAGCGAAATTAGTCAGTTGTTACGCTCGCTATTGTCTGAATACAGACAAAGTCACGGCGAGAGAATTTATGAGACTGATAGGTCTGTGCGGAGCCGCCGCAGATCTCATTCCGATGGGACGGCTACGCACACGGCCTCTTCAAATTTTCCTGACTCAGAATTGGTGTGTGAAAATTCATTCGCTCGATGTAGACGTTCTCTTGTCAGATCAAGTGAAACAAGAGATTCAGACTTGGGCAAACATTCAGTGGTTAACTCAAGGAGTTCCGCTGCAGTTGCCGGATCCGAGTTTTACCATTATGACGGATGCCAGTCAAACAGGTTGGGGTGCATCATTAATCCCAACGGATTCGAGATGCCAGGGTCTTTGGGATCCGCAATTCCTGTGCAAGCACATAAACATCAAGGAAATGATGTCAATTTGGCTTGCGTTACGTCACTGGATGGACATTATTCACGATGCTCATGTCCAAATCCTATCCGACAATACGACAGTAGTGGCGTATATACGGAATCAGGGAGGCACTCATTCAGTTCCGTTGTTCAATCTAACGGAAAGAATCCTTCTGTTTGCGTTGGAACATCACGTTCTTCTTTCGGTCCGTCACATACCGGGTCGTCTGAATGTGCTAGCAGACTCCCTTTCACGAAAGGGTCGCTTGTTGCCGTCGGAGTGGACTCTCAACAAACAAGTATTCAATCAGATTTGCTACCAATGGGAACGGCCAATGATAGACTTATTTGCGACACATCTCAACAATCAGTTGCAGACGTATGTGTCCCCGTGTCCGGATCCAAGAGCATTTGCAGTAGACGCTCTGTCGATCCCTTGGGACGGAATGATAGGATATGCGTATCCTCCAGCGCCGTTAATTCAACAAGTATTGCTAAAGATAAAACAATCTCAATGCAAGATTCTGTTGGTAGCATCTCTGTCGCCACAGAGACCGTGGATAAATCTACTCAGGTGTCTGTTGTGGGACCTACCGCGGAAGCTTCCTCCACGAGAGGATCTTCTTTGGCAGGGGAAATCGCGCCAACTCCATCACAACCCGCAAGGTCTCAACCTTCACGTTTTTCCGTTGTGCGGTCCTTCTTGCATGGCAAGCACTTTACAGGACGAGCAGTGGACGCGATTTCTAACTGTAGGAGGACCTCCTCTTCGCTAAACTATGCGGCTAAGTGGAAGGTTTTCCGTCGTTGGTGTAGGGATCATTCTGTAGATATATTTGATCCCTCTATACCAGACATTGCTAACTTTCTAGTATACTTGTTTGACGAAATCAAATTGCAGCCTGTTACTATATAGGGTTATAGATCTATGTTATCTGATACCTATGCACATCATGATAGTTTACAAATTGGATCTAATGTCTCTTTATCGAAATTGGTTAGAAACTTTTCGATAAATAGACCCAGAACTCTTAGATTAATTCCTAAGTGGAATTTAGCTTGGGTTCTCCTTAAATTGAAGGAAAAGCCATTTGAACCTCTTGGGACAGTAGATTTCAAATTCTTATCTTATAAGACAGCTTTTCTCTTAGCTTTCTCTTCTGCCAGAAGAGTCAGTGAGCTTCATGCACTATCGGTGGATGATTCTCATTATCGTAGTGTTGGGAACACTATCACCTTCACTACTAATGTCGGTTTTTTAGCTAAGAATCAGGCTCCTAATAAATATCCGGAACCTATTGTTATTAAGGCTCTTCCGTCTTCAGACGGGCGTAGGCCTTTACTCTGTCCTGTTAGAGCACTACGTATCTATAAACAGAGATCTCAGTTCATCAGAAAGGGACGGAAACGTTTCTTTCTGTCTTTGATGCCTAATAGAAAGGACATTTCAGTCCATTCTATTGCTAGATGGATTCAGTTAACTATCCGTACTGCGTATGAAGATTTATCTTCTTCTCAGCAGTCTGTGCTTAAGATTTCTGCTCATGAAGTAAGAGCTCTTTCTACTTCCTGGGCTTATGCTAATAGTGTTGCTATTACAGATTTAATGAAGGCTGCTTATTGGTCTCAGCCTTCCACATTTACTAATTTTTATCTCAGAAATATTGAGTCCATTTCTGGAGACCTGCATTGTTTAGGTCCGTTATCTGTTGCTCAGAATGTCGTCCACTAAACAGTTGCAACTATAGTTATGCAGGCTTTCTGTTCCGGCAGTGACTCCGTCCGACTGCCCTCTTCGCTCTGGGCTATTTGACCCAGGGCAAGGGGAAGGGGGGGGGGGGGGGGGGGGGGGGGGCGGGTGTTCCCTTAGGTCACCTGCTTTATAGTGAAAAGCAAGGGAATGCCTCCTCCAAGACAGTATTTCTGAGTCGCTTCCGGGATGGTTTTAAAGTGTAATATTAATGTTTAATTTCATTCATGTCTTATTTTTAAAGTGTAGCTCGGTGTGAAGCATTTGTATATGTCAAGTGTCAAACGGGCTTTAATATACAATACTCGGACACTTTTAAATGATTATAAAGAGTCTCAATTCTCTGGACTACTTTATTTATTGGCTTGTTTTAAAAATAATTAGTATAAGGGTTATACTGGATGTTAATAGAGAACATGAATGTTATTGTGCTCAATTATTAGGGGTAGTGTATCTTTCTAATTTAAATATTAAATAAGAAAGATACATGTAAAGCCTAATACTCCTTTTCTCCTTAAGGGGTTACCTCTTTATTTTATAATTGAGCTTATTGGATTTTCCTCTATGTCCTAGGCCCTCCAGCCTGTTTACTATTCAGCTAAGTCTGGGTCATTGGTACAGTATAAAAATGTTAAAAAATTTATAGTAATTTATATATTTTTTATACTTACCAATGACCCAGACGGGGATGGCCCTCCCTGAGTTGGGAACTCTTGCCTCCCCACTGAGTACATAGCGCTGACCAGGCACTGCCAGTAAGAATGATATTTGGCGCCAATTTCGGGACGACTGCGTCACTGCGCATGCGCAGTAGAGTCGTACTATGGAGGTCCTTTAGGACATGATTTCTTTTTGTTTTGGATGCAAATTTTGGGGATTGGGGGGCAAAATTTGTGTTTGGCCCTGGTTTTTGTGGAGTTAGCACCAGCTAAGTCTGGGTCATTGGTAAGTATAAAAAATATATAAATTACTATAAATTTTTTAACTTTCAGTCAATAATTACACATTGAAAATATGAAGGGGCGGTGGGGGCGGTACATGAATATTCCTAATTTTCCCCACTTGCCTATGAAGTCTCCCTACATGACTCTGCAGTCTCCCTATTTATTCTGGAGGGAGACTTGAAGTCTCCCTAAAATTCCCCCCTAGGCTGGTCTCTGCATCTGAACCCAGACGTTGCTAGATTAGAGAGGGGGCCTCTCCCGCTCGCAGTCTATTAGACCTCGCCGAGTACAAGAACTTGCTGACTTCCTCCCTATTTCCGTCATCGCTGGGTGAGCTATTTATATTATAGTGCTCGCTCTACCCAATCCACTTCTTAGACCACAACAGACTTACCCGGCATCACGGCACCCATGGACGGAGTATCGTTTCACCGGTCGAGCTAGCTGCTTGTAAGAGATTAAAATCTTTAACAAAAGGCCCTAACTCTGGCAATAATGTGCAGTGCAGTTAGCTCTATATGCTTCACGGAGTGCGACGACGGTAGCACACTTGGATGGGTGTCAGAATATCATCACCATGTTCATGTTTCTCTGAAATAGAAACTGACAGAATGAATTAAAATGCAGTGAGAGGCTCTGATCCTCAGAACCTCACCACCAACAACGTACCGCGACACCCGAGTCCAACATCAGTCATCCCAGTGCAACACAAGAATGACAAGAGTCCGCGGGAGTGTATCAACTAAAGTCTATATCAATCCTCCAAACTCCACAATTTATAAATATAACTGAGATACATGAATAATAGCAATCACAATTAAATTCAAAATATTTTTTGGAAACAAAAATTTTTGAAAAAAAAACGCCCAAGTTCCCAAAGGGAACATTAAGAGCCCAAGGGCATCCTAATAGTGCCTAAGTGTGGAAAAAATCAAAAATTTTTTAGCTACACTACCGGAATAACAATCCATGTATCCTACAGTATACTACAGTAATAGAATATAAAAAACTACCTATATATGAGGATGTTGACAATGTAAACAACGTCAATGTAAACAAGACATCAGGCACACAAAAGGCCCAAAGTTAGAACAAATTGAAATGCTATCAGATGCAAAGCTAGATCTTTATACGAAGAAAAAATGATACATCGCAAAGAATTTGCAAGACTAAACGGCCCAACACCCCTAGGGTGAGGACGTAACCCTGGGGAAGAAACAGAATAATATTCTGTAAAAATGTTAAACTCTCAAGAAATTGAATAAAAAAATTTCAATAAAAAATAGCCAAAAAGCTTAAGAGTTTAACAGGAAGGGTTCATGGAAGGATAGGGAAGGAATACTTAACAAACAGTGGAATAATCATTTTTAAAAATGATGGCGTAAGGCATATGTCCCGAAATTGGGAAACATAAAATAATTTTATAAATATTATAACGTTACAGCCCTGAACGTCCAAAACCACCGTTGAACACTTCCTTCATCCAATAACAGCCTTGTATCCACCAATTCCTGCATTGATTTGTGTCTGGCATCCTCAAAAAAGCAGATTTTAATTTTAAATCACAGATGTCATTTCATTGTTGATGACTTTAGGGCCAAACAAAGAATGATGTTGGCGCCAATTCTCGTCACTTCCTGACATCTCCGCATGCATAGAGAGTAAATGTATAGAGGGCCAGTTAGGACTTTTAATTTTCGGTTTTGCACGAAATTTTGGGGATTGGGAGGGTTCAAAATTTGTGTTTGGCCCTTAATAACTTTGAGTTAAGCACCAGCTAATCTGGGCCATTGGTTTATAGTGTAAAATATACAAATCATTGGCTAAACTTGAGTTTATACTTATGTTAAAGTCATGATACAGCCATACATGCTGAAAGTGACCCTAAACACCAATGAACAAACAAACAGACCTTTACCTTTTCAACCTGTTACACATAAGTTTTTGCATCAAGAAGTTGGCAATCCATGAGCAACAGAGATTCTTTGGGATGTCTGCAGGGGCTGCATATAGTACTCTTTAGCAGTGGAATTTGTACATGATTTCTCCCAATTCTCAACCCCAAGTGTCTCAATCTCAATCCACACTCCAATGTAGAAAAGTCTGGCCAATTCAACAAGATGTTCTGATTGTTATTGAGTACAGGTGAACAGGGACGCTCCTTAAGGTTCTATATTTCAAATTGCACCCCCCCCCCCCCCCCCCCCCCCACCACAGGCAAAATTCTAACTATCACTACACAGTTTCCAATAAGTAGAAACTTCATTAGCACCCCTAACCCCTTCTTAAGTCAGAATAGTCAGATTTTCCAACTGGGAATGTTTACTACTTTTGAATCAATATTTGGAGGACTTTCACTACATTTCTGTCTAAAAACATCCATTGGCCAGATTCTAAACATATTTGGAAAAATTCCACTAGCACCCTATCTGGAATTTCCCAACTTTTTTCAATTTAGGTCATCAAATTTCCAACTACCCTCACATACCTCCCCTGTGGCAACATTCCTGCAAATGAATGTCACATATATACATGTGCATGTGAAGAACATGACAGTACTCATTGTAAACAAAATATTTATTAAACTGTGGGCTCTAAGGCCATTAAATAATTTTTTCGAGTGGTATTTGTGATGTAATGAATTGTTTGCAATATTGGGTTAAACATTTGCTCTTTCAGATTGTGGAACAGTTCCCTGAATGCCATCAACACCTCTTCAATTATGTATGTTCATTCTTAAGAGAATTGTTGGAATCATCTGAATACAATAATTTGGACGTTCAGCTATTAAGTAAGTTCCTGATTTTTTTTCAGAATATGTTTTTAGTAGTCTAGTGTCTGATCACATTTATTAGCAGGTTTCATTGATATGGAAAGGCATGGAACATCTTGGGAAAACAGTAAAGAGGCCTAGGAAAAGTATGGAAAATTAAGGGGGGTTTTGGAAAAGTTATGGGAAATGAACAGATACAGGTTACATGGGTATTTTTCCTGTCTAATGCAACCATTCAAAAAATATTTGTACTCCCAATTTTTATGGTTCACCAAGAATCACTGCTTCTTAACCCTTGAAGGCCTGGAGATCTGTATACATTTTGTCACACTTTGTTGGAGTACATCTGGTGGCCTTGCAGTTGTTTCTAAGCAAGTCTTGGCTGCCTGTATGGGCAGCCAAGACTTGCCAAGAAACAACTGCCAAGGTACTTAGAATGTAACTTAAAAGTTTACCTGAAGCCTCAATGTTCAAACCGTGGTTTTATTGCAGTACAAAGTCTTCAAAGCTGGAATTGGGCCCTTTACGGTTAACTGGTAGAGTGCTACATTATTTTTGGTCATCAAAATTTGATCACATGTCTTTGCCTTATCACAGTTTACGGGAAAGTGCCCAAAGGCACTCTCCCTTAAACTTTAACATGGCAACTCCCAACAGACTAAATAATTTTATTTCAAAGATAAATTGAAGCACATGCACAGAATATGGAACTTTTAAGTTGTGGTACCTGCACTTCAGAATAAAGCCCAATTATTGCCTTAGAGCACTCTGTGAGTAAAAAGAGTTGTCATGGGTGTGGGGAGGGGGGATAGAGTGACATTGAAAAAATAGAATTATATATTGAGTTACATTTAACCTTTGGTATTATGGAAATTTGCTGTCTGGGGTATGGAAAAGTTATGGAAAACCCAATAGATTAGTCTGTATAAACTCTGTATTAGCCTGGCTTATCTTCATGAGTTCCATGTTCGTTCATGATTATAAATTTCTGCCTAAAATTTGGCTCACAAAAATCTGGAAGAATGAATTCTCAAAAAGAATACAAGAAGGAAATGTCTGTTGATGCAAAAGCATGTTGGTGATGACATACTTTTAAACCTAGCTTAAAGGACTCAAATTCCTAGGATTATCTAAGATGACTTCAGAGACTTTTCTATGTGATAAGAGTGGGGTCGTACATGGGTCCCAGTCCTAATGCAGTCTCAGAATAATATCTCCTGATTACCAACCTCAAAATTTTCAATTCATCTGACTGATCAAATTAACAGGGATTTGAACACATTTAGTGGATATATGTCAGAAATTAGAATCTATAGACAGAGGTAAGTATGGTTCTTGTACTGCTTCAGTAGACTGACAAGTGTCTATGGCATTATCTCTCTTTGCTCATTGCGTTGTAGGAGAGATAATTCCAAAGTTTAAAAAACCAAAACATGCAGACTTGCACATTGTAACCTGAAGTTCTGATAAATCAAAATTACAGCTGCTTTTTACAGTGCAGTCTGTGATAGATAGGGAACGCAATTCTGGTCCTGTATGACTCAAATCTTCCTTATGGCAAGAGCCCCGTATCCTTTCCCAGTGGCGGTAGGAAACAGCTTGGTCATTTTCTGAAGTTAATATGACAGGGATACTATGGGGGTCTTAGAGTCAAGGCCTTACAATCCTGGAAAATGGGCAAGGAGGCCTTGAAAAAGCCTTGAAAATTTATGAAATTAAAATGCCAAAGGAGCCTGTCATCATAATAACTATTTAGTTTTAATTGTCCTAGTTTGAGAATACATAGTACTAAATAGGACCCTCTAGTCATTATCCCCTCCTTCCACTTCCCTTGAAGGGAACTGGGAAGAGGAGGTAATGTCCTGAGGATCTTAATGAGGACTAGTGAAGGTTGAATCTTTAAAATTCTTTAATTTCACTATTGTGGGACCTTGGAAAAATGCTGCAAAATGTCTCTAAATGGCCTTGAATTTGATCAGTCCTTGCTTGTAAGAACCCTGTCTGAAAAGGGTTGACCAGGTTGTTCGAGTGTGGAGTGTGAGATTAAATCACAACACTGGAATAAGGCTAAGTTATTTATGCATTTAAATGCCAGTGGGATTATCTTATTGAATTCTTTATTGGAGAGAAACCCAGTATAGATCTGCAGGCATAGAGCCGGTGTAGATCTTCTAGTATAGGTATTGCCTGACAAAGATACCAATTGCAAATGACCGTCCAAAGGTCATTTGCAATTGGTATCTTCGTCAGGCAATACCTATACTAGAAGATCTACGATGTTACAAGCATAATGTAACATCATATGACCCATCATTAGAACAAGCTCATTGAGCTCAATCGATTGAGGGGTCATAATCTATGTTTTGAAGTCAAAAATGAAAATGGTTAATTATTAACAGGGTTTCTGCAGGCCTTGAATAGCTTTGAATTTGAAAATCAGTTTCTTATCAACCTACCCTACAATTATTTACTACAGGCTTGCACTACAGTGGAAGACCCTAACACAGAAAATATACTCTCTATTTTGATCTTTCCCAAGGGATTTGGGAAAGAAAAGTGGTGCAAAAGCACCAAGAAAAAATAAGCCAAAACTGGGTCGAGTGCTACCGGCACACACCCAGTAGGGGACACTCTTCTCCAAGTACAGATCTGTGGCTTCCGGTAACCAGTGAGCAGGCAGTAACTAATGAATCATTTTTTAGCTCAACTTTGGCGAAGCCAAATTTGAGCTTATGCCATGGCCCGTAGTCCGTCTGTCCGTCAACAATTGGATACGGCTCGGGCTAGAGGCCGTATTTATGAACCGATCTTTACGAAATTTCTTGGGTATCTTTGTTATGACCGTGGGACGAGAACGAGTGTTTTGGGGTGCAGTCCAAAATTCAACATGGCTGTCAGCCACCATTTTGTACCGACGATGCAGAAATCTGTTTTTTGTACAGAACTTCCATATGAAAGCTCTGATTGGAATAATTTTTTGTATGAATGTTTAGTACCATGGGATACATCACATATAATACGGGTTTTTTTCTCGTGCGTAAATTATGCAAATTAGACTAACTTTGATGTTTTTTGGTGTTACTTTCAGCACTGTAAGTGCAAATGCCAATACAGCTCGGGCTAGAGGCCGTATTTATGAACCGATCTTTACGAAACTCCTTGGGTACCTTTGTTATCACCGTGGGACGAGAACAAGTGTTTTTGGGTCCGGTCCGAAATTCAAGATGGCCGATGGCAGCCATTTTGTACAAAATTTGGTGCAATCAGATTTTTGCACAGAACTTCCATATGAAAGCGCTGATTTGAATAATTTGTTGTGTGAATGTTTAGTACCATGGGATACATCACATATAATACAGGTTTTTTTCTCGTGCAGAAATTATGCAAATTAGATGAACTTTGATTTTTTCAGTGCTACTAACACACAGTTAGTACACATGTCAATACGGCTCGGGCGAGAGTCTGTATTTATGAACCGATCTTCACGAAACGTCTTGGGTACCTTTGTTATCACCTTGGGACGAGAACGAGTGTTTCTGGGTGTGGTCCAAAATTCAAGATGGCTGCCAGTGGCCATTTTGTACGGAAATTAGGTCTAATCAGTTTTTTGTACACAATTTCTATACGGCTCAGGCTAGAGGCTGTATTTATGAACCGATCTTTACGAAACTTCTTGGGTACCTTTGTTATCACCGTGGGATGAGAACGAGTGTTTTTGGGTGTGGTCCAAAATTCAAGATGGCCACCAGCAGCCATTTTGTACCAAAATTAGTGCAATCAGTCTTTTGTACAGAACTTCTGTATGAAAGTTCTGATTTGAATAAAGTTTTGTATGAATGTTTAGTAACATGGAATACATCACATATAGTACGGGTTTTTTTCTCGTGCAGAAATTATGCAAATTAGATGAACTTTGATTTATTTAGTGCTACTTATACACTGTAAGTGCACATGTCAATACGGCTCGGGCTAGAGGCTGTATTTATGAACCGATCTTCACAAAACTTCCTGGGTACCTTTGTTATCACCTTGGGACGAGAACAAGTGTTTCTGAGTATGGTCCAAAATTCAAGATGGCTGCCAGTGGCCATTTTGTACCGAAATTAGGTCCAATCAGTTTTTTGTCACAACTTCTACACAGCTCATATTTGTGAACTGATCTTCACGAAACTTCTTGGGACAGGAATGAGTGTGTTTTGGGGTGCCTTTGTTATCACTGTGCTGTGAGAACAAATATTTTAGGGTTCAGTCAGACCCACTCTGGGACTCAAAGATTTTTTTCTAGTTTAGCATCTGACTGTCACCCACCTTTACAATACTTTACCTATACATTTGTTACAGGCAACGGCCAGTATTTATGTACAGACTGTTACAATACTTTATATGTACCTTTGTTATCAGGTCATTACCTAGATGTTTGTCATTGCTGTGTCACATACTATACATGTACATGTCTTTGTCTTGACAAGTTGAGCTACAGTGTCATTGACACTTTCATTTTTCGTCCACCCGCATGGCGTGAAGTCCATTTGCATTCAGAAACAGTGATAATTCAACTCGTTGATAATGGTTATCTGTGACTGGAATTATGGATCTGAGGATCGTATAATAACAGGACTGTGTTTTATATATTCACGTTATTATTTTCAACCACATTTTCATTGTATTTTATATATTCTCTGTGTTCGTGCGCGACTTTCGCGTACTGTGCGGTTCAGACATAAATTTTTTGGTTGATAAATTTTTGTTATCCTTTTGGATATTATTATTATTATTGGAGTTAGGTGTCAATGGGGGGGCTGTATGGACAGGATTTCTCCTCTCTGTTGAGGACAAAATTTCTGTTTTTTGGGTCCCTGTCGGCCATCTGGGTTTGGTTGTGTTTCCGACGGTCCTTTATTTTCTGCCACCTTTCTCTCGTAGTTGGGGGCATTCTTCTACTTTCTACATCTGTTGAGTTCACCTTTTCTTCTACTGCTCTCACCTCTGTTATGCCCAGGATTGTTCCTTGAGGGCAATGCCTTTTTCCCAAGCATGTGGTGCGTTCTCGAGGCCACTCCTCCTGCACCCACAGGGAGGGGGTATGCTGTCGTTCAGACATCCCGACATGACCACGTCTGGTGAGAGTTATATCCCCTCCATGGGGGATGTGCAGTCTTTAACTGTGGTGGATACTGCGGGAGCTGTTGAGTTGTCTGGTGAAGAGATGCCTGGTTCCAGGACTGTGGTCCTTTTGAGCCAAGCTTGATTGCTCTCTCCACTTTTCCACTGGTTTCAACAGCTCCTGTCGTATCTGCTGCTACTGCTGTTCCATCTGCTACATCATCGGTCACCATTTCAGCCGGCCTTGGCTTATCCCTGCAGGGGTCTGCAGAGTTGTCTGGTTGTGTGAACGTGGGGTATCGGCCTCAGCCTTCCCTGACTTCAACTCGGCGAAGTCGGAAGGGGCTGCTGGCCAAATCCTTTTTGTGCAGCCTGGACCTTTCTGTTGTTCTGTCTGCTACGTCATCGGTCACCGTTTCAGTCGGCCTTGGCTTATCCCTGCAGGAGTCTGCAGAGATGTCTGGTAGTGTGGACGTGGGGTATCAGCCTCAGCCTTCCCTGACTTCAACTCGGTGAAGTCGGAAGGGGCTGACTGCCGAATCCTTTCCTGTGGTCTGTCAGCCGTCGAGCCCAGCAGTTTTCTCATTGGATTCGGATGTTCATGGTGGGGGCACCATGGACTCTCTTGCATTTCCGTTCTACGCACTCTGGTCCCATGGCCAGTTTTGCGGGACCGACGCTTTTTGTGCAGCCTGGACCTTCTGTCCCTCAGAGGTCCGCGGCAACTCTCCTGAGTTCCCGCACTGTAGATCCTCGGGGTATGTCATACGCACCTGCCTCCAGATGTTTTGGCTGCCACCTGTTTCCCCACATCGAGTGTATTTGAGGATTGTGACCCTTCGCTGGTTAAAAGGGTCAGGAGTGAAACCACTTTACCGCTTCGTTCCCATGTCGAACCGGCCGACACAGGCTGTGAGCTTAGGGAGGCCCTCTCACTAGGAGCCTTCCCATTGCCTCCAGTGAGGCTACTAGTGGTTTACAGGTGTCCCCAGCGGCGCCGCCTCCCGAGATTGGAAGCAGGCCGCTTTCTGATCCCTGAGGTGCACCTACACCATGGGAGGCATCGGCTGGTTTACCCACGATGGGCTATGTGTCTTCCGTCTCAGAGGATGGGTCAGACATACCTGACTTCGAGAGCCAATAGTCTTCTGACTTGGGGGCAGCTCTTGACTTTGTGTTTGAGTTCCTTCCAGATCTCAAACCGTCAGACCAGTCGACGGTGTCAGCCAGGCCACGATCATCGGTCGCGCACCTACAGCCTGTGGAGCAACCCGCTTCCAGGCATCTCTGTGCCAGTCGATACAGGTGGTTGAAGCATTTACAGCTTTGGACTCTAAGCTGAGTTCCAAAGTTATGAGGACTTCGTTCCTCACCAGGGCTGACACTTTTTTGCCTCCAGTACGTTATCATTCCTACGATTCCACCAATCCGTCAGTCTGCCAGACTTTGACGGTCTTGGATCAGGACTCCACCTCACTCAGGCTTTCCAAGCTCAAGTCGGCCATTATTCCTATGGCAACTCTGGAGTCCCTGTTGGGCTTATTGAGAGAGATGCTGGGCATGCTTTCTCTCTCAGATCACGTCGTCTCTGCTTTAGCTGTTTATCTGCCTCCAGAAAAGTTTGACAACATACAGGCTCCTTTGCATGTGTTTTCCAAGGCGCTCATGCATCTTACTCACATGCATGCCTGTAACACGGCTAACTTGGAATTAGTTCACTGGGACGCTGTGTTGGACACAAGCCATTCCTTTCCTGAGGGGCAGCGTGTGCTGCTCTTCGATCTGCTTCTTTGGTGGGTCCGTAACTATTCCATGGTTCCATGGCGACGGTCCGAGATGACGTCCTACGTCATTCCAAAGATCAGCTGCTGCATCGTCAGCTTGATCAGCCTTCAGGTGGAGGCAGGAGCCGTCCAAAGCCTAAAAAGCACCCTTCTGCTTCCTCTGCAAAGCCAAGGGCTGATCCTCCTGCCGCCGCTTCTACTTCTTACTCACTGGGTAAGGGTAAGCGTCGGCAGCCTAGAGGGAGGACTCAGGATTCTTCATATAGTAGAGGAGGTGGTTTCTCCTCTCGTGGGCCTCGCTGGGGGCTCGAAATGAAGGTCCTCACCTCAATTCATCCCAGGTTGGAGGAAGGATATCAGAGTTCGCAGACCATTGGGCCACAATCACATCCGATCCTTGGGTGTTAGATGCTGTTCAGTCCGGGCTGCAGATATCCTTCCAGAGGCATCCCACTCTGTTGAGAGTGCCTCTTCCAACACAAGTTCCTTTAGACGTTACACGTCGGGAACATTTGATCACGGAGATAGAAAATCTCCTGTCAAAGGGGGCGATCGAGGTCATCAAGAACATTCATTCAGTGGGATTTTATTCCCGCCTGTTCTTGGTGCCAAAGAAGGATGGCCGACTCTGACCGGTTATCAATCTGAGTATCCTGAACCAGTCTATCATTACTCCAAAGTTCAGCATGGAGACTTTCAGGTCAGTTCACCGCTCCATTCACTAGGGAGATTTCGCTTCCAGCGTCGACCTGCGAGACGCTTACTTTCACATTCCGATTCATCGGACATCGCGAAAGTGTCCCAGGTTTGCTTTTCTGGGGTGAGTTTACCAGTTCAAGGCCATGCCCTTCGGCCTCAACCTGGCTCCTTGGGCCTTCACCCGACTGATGTCGCATGTGATAGCCTTCCATCGCACACAGTCCTGGGTGACTACTTTGCCATATCTAGATGATATCCTCCAGAGGCATTCCAATGCTGCCTTTCTGGAGTCAGATGTCGACACACTGTTGAGCCTGCTCACGTTGCTAGGGTTCAGAGTCAACAAGGAGAAGTCAGACCTGGTCCCTTCTCAGTCATTTTGTCATCTGGGGATGGACTTCCGTACTCAGCTGAATACGGTGGCGGTTCCCCGGGCAAGTTCTGTGATTCTCTCAGCTTTTGCCCTGACTCTGTCCCTGTCCACGTCTGTGACAGCTTGGAGTATTCTCCAGCTGCTCGGTCTCTGCGGTTCGGTGACGGATGTCATTCCTCGAGGTTGGCTGCATGTCAGACCTCTCCAACACTTTCTGCTCAGTTGGAGGCCGAATGTCGATCCTCTGGATCTGGTGCTTCAATTACCAGAGTCTCTTCATCGTCACCTTCTCCCCTGTACGGATGTTCAGTGGATTATGCAGGGAGTTCCGTTGGGCTTACCCTCGTCTGATCGTGTTCTGACGGCAGACGCCAGCGATCTTGGATGGGGTGTGACATTGGATCCTCTAGGTCTTTCCCTTCACAGGGCATGGGACCAGGATCAAGCAGCTCTTCACATCAACCAGAAGGAGCTTCTTGCTCTTCTTCTGAGTTTCCGGCAGTGGATCCCCCAACTTTCGAATCGCCAGGTCCTTCTGTTGTCCGACAATTCGACAGTGATTGCTTACATTCGGAACCAGGGCGGCACGCACTCGGTTCCCATGTACGAATTGGCTCAGGTTCTTCTACTGCTCGCTCAGGATGTCAACTCCGGAGTGGTGGTTTGTCACATTCCCAGTCGTCTGAACATCCTAGCCGACTACCTGTCCCAACCAGGCAGAGTCTTTTCCACCGAGTGGATGCCCCACAGGGCGGTGTTCCAGTCGCTTTGCGATCTCTGAGGTTGTCCCCACATCGATCTCTTTGCGACTCGTTGGAACCATCAGGTGTACACTTTCGTGTCCTCAAGTCTAGATCCTCTGGCTTTCACCGTAGACGCTCTGTCACTCGATTGGAATGGTCTTGTCAGCTATGCCTTCCCGCTGTTTCCGATTCTGCCTCAGGTTCTAGCCAAGATATGAACCTGCAGTTGTTGAATCATTCTGATCGCTTCCCTGTCGCCTCAGCGGGTGTGGATCAATCAGCTCCGCTCTCGGTTGGCAGCGGTTCTGGCACGTCTCCCTCTACATCGCGGCCTTATGTGCCAAGGTCACCTGAGGAGGTTTCATGTCGACCCGACTTCATTGTGCCTTCACGCATATCATTTGTCAGGTCCTGTCTCCTCCGTAGAGGTTTTTTCGAGACGAGCAATGAAGTGCATTTCTTCTTCAAGGAGGCACTCCACTGGTTTAGCCTATGCAGCTAAGTGGAAGGTCTTCTGTCGATGGTGTGCCGATCACTCTGTTGGTTAGGCCAATCCTTCGATATCACAGATTGCGGAGTTTCTGGTATATCTTTTTGATTCTCGGGGTCTCCAGCCTGTTACCATCACAGGGTACAGGTCCATGCTTTCGGAGACCTTTTCGTTTGTGGGACAGTGTCATATCAGCACAAATCCATACCTCTTCAAGGTTGTTCGGCACTTTTCCTTGAATAGGCCTAGGACTTTGCAGCTTACTCCATGATGGAATCTTTCTTGGGTGCTGCCTTGCTTGGGGGGGGGGGGGGGGGGGGGGGGCACCGTTCGAACCTTTATCCCAGGTGGTTTACTCACATACAAGATGCATTTCTGATAGCTTTTGCCTCATTTGCCTCAGCCAGATGGGTTAGTGAGCTTCACGCCCTCTCGGTTGATCCAGCCTTTTTCAGGAGCTCTCCCAACACTGTTACGTTTACCACTGATTGCTCCTTTCTGGCCAAGAATCAGATACCAGAAACGACTCCACCTCCCATCTGTATCAGGGCTCTTCCTTCTGCTGAGGGTAATCGCCCTTTGCTCTGTCTGGTTCGTGCAATTCGCATTTATCTTAATCGGACACAGTTCATTAGGAAAGGCAAGAAACGATTTTTTCTGTCTCTTATTTCTTGTCGACAGAAGATCTCTCCTCAATCCATTTTCTCGATGGATTTGTCTTGCTATTCGCATGGCTTACGCTCGTCTAGCGACTGACGATTGTTTTGTCAATCGTATTTCTGCCCATTAGGAGCGGGCATTGTCTACCTCTTGGGCTTATGCTAACTCCGTCAAGTTGTCGGATGTTATGCAGGTAGCCTACTGGAGAAATGCTTCTACTTTCTCCACCTATCTGCATCAGTTGCAGGAGCCATTAGGCTTCTTACAAGGTCAGTTCCAGCTCTGTGCTGTTACTGTCTTTTCTGTCTGTGCATCGCACAGAACCGTACGCCTCATCTCTCATTGTCTTTTACTAATGATTGTGATGCTATGGTTTGATAGGCCTAGGGACCTCTTCCTCTGTTCACGGTTCCAGTGCAATTGGATTATGTGGGAGTTAGTTATGTGATTCCCTCCATCCTATTGTCTATTCAGCCTGTAGTAAACAACTGTAAGGTAAGCTGATAAGAAATTTAAATTTTATAGTAAATTTCCTTTCTTATTATACCTACCACAATTGTTTACATGGAGGCCCTCCCGTCTTCTTATTTGAGTAAGAATTCTTCCTCCTCGCTGATCACATAAGTCCATTGTTGGCAGATTCAAAAGAATGATTCATTAGTTACTGCCTGCGCACTGGTTACCGGAAGCTGTGGATCTGTACTTGGAGAAGAGCATCCCCTACTGGGTGTGTGCCGGTAGCACTCAACCCAGTTTTGGCTTATTTTTTCTTGGTGCTTTTGCACCACTTTTCTTTCCCAAATCCCTTGGGAAAGATCAAAATAGAGAGTATATTTTCCGAGTTAGGGTCTTCCACTGTAGTGCAAGCCTGTAGTAAACAATTGTGGTAAATATAATAAGAAAGGAAATTTACTATAAAATGGAAAGGCATTGAATTTCCCCCAAACTCCAAAATTGGCCTGGAAAATCTTTGAAAACAATCTTTCAAAATATAAAAACCATCAGAATTATCCCGTGATTATCCTACATCTTATTTCTGTTTGTACTGTAGTCTTGATTTTTAGTCGATAACCTTGAAAAAACCTTGAATTTTACTTCTATGAAGCCCTAAAAAAATTTACATATGGCATGGAAATGGCCTTGAAAAGCCTGGAATCCACTTACTAATTAGCTGCAGGAACATTGTTCAAGAAAGAAATTTGCTTGTGTCATCTTCTCGACATATTAAGTCAAGGTTTAAAATAACATGAAAAACACATTGCAGGTTGATAACAACTGTTCAACCCTTAAATGCCTAATTGCCCCCATGTAAGTAACCCCAGTAAGTGGAGCAGTGCTTGTCTACTGAGGTAAACAAGTTCTGCTTTACTGGTAAAATAAGACCTGGAACCAGTTCCTGGGGTGGAATTCCTCTAAAGTGAGTAGCATAGGTGTAAACATTTCACTAAACTTGACTTCACTCCTATTTTGTTGTCATGATTTAGCCAAAGATGCTGAGAGTGACCTTTGACGCCAATAAATAAATAAATAAAGGCCCAGTCCCGACTTTTATTATTATTTTTACTACAACAAAACAGTCGCTCCAACTTGCAGTCTTTCGCAGAACTTGTAGGTCACATTCTAAGTATCTTGGCATTTGCTTCTGGGTAAGTCTTGGCTGCCTATATAGGCTTATGCTCTCTCATTGAAACAAGCTTATTGGGCTCGTTCCAATCAGAGAGCATAAGCTATATTTTTGAAGTAAAAAATGAAAATACTAGTTATTCAAGAATTTTGTTTGCAAGTGTTGTCTTCCTTTTGTGTTAAGTAATGGGTTAATAATATATCACGAGGAACAGTATTGGCATAATCGGACATGTCATAACAGAATAGATTTATAAGATAAACATTGGACTAGGTATCTGTAATACTAGACCAGTTCAATACAGACTGCATCATCCATGTATCTAATAGTGCCAATGAATGTCAAGCCTGATGGCACAGATATACGTTTGTGAAAGCCTAGTGTGTGATATAAAGAGGGCAGCTAATGGTGAAGCCATGGGGAGGATTGGGGGGCAAGTCTCCCCCCTCTCCCACCTCTTTTTCTGGAACATGTCAGCTTTATATACAATAATTCATTCCAGAAATGTAGGGATCTGCAAATCACATTTTTTTTTCCAATCAAATCTTGAATTCAATCAATCGATATCGAATCGAATCACTAATTGAATCTCAGTAGACAAGATACTTCATATTGCACCAAACGGAAGTTACGGTACACTGTGATGACCCTTACAAGACTGACTAACACCTTAAACACCAATAAATAAAAATTCTCTGCAGCACCGTCGCTCAAACAGCTAGGCCTATTATCCATAATTTTAGTTTTTGAAGGCTTAATTTGTTACTATTCATGTTCTTAAGAAAATGAATAGTAACAAATTAAGCCTTCAAAGACCATGAACCTTTGCCTGTGGAGGATACATACTCTTAACTCTTAACCTGCTGAGTAATTTTAAAATATTTTTCATCAAATACAGTCATGGCTGTGTGCAATGAAGTGGGGAAAAAATATTTGTCTGCTGCCAAAATAGTTTGTTCCCCATAAATTCATTTATCCTATCTATGCCCCTGAGGGATGCTAGTGTTTTTTGTCGCTACCAGTGATTATCTCATGAATAGGCACAAGAAATATATATTTCCACAAGTTGAAATACATATTTTCTCATGCCGGCAAATGATACAAAATAAAGTCTCTGTCATGGGACCAAGACCATGCAGCCAATAATGCTGTGCTTTCTATTTTTTTCAGCTTCTCTCTTTGGAGAGACATTGCTGCGACCACCTGAAAGATCTGATCCTTCAACAACATATTCCCAAAAGAAAAACCAACGCAAAATTGAGGAAATGAGGAAAGCTGCCTTCATGTATCACTTTCTCACAAATGATTTAACATAATATGACATATCCAATACAGTAGAACCTTACTAATTGAATATCAAGTTCGCTTGTGAAAAATAAACAATAATTACGAAGTCACCGGGTGTTACCTACACAATGGAAGACATTTATGATGACGTTAAGGAAGAGTAACATCTTACAAAAGGATGCTGACCATTCTGGAAGGGCATTTTTATGGGTATTTGTTAGAACCCTGTGACCTGGCATGTGCAATGAAGACATCACATACACTTATTGGGTATTTTTTACCTGACTGTGATGTCAACAAAATAACTGAAAGTTGCATAGATTTTTTACTCAAAAATCAAAAAAAAAAAATGATGAATCACCTGACACACACCTATTGATCACAAATACAAAGAGCATAAAGATGTATGTTGAAAAATATATTTGGGATAGCAGCCTAAATAACCCTTTACCCAACATAATGGCCAAAACCAGCCAGCACTATTCACAAAAATTGCCTATTAATTTTCATTATGTTTAAAATTTTTTGTCTCAAAAACATAGGTTATGACCCCATTTTGGAACGAGCTCATCGAGCTCGTTTCAATGAGGGGTCATAACCTGTTTTTGAGACAAAAAATGAAAAGAATTATTTATTCAGGAATTTTGTTTGCAAGTGTCGTCTGCTTTTCATGTTAGGTAAAGGGTTAACCCAAGGCAGACAATATCAAAATTTATTATTTGAAATATTATTTTTTCAAATATTTCAGAGTTTCAACAAAACCATATCATGTGACCCCTCGTTTGGAACGATCTCAACAAGGTAGTTCAATTGAGGGGGTCACATGATATGATTTTGTTGAAATGTTTTGAAAAATTTACATTTTTTTTCAACTACTTAATTTGTAAATTATGAGGATGGATGCAGCCAATTCGTTTGGTAAAAGGTTAATGTACTCTGTTTATGAGAATAATAGTAATAATTCCATTTTCTTGGGTGTCACACTTCATTATCAGACAATAACAGTCATTATTACCACTCAATCTGTAAGTTACTAGTCGATTAACATGATTTTGGAGGGCCGTTAAAACTCCATAATTTCAGTGACGTCATTCGACGGAGCCCGGCCACGGGCGATAATGGTATAAATAGCCATTAGCGGCCTGGCTATTTTTAGATTCCATGGTCTAATGAATTACTCCCATTCGCATGACATCCCTTTGTATTTCTGAACTGAAGTCGAAGGCACGATCGAAACAGAAATATCAAACCGACTTTAGTGATTATATCTTCCAGCAATTCCCTTGTGCAGTTAGCAGTAACAGGGAGTGGTAATAATAGTAATAACATGATTGTTGTCAGGCATCATGATTCATTAGCGGCCATGCAGCAATGATGAACAGCCCTTGGGCTTATTAACGGCTCTCGACCTCGGGCTGTTCATCATTGCTGCAGGGCCGCTAATGAACCATAATGCCCTCCAAAATCATGTTATTGTTTATATTAGCAGCCCAACAGTTATTGGCAGCCTTCAACAGAGTACTGGGCTGCAGGTCTGCTAATCACTGCAGGGCTGCTAATCACTATTGGCAGTTATATAATGAAATACAACACCTTCAAATTTAATGTTAATGTTTTATTATCAGGGGTTTAGTTGGAGAGTCAGACAGTTAGTTGCCATTGCTCTGTTGTTCTCTCTGGGTTATCCAGCTTTCCTCCAGCCTTAAAACTGACCTGATGTAATAAGATTCATTGGTATGAGCTAATTCCAGTGAGCAATCAGAAGCTATTTTTTGAAGCAAAAAATAAAATATGTTGATAAAGAAAAAAATTACAAATGTCGACTTCTAGTCATGTTAAATGAAGGGTTACTTCGTCAGAACTGTACTAGGGTTATGGTAATTGATTTGATGTTTGAGAAGCATTCAGGTAACAGTGTTTTTTTAATATTCATTATGTGATATGGCAACAAAAAATTAAAATCTGTTTCTCAGAGCCTTCTGTATGGTCAAATATTTTGGCTGCTGCATTCTCTCTTTATTTCCTCTGCAAACATAAATAAAATCAGAATTAATTGTTTTGTGTCAGATATGTTCCCCAAAGTGAATGAAATGAATAAAATTCACCACTGTCCATGTTATTCTGTACATTATGAGACTTAACCTCTTAAGGGCTTAGTTCCGACTTTGATAACTTTTTAATGCAAAGGAACAGGTGCCCCAACATGCATTGTTTTGGTAAACTCAAAACTTGTTTTCTAAGTACCTTGTTAGTTGTTTCTGGGCAAGTCTTGGATGCCACTGTATGCAGCTAAGACTTGACTAGAAGCAACTGCAAAGCCACAGGAGGTAGACTTACAAAGTATAAAAATGTATAAAAAATCTTGAAGCCCTTAAGGGTTAAAGCATAAAACAAACTAAGTATATGAATCTCTTGAGGGATAAAAAATAATAATTAAAAAAATTAAAAATTGATTACTTGCAGACATTTTAAAAACAATGGCCTGAGAAACAAGATCTACTTTGTGTGACCTTAAGTTTCAACTATTAAAACTGTTATATCTTGTTTGATAGAGATCATAGAGCATCTCCTTAACTGGTAGAGTGCTGAATTATTATATAGAGAGTAATCGCTTGACTGGACTGGTTACGTGAAATAATTTGTGAGAGGTGCGGGACGTTGTACAAACACGAGTGCGCGAATGCGCTGCACACGAGTGTTTTACAATATAGTCCCTTGCCTCGAATGAATTATTTCACGTAACCAGTCCAGTCAACCGATTACTTTTTATTTTTAATAATAATTATATTATTTAACCCTTTACCTAACGTAATGGCCAAAACCAGACTGCGCTATTCTCAAAAATTGCCAATTAATTTTCATTATTTCTTCATTTTTTGTCTCTAAAATGTAGGTTATGACCCCTCATTGGAACGAGCTCGTCGAGCTCGTTCCAATGAGGGGTCATAACCTATGTTTTTGAGACAAAAAATGAAAAAATTAGTTATTCAAGAATTTTTTTTTGCCAGTCTCGTCTGCTTTTCATGTTAGGTAAAGGGTTAAAAAACAAAAACAATGAAGTCTCCATTATACCCACGGCAAAGCGTCTTCGTTTGCATGCTCGGATACATGACACAATTGTTGATTGCATAATTCACTTGCATGTGCCTATGGACACTATCCCCAAATTTGTAACACAGCAAATCCATATTAACCCTTTACCCAATGCAGACGATATCAGAATTTGTGATTTGAAATATAATTTTTCAAAATTTTCAAAATATTTCAACAAAACCATATCATGTGACCCTCTCATTGGAACAAGCTCGACAAGCTCGTTCCAATGAGGGTCACATGATATAGTTTTGTTGTAATTTTCGGTAATATTTTTTCAACTGCTGAATTTGCATATTACATGGGCGGATGCGGCCAATTCGTTAGGTAAAGGGTTAAATGACTAAATAATTTCCCTTAAAAGATAATACAAAGCACATCGCACATATATAAGACCTAAAAGTTTCAGCACCTGCACCAAAGATTAAAGCCCAAATATGGGCTTTCAGCACTCTACCTGTTAAATCATATCCAGTTAACCTCAAACTTGTAATAAAAGTTTGAAATTTTATTCAGTTAGGCCCAACGTAAAATAAATACCTTTTTTTTCAAATCAATGATGGAAGAGAGGCTTTCAATTTCAGTGAAATATCGATAGACCAAAACCCTCTTTTCTAGCTTTAGCCCTTTACCCAACATAATGGCCAAAACTGGCCAGTGCTATTCACAAAAATGACCATTATATTTTCATTATTATTTCAGTTTTTGTCTCAAAAACAGCTAATGGTCCCTCATTGGAATGAGCTCATTCCAATGCAGGGTCATAACCTATGTTTTTGATGCAAAGAATGTGGCTGGCATTGTAAGAATGGGGTGCACAGGGAAAAAAATCACTTTTTTTCTGTAGTTTTCCACCATGACTTTTATTAAGTGTAACCTGCTAACAGGTTATGATGTTTGCTCTTTATTTCCATGCCTGGACGTTGGAGCTTTCTTTGAAAACCTCTGAAAAATGAGGTGTCTGTTGAATGGTGGGGACCATTTCGGCAATATCTAACTTGCCCCATAGCAGGCTGCAAACTGCTCAAATGGATTTTCTCTGCCCAATAGAATGAATTAGAATACATTAGCTTGCGGATTTGATTGAGGTATGGCATTAGAAAGGAATTAAGATAAGTTCTTACACCTTTCATGTTTATTATCACAGTAAATCACCTTTGAAAAATAATTTAGCACCCAACCAGTTAACCCTTTATACTTTTATACATCTTATGACATACAAAATCAAACAGTGTGTTGATACTTTGTGGTCATTTGTTTATTATTTTTCAATTTTTTAAAGTTTTAGCCTCAATTCCTATTTTCTCCCGAATAGTTCTCAATGACAACCGTTGAGCCAAATGTTATCGCAGCTTAAAATACTAATAAGTCCTGCTGTCAGAACTTCTTATCTGGTTGAGTGCTAGAAACCATTATCAGGGCTTTCAGAAATGGGGATGCCAGAGCAAAATTCCTTGCTTATATTTCATATTCATTCAAACACAAATAATATTTTGTTCATATAAATTTGTTTTATTACAAATTATTGGAGAGTACCTGTGGGCACTCTCCTATAATTTGTAATAAAACAAGTTTTGAATAATAAATTCAGACCACCAAAAATAATCTAGCCCTCAACTAGATAATCACTAATGTGAAAAATATCTTGTTATTTGTACTTTCCAACATTTGACGACGCATTTTGAAAACCCTCAAAGAAACTGAATTCCCTGTGACGTTTTTAAGTATCAAAAACCCTACATAACAACCCAGAATAGGAGGAAATATGTTCTCTCAACTGAAAGCTAATCTCTGTACAAAGAGTACAATTTTACCATGTCTTGTAATGCCTTAAAACAATATGGTACACACCAGAGAGATGCCTTGACACTGTTCTTTTCAGTGGTATGAAAGATTACATGAACTTTTGCTTTGAAAGTGTCTCCAGTGAAGATATAGATAATAGTCCATAGTGATCAGATTCCGTTAACCTCTTGCTTAACATAGCACTAATACCCAGTCAGTGCTCTTCCCACAATTTGCTTTTCGAATTATGTTTTGTTTTTTTTTCTTCAATTATTACCTCCAAAACATTTTATGATCACTCATTAGAACATGCTAATTGAGCTCATTTCATTGAGGAGTCATAAGCTATTTGTGGAAGCAAAAAATGAAAATGTGTACTTATTCAAGACAACAGTTTGCAAGTGTTGTCTACTACTATTAGTATTAAGCTACCTATTTTTTGTAGCTTCTAATATTTGTGAGCTGTTTATCAGCACTAGAACAACATGTGATGGTGGCACAGATTTTGTTAGTAATATAAGTGGAGTGAGTAAATGACATTTAGGCATTTACATTGAAACCCTTTATTATTTATTTATTGGGAGTTTAACAACATTTTTGACAGCCAGGGTTACCTCATGTCAGACAGTTTTATGGGTGGAGGAAGCTGGAGTACCCTGGAGAGAACTCCTCACAAGCAGGGTTAATATTGGTTGAATGGTTGACAGATCCACCATTGACGTGCAGTACGCCTTAGTACACAGTGCCATCATTCTCCATGTGGGCAATCAGGATTAAGTGCCTTGCCCAAGGACACAATGTAGTCATCCCTGGTGGGGATCTGACCATGGACTTTTGGGTTTAAAGTCTAATGCCAAAACAATTTGCTAAACTTGACTTTATTCTTATGTTGTAGTCATAATATAGCTGTAGATGCTGAAAGTGACCTTAACACAAGTGAACATTAAATTCCTTATTATAGCCTTATATTAATTCATTTGGGCCCTGTCAAACAAGAGATAATTGATTAAATACTACATTTCTCCCCAGAATATTATTAGTTTTCCTTGTGTTTTCCAGGGTGTATGGGAATTTACACCGGTTTGAGAACTCCAACACCCTGAGGTGAAGCTGAAGGATGTATGAGTTCCCAGACTAGTGTAAACTCCCACACACCCTGAAAGCACAAGCATAACGGATTTATTTCCAAGAATTTTGTTGTACTCAATACTTTTAACCTACACTGTGGGAAAAAACTGATTTATTTATTTATTGGTGTTTAAGGTCACATTCTTATGCACAATGGCTAATCATGACCATGACAGTTTTACAGGTGGAGGAAGCCGGAGTACGCAGAGAGAACCACCGAGCATCAACAAGTAACTGTCAGTTCCTCAACATTCTAACTCTGTCCAAGCTCTGCTCAAGAAGGGTTACAGCAGTTGAAGACATGTGCACCATTGACGTGCCATACACCTTACTACACAGCATCGTTGTGCCCCCATGTAGGCAACCAGGATAGAGTGCCTTGCCCAAGGACACAATGTGGGTCGTCCCGGACATGGATCGAACTCGGGACCTCAAGCATAAAAGTCCAACAGTCTGCCACTGAGTCACCGTGCTCCCTGGAAAAAACTGACAGAAAATTTGTACTTCGTAAGTTTTTTAATAAAACCTGACAGGTATGGATGTCATTGGAACTGGCTCAATGAGCCAGTTCCAATGACATCTGTATCTTTAATATTTTATTACACACAAATATTAAATTTCCTATATTTTTATTTTTGTTCTAACATTACCGAGCAGAAGGTATGACGTAATAATTAAAAATGAGTACTTTTTTTTAGTCATAAAGCCTGCTATTGTGTATTCTTGTTTTTACACTGTGGTTAACCACGCTGTAAAAAAAGCTACAGTGGATTGCAAATTAGACCTTACCTCTCAGCCAATCAAAGCACAGTATTTTGTTTTATTTGGAAATGAAGAAAGTTAACCCTTTACCCAACATGAATTGCAGACGACACTTGCAAAAAATGTTCTTGAGTAACAAAAGTATTATTTTTTGGCCTCAAAAATGTTAGTAATATAATGAGGAGGTACCGTCCTCAGCTATGTTTATGAGACACAAAATGAAAAAATAATGCCATTTGAATAGTGATTTTTCTGAACAGCACTGTTCAGTTTGGATTCATAACATTAGATCAAAGTTGAACCAAATTGTGGTTTATCAAACATTCCTCTTAGTTGAACATTTTTTTCACTGACAAAATTGGTATTTAGTTATGAGGGTGCCCCTGTATCATAAAGTTGGCTGACTAATGGAATGTATGAGTTTAACTATGAGAACAATTTATAGGTTGTATTTATATATAATGAAATATTCAGGATTTGTTTTCTGTTATATACAGGCTTATTCTGTCATGAAATATACCATACACTTTCATTCCATTTTGAATTACTTATAAACATGATGTTTTTATGTGTTTTATTCTAAATATAGGGATGAGAATTTTCAGCTTAGCCATTTCCAACATTTTTTAAACATAAAATTGTTGGAAACTTACTTGAATTTGCCTGTTGCATGTGAGAATGAAGACTTTGTAGAGGCAGTTGTTGAAGTTGAGTTGAAATTTCCAGCTTTTTTTCATCATTGCGAGTTTTCATCCCTGCAAATACTCTGAGGCAAATTGTTTATCATTCACTTGATACACTTTGAATAAAAAAGAATCTGTATTTAGGCCACACAAAATAAATTAATTGATTCTCAGGCAATCTCTTTTTCAAATCGGTGAAGGACAGTGTTTTATTTTTAATTGTTATGTTTTTCTTGCATATAATGAGCATAGATTGAGAAGCTTTCTGCTATCTTTTCACACACAGGTTATATATAAAGTGCATAATTATACAAATTAAGGCTTAAAAAAATAAAAAATCTGTTTCTCAGGCCCTCCTGCATGGTCCTTTTGGCTGCTGCATGCTCTCTTTTTATAACCAATTTAAACTTGAAAAAAAAATAAAAATTAAATGGTTTATGTCTGATATTTTACCCAAGTTAAAAAATTTGATGAATTTGTCCCTTGAGTGCAAGAAGGCTTTGCAATGCTTTAGCATTGCAAAGCCTTCTTGCACTCAAGGGATGAAATACACCACCACCCATGCTATTCTGTAGATTATGAGGCCAAAAAACTTGAACCAAGGACATGAACTTTTGCCCAAAGAAGTAATTACTGAAATACAAAATGAAATAAAAAACTGCTCGCCCGCATGCAATTTTACATATAATGGCCTGAGAAACAGAAGATCTACTTTGTGTGGCCTAACTCATTTAATTTCAATCCTCAAGGGCCAAATTCTAACTTTGATCACTTTATACTGCAACAGAACAGGTGCCCCAACATGCTGTCTCTGGGGAACTTGCTAGTTACATTCTAAGGGCCTTGACAGTTATTTCAAGGCCTGTATGGGCAGTCAAGACTTGCCTAAAAACAACTGCAAAGCCACAGGATGTTGACTGTCTTTAATTATGCTCTTCAGATTTCAGTTACATTCTTCAATCAAAAAGTGTAAAAGGTTTTGAGTCTCCTGACTGTTTAGTAATATTGGAAGACACTGCAAGTCAATAAAAGCTTCCAATGATTGGGTTCATTTTCAGTTAGAGATTACCCAAGAATCAAAACATTTTGGTGGTGGGGGGGGGGGGGGGGTGGGGGGGGTCCTTTATTTGTAAGTATTTAAAGTTTGTTTTTCTTTTCAATCCATAGTATGATCTCCCAGTTGAAAATGTTGAGTTTGTTGAGGTTGGAGAAAAAAATTATAAAACTGATGAAACTTGTACCGCTATTTATGAGTCTTGTGCTGGGAAGAATAGTCCACTTGGAAAACAAATACTTGAATAACTGGATTTTTTTTTTTTTTTGTCTCAAATACATAGTTTATGACACATCTTTGGAACAGGTTCCAATTAAGTGGAAGATATTTCAGACAGGGCCCCGGTTATGCAATGCCAACCTTCTTTTGATGTTACTCAGTTGAAAGTTAACATTCTATTGTGTCCAAGACTACTTTGCACAAACCAATTTTTACCATTGTATTAGCTGAAGCCTGGGGTTCGACTGAAGAAAAACTTTTGTTAGCCAGTTGATTATTACCTTGAATTCTGTTTTACCCAACCACCTTGAGAACAAAATGATAATTTTTGTGAAAATTAGAGTTTTATAAGTCACATTGTATACTGTAAGTACTGTAGTACTTTTAGTGTGAAGACTTACCCAATTAACCCTGAACACACATCTCATCATCTTTTACTTGCCACACTTGTTGGAGGGAGAGTATTTTCTAAGCATCACATCGAAGCTTTGTAATCTGTGAAATGTATTGGAAGAGACATTGATATAAGATATGCCTGTTCATCAAACCCTATTTCAATTTTGAGAAATAAAATTATGTTTATATAAAAAAAAGCACTGTGTCATCAAAATCAAAGACAGACAATGACATTTCCTTCCTAAAACAAGGTCACTGCAGGGTCTGGATAATTCCTGTATTTTTAAACTGAAATTCCAGGCCCTTGAGCACCCTTGAAAAATTGACTTTGGTAATTGATTTTGATCAAAATGTGTACTTATAATGCTTAGGCAGTTATGCTTTTTTCTTGCTTTAAATTGAATTTTGTAATATACTGAAATAATACCTAGGGAAGTTCTTTGAGAGCTTCCAAAGGATCAGTGTTGTGCGTAGGCCTTATTGGCAGGAGTGTAGGAACTGGGTGCCACAGGGGCATGTGCCCCCCACTCTCCAACTTTTTCGAGAAACATTTGAGAGAGAGAGAGAGAGATAGAGTAAGAGAGAATTTGGGACAACAATATTTTTACAACCTGTCATTGCAATGTTATTGATAATTTGGAGGAATGGGATGCAACGATTTCTCACTTACTCTAAGGATGTGACAAAAGATTCCCTTGTTTGATTTGTCTCAACTATGGCCTTTGTAGTTGATACAAATGTACATTTTTTGCTCTATATTTAACAAATTTCTGATGGGCAAATATGTTAAATGTGAAGCCAAAAAAATATGCATTTTTAGCCGGACTGTTTACAGTGAGGGCTATAGTCATGACTTTTGTCTGTCCGTCCATCTGTCCATCTGTTAACATTTAGAGTTTGGGTTAAAGTTTGTGGTTAAAGTTTTTTTACTGATGGTTCAAGTGGTGTTTTGGGTTTTTTTTTCCTGTTTAGTCATGATTTTCTTCTGTCTGTCTGTCTGTTAACATTTGGAGTTCTGGTTAAAGTTTGTGGTTAAAGTTTTTTAGTCAACCTTAAAGTTTTTTTGTTTTTTTTTTCTTTTAAATTGATATTACTATTGATTGTATCATTCTCATTTTGTTTTTATTTTTTTTTCTCTTTCATGTTATTTTGGAAAATATTTAACCCTTTTTGTATGGCAATTTAACTTACAACTTCCAGGTTAAAGTTTTTGGTTAAAGTTTTTTTTTGGGAGGGGTGTTTTAAAATTACACCTTTAATTCTTCAAACAGTTTAGTGGAATGTCACTGTTTCTTATTTGGGACAATGTCTACTATCTACTGAACATTTCTACAGTGATTTTCATTAAAATCGGCATGATTTTAAACCCTTTTAAACATGTTTTCAGACTTACTTTCTTTGTATTTGAAATTAAGACATTGCCACAAACTTTCTTACTCGAATTCTTGCAGGGTCAATACAACTTAATGATTCTATTTACATCAATGATTTCTTTTATCAGTTTTAGGAAATATTTAACCCTTTTTTGCCAATCAATTTTACTTAGTATTCCCAGCTTAAAGTTTTGGCAGTTAGGCACTTTTTTTTTTCTTTCATTAAAAATGCTTTTTTACAGTTTTGGTAAAAGTTTGTGGTTAAAAACCCACACAAACACCACAAACACCACCACTGCCCCCCCACCCCCCCCCCCCCCCCCCAATTAGGCTTTCTTTTTTCTTCTTTTCTCCAATATGCATTTTGAACTATTTACAGTCACTACATGCGGAACCTTTTTTTTTTTTGGGGGGGGGGGGGGGGGCAATTAGGCACTTTTTTTTTCTTTCGTCAAAAATGCAAATGCTTTATTTACAGTTTTGGTTAAAATTTGTGGTTAAAAACCCAGACAAACACCACCACCCACCCCCATGGTGCCAGTTAGGTATTTTTTTTTTTTCTGCTCAAAATGCATTCTGAAGGATTTAGACTGACCACATGTGGAAACAAAAATTGACTCCCCTAACACACTCTCCCCCACCCCCACTCTCCAACCCCACCTCACCTTATCCTCACCCAGGGCCATTCATGCAATATTTTTTCTTTGGTACCCAATGCATTTTTAGCCTGACTGTTTATAGTCGGGGCTATAGTCATGACTTTTGTCTGTCCATCTGTCAGTCCATTCATCTGTCTGTAAACAATTGGTTTCCGACTGATGACTCCAGTTTGGATTATTTGATTTCAGCCAAAGTTGATATGTGTATTTTCCAGCTAGTAATACAGGCCAGGTTTGAATATAGGTTCCACAACTCCCCCCCCCCCCCTCCCCCCACCCACACACACACACACACACACACAAACGTGTCACTTAGGCAATTATTCCCAAAATGCATTTTGAAGGATTGGGAGTTATTACATGCAAAAAAGAAAATTGGACTCCTATAGCCCAACATTGCTTTATGTACTGCATCTTTAATCCTTTACCTAACACAAGTTGAAGCCAACAGTACAAATTATTTTTCTGAAACATCAGATTTCTTCATATTTTACTTCTAACCATGGCTTATTAGTACTTATTGGAACAAGCTCATCAAGTTTGTTCCATTAATAGGTCATGAGGTATGTTTTGAAGTAGAGAAATGGAAAAATAAAATTTGAATAGCAAATTTTGTATATCACGAGTGCAGATATGACAGATTCGTTAGGTAAACAGTTAACAAAAAATGGCTCCGACTATTTTGCGTCTAAGCATTGCCATTGCTGGGACAGTCGGGCTGCATGCGTGACATCACTCTAGTTTATTAATGTTGAGGGGCATGAGCCACAAACATAGCTTTATGTATTGTAGTACTAGAATCCCATTAAGGCACATAGGTCATGACTGATATATATCGGTGTATGGATACCTTTGTATGGCTATGCCCCCTCCCCTCTCTCCAAGTTCGATATGCTTCCTATGTCAATGATTAATGGTTTGAAATGTATGAATAATTCATGACTGAGAAATGATTAACCCTTAAGCACCTGATTCCGACTTTGAAAAATTTTTAATGCAAAGGAACAGGTGTCCCAACATGCATTGTTTGGATAAACTGAAAACTTGTTTTCTAATGACCTTGTCAGTTGTTTCTAGGAAAGTCTTGGCTGCCTCTGTAGGCAGCCAAGACTTGACTTGAAACAACTGCAAAGCCACAGGAGATAGACTCTCAACACATAGCGAAAATGTATAAAAAATTTCCAGTCCCTTAATGGTTAACTCCTTACATGCTGTTGGTGGATATTCCTGCCTAGCACAGGGTTGCTCTTGTTACTGAAATAAGTATAATTTGGTCATTTAATCAAAGTTTCCCTATGCAAAATGAATGGATTTTTTTTACCAATGATTCCTGGCGTTACATTTAGATTTAATTTTTCATCAAATATATTCATGGCTGCTTCACAGCAGCCATGAATAAATTTGATGAAACATATCATGTACTCAGCAGGTTAAGAGTTAAAATAGCTGGAAAATTCACATGAAAAGTCTTTGAACCTCCTGGATTTGTTTCTCTCAGTTGTGTACAACCCCATAGAATGGGTTAGAGCACCTAAATACTGAAAATGACTGGATTCTGGTTAATTGATCACAACTGTTATTTGAATACATTTTCTGCTTGGAATATGGCTGTTCAATTAACAGGGTTCCCAGAAAAGAAAAAGACTGGCATGGTTGCTATTATTAACTTAGAAATATACAAAACGTGTTTCAGATTTGTTCAAAAATTTGAAACAAATTTAAACCATTTTTATGTGTATTTCATACATAAGTAAATATTGTTAGGAAATTTATAACTTAGCCAATTTAGTATTTGATTTCCATTGAAAAATTTCTGGAACCCTCTGTTTGAGTTTAACTCTTTTATCCCCAAAAAATTAGTAGATGACTCTTTAAAAAAATTCTTGAATAAGGCCAAAAAAAGTTTTAAAAATCTGTTTCCTCCTGCATGGAACTTCTGCTGCCGCATGTTCTCTTTTTATAATGCAAACTTAAAAAACCCTAAATACTGCAGTAGTTTGCCCATCAGTTCTGACTCACCAGAAATAAAAGTCTCAACTTTTCCAAATCTCTTTGATGCCAGTCACAAACAAGATTCTCGTGACATCACTGATGTTCATAGATTTTTTAAGTGACAATTTTTACAAATTCAAAACAGAAATTTGAATCATTAGTGCTGAACACTTTTGGACAAACATCCGTACATTATTTTTTGTTTAGGCCTACAAAGGTTAAAAATCTGCTTCTCAGGCCCTTAAAAAAATTAAATGGTTTATGTCTGATATTTTACCCAAGTTAATAAAACTGATAAATTTGCCCCTTGAATGCAACAAGGCTTTGCAATGCTTTAGCATTGCAAAGCCTTCTTGCACTTAAGGGACAAAATGCACTATCACCCATGCTTTTCTGAAGATTATGAGGCCTAAAACATAAAACAAACCAAGAACATGAACTTTTGATGGCAAAGAAATAATTACAAAAATAAAATAAAAAAAAATGCCTGCCCACATGCAATTTTACAAAAAGTGGCATTAGAAACAGGAGATCTACTTTGTGGGGCCTAGACAACACTTTAAAAAAAATCTTGAATAACAGAATAATTGCTTTATTTGCCTCAAAAACAAAGGCAATGTTTATAAAATTAGTTGCCACTCTCCAATAAATTATCAAAAACCAATTCTCATGAATAAACACAATTTCAGAATAGGTTTACCATCGCAAGTGGCATCTGTTTCACTGAAGAAACTATCATTTTTCAATGTTCACTGTAAAGTAATTTACCACTGATGATGAATTCTGAGTAAAGTTTAACTCTCAAAGACCTGGACAATTTTATAAATATTGCGCCACATTACAGCTAGGCTATCTTTTTTTCTGGTTTGGCCTCAGTTTTTGTGGCACATTGTAAAACCAAGCCGCAAGACCCAGCAAAAACCATCCGAACAGTATTACTGCTTGTGCATAAACTGATGAAACTATCGTGCTGAGGGGGAACTGGACTAATGGCCCTCTCATCACTCTCCATCCATCTATTGGTGAATACGTCGCATTCTCAATGTCACATTTTCCCTCTTACTGACTCACCCACCAGATGAGTTACTAAGAGGGAGAATGTGACAATGAGAACACAACATAAATGTGAAGAACTTGATTCATTTGTTACCCTAATTTGTGGTGGTTTTTTTTCTGCCTGAATAGGCATAGTAACTGGTCCCCTAGAACTCCCCAAGAGTGATCAAAGGAAAGTGCAAAGTTTTCTGCAGCAAATATTTCCCAGTGTGATAATTAACCAAATATATCTTGTTTGACAGAGCTCAGTGAGCTCTGTCAAAACAAGGTATAATTGGTTAAATTCATTGTTACACAAAAGAAAAACATAGTGATCGGAGAAAAAAAATTTTGTTGCGTGACCAGAGTGAGAGGGGTCAAGACATAGAAAAACCGAAACGAAGACTAAATCTGAAAAATCAGAACCTCCCAGCTCTACTCCACATTGGCAGTCTAAATCCCATGGCTTTATAGTTGTTTCCAAGAAAGTCTTGACTCCATATATGGGCAGACTTGCCTAGAAAAATATCTGACAGTGTACTCATATTGTAACTTCGAGTTTATCCACAGACTGCATGTTGGGAAATCTGTTCTGTTGCAGTTAGAAGTGATTGAAGTTGGAATAAGGCTCCTAAGGGTTAACCATTGTAATATGGCCTGTGCTTCTCTATTGAACCCCAGTAACAAATAGACAGTACAAAACCAGGCCATCTTCCAGGGAATGAATATACAATTTTTCTTGAGTTAGTTCCCTTTAACTATACAAACTGCAGTACTGGTTCCGATGTTGATTGACATAGCCTGGCTGTATCCATTTAAACTCACTCACATATATAATATAATATGATCCAGAAGCCAATGCTTGGAGGGGGAGGGTGGCAATCTTTTAACCCTAAAAGGCCTACCTCGGATTCAATCAATCCTTCTACAACAAAACAGGTGGCCCAGTATGCGGTCTCAGGTTGGTAATACAGCAAGGTTCCTGCAGGGCCTCGTATTCAAGGAATGGCCTTGAATTTAACTAAGGTTCATTCAAGACCTTGAAATCCTTGAAAATATGTCAAGAGGCCTTGAAAGTCCTTGAATATTCATGCAATAAAAATGCTGCTGAAGCACAAAATCATTACTATATAGTTAAAAATGCCAAGAGTTCATAAAGGCACAGTCTTAACAAGGACCCTTCAGTAATTACCCCCTCCTTCCACTTCCCTTCTAGGGAAGTGGGAGGAGGGGTTAATAATAAGATGTCCTAGTTAGGACTAGTGATATCAGGGGCCTTGAAAATCCTTGAATTTGGCTATTGTAGGGCTGTAAAAAAAAATGCTGAAATAGATCGAGAAATGGCCTTGAATGGTCTTGAATTTTTATCGGTCCTTGCTTACAGGAATGCTGTACAGTTAATTCCAGTTGACCATAGTGACCCTTTGTGCCAGGTTAGTAAGTTACTTGCCACTTCTCGGTGGTTCTCTCCTGGTACTCTGGCTTCCTCCACTCGTAAAACTGTCCGACATGTTATGACCCTGGCTGTTGAAAGGATTGTTAAATCTAATAAATAATCAAACAAGGTGCCAGCAATTTTCAGAGTCCAAATTTGGCCTTCCAGTTCTCAACATGTAAAATCAGTGTTGAAGGGATATAAATGACATCATGAAGGAGAGAAAGATTGATTGTAAATATAAGGTAATGGCGCCTTTTTCAGAATGACTTTTTCACTTGGAACTGTTAATAATTAAATTAAATTATTTCTTTTGTTTTGTGCATCAAATTTTTCTACGTAAGATGCTGTTTGTTTTTTGTGTTTGTTGATGTATGTATGATTATGTACCGGTACGTGTTTAATGTGTAATTGTGGATAATCTCAACTGTTAGTGCACTAAATTATTTTTGTATAGTTAAGAATATAAATATTTTTCATGGAAGATAGCTTTTTGTTGGCAAGTATATTAGTGATTTGGAGGAATAATTCAAGTAAGTTATTCTGCTTTTGGTACTTTTCAGTAATATACAATTGAAAAGATTTAGATGAACAACTATTCATCATTATGTCTCCCCTTCCCAGAAGGGAGATGTATTGTTTTAGTGCATATTCTTCTTCTTCTTCTTCTTCTTCTTCTTCTTCTTCTTCTTCTTCTTCTTCTTCTTCTCATACAAACTTTGTCCAGGCCCTAACTTTTTTATACGCCCGTTTGAAAAACGGGACGTATTATAGTATGGCGTTGTCCATCCGTCTGTCCATCCTTCCATCCGTCCATTTGGTTTCCGAACAATAACTTTAGTATTTGTTTTCCGATCGGCTCCAAATGTGGTATGTGGTTTAATCACAACAAAATACAGGTCAAGTTCGAATATGGGGTCAGTCCGAACATTTTTCGCCTGAATTATGGCCCCAGTTGGACATAGAATTCGTCAAATATTTGGTTTCTGGATGATAACTTTAGTATTTGTTTTCCGATCGGCTCCAAATGTGGTATGTGGTTTAATCACAACAAAATACAGGTCAAGTTCGAATATGGGGTCGGTCCGAACATTTTTCGCCTGAATTATGGCCCCAGTTGGACTTAGAATTCGTCAAATATTTGGTTTCTGAATGATAACTTTAGTATTTGTTTTCCGATCGGCTCCAAATTTGGTATGTGGTTTAATCACAACAAAATACAGGTCAAGTTCGAATATGGGGTCAGTCCGAACATTTTTCGCCTGAATTATGGCCCCTGTTGGACTTAGAATTCGTCAAATATTTGGTTTCCGGATGATAACTTTAGTATTTGTTTTCCGATCGGCTCCAAATTTGGTATGTGGTTTAATCACAACAAAATACAGGTCAAGTTCGAATATGGGGTCGGTCTGAACAATTTTTGCCTGAATTATGGCCCCTGTTGGACTTAGAATTCGTCAAATATTTGGTTTCCGGATGATAACTTTAGTATTTGTTTTTCGATCGGCTCCAAACTTGGTATGTGGTTTAATCACAACAAAATACAGGTCAAGTTCGAATATGGGGTCGGTCTGAACAATTTTTGCCTGAATTATGGCCCCCTGTTGGACTTAGAATTCTTCGTCAAATATTTGGTTTCCGGATGATAACTTTAGTATTTGTTTTTCGATTGGCTTCAAACTTGTTAGTCTTTTTCTCAAATGACTGAAAAATTTAGTCATTTCACAAAATCACCGATTTCAAAGTTTGACCGTAACATATATATATTTGCCAGTATAAAATTCTCGCACTCTAAAAAAATTGCAATTGTGTTAAAATGGTACAATTTGAACAGTTCACGGGCGTATGATTCAATGCCCAACAGTGCTCTTGTTGTCTTTTGACCTACACCTTAGATACTTGGCATGTGGATGTATCACCATGAGCCGGTGTGCAGTGTACCATAGTGACCTTCATGTGACCTTGACCTTTGACCTGAAGGTCAGATTTATGCGCTTTTTTAAGGTAAACTGTCTGGAGCAGAACTTTTTTGTATTTTGAGTCAGGCTTTAGATATTTGGCATGTGGATGTATCACCATGAACCGATGTGTAGCGTATCATTGTGACCTTCATGTAACCTTGATCTTTGATCTGAAGGTCAGATTTGTGCTTTTTTCAAGGAAACTTTGTCCGGACCAAAACTTGTTTGTCTTTTGAACCAGGACTTAGATATTTGGCACGTGGATGTATCACCATGAGCCGGTGTGTCGCATACCATTGTGACCTTCATGTGACCTTGACCTCAAGGTCAAATTTATGTACTTCAAATAGGGAGTAATTGTCCAGACCAGAATTTTTTTGTTTTTTGACCTAGGACTTGGTTATTTGACATGTGGATGTGTCACCATGAGATCGCATGTCGTGACCTTCATGTGACCTTGACCTCAAAGTCAAATTTATGTACTTCAAATAGGGAGTAATTGTCCAGACCAGAATTTTTTTGTTTTTTGACCTAGGACTTGGTTATTTGACATGTGGATGTGTCACCATGAGACCGCATGTCATCTACCTCGAAGACCTGCCTAGAAATACTTACAAAGTCATAGGATGTAAACGGTCAAAGTGTAGCAAAAATGTTTAAATGTCTTCAGGGCCTTAACCCTTTGAACCTGGTTGCATCATCCATGTCAGTTCTTTTGCAACAATTGGAAGAGTCTATAGTCATTATTTTGCGGTAGACCAATTAATATTTTCAATATGCAGCCTTAGGGCTACACATTTAAAAAATTGATGGGTCTACTCCACACATTCACTTAGCGGCCATCCAACTTAATGAAATTATGACGTATCATGTTCCCAGGCTGGAAAAGCAGACTCTCGGCTTCAAAGGGTGAAGGGTTAAAGAGGGCAATGAAATATATGGGTGGCAAAACTTAACTTTATTCTTGTGTTGTTGTAATATAGCTCTAGATGCTGAAAACAACCTTAAACATCAAGAACAATCAAGGAGTGTAAAGCCAGTAGTCTGGCTCCCGGCACTGAGGTCAGTCGGGGGCGCGGTGGCGTTGCTGTAACCAGTTCTCGTCAGATCACAGAAGTTAAGCAACATCGAGCCCGGTTAGTCCTCAGTTGGGTGACCATCTGAGCGATCGATTCAGACTCTCGCGCTGTGTCCTTGGGCAAGGCACTTAACCTCCATTGTCCACATGGGGGCACAATGATGCCATGTACTAAGGTGTACTGCACGTCGATGGTGTGCTTGTCTTCAACCAATCTAACCCTGCCTGTGCTGCAATGCAGAGTTATGATGTTGGGGAGCTGGCAGCTGCTCAACATTGCTCAGTGGTTCTCTCTGGGTACTCCGGCTTCCTCCACCCGAACAACTGTCACGGTCATGATTAGCCAATGTGCATAAGTATGTGACCTTAAACATCAGTAAATAAATATATAAATAAATACTGAGGTCAGTCCTTTCTCACCTGAAGTTATTTGGAGGAGAGCACTACTACACCTGCATTAAAACATGGTCAGTTCACAAAGTTGCTATTAAACCCAAGGGTCCTGTGAATTGGGTATTTTGGACAGAATTCTATTTATTTATTTGTGTTTAAGGTCAGATACTTATGAACAATGGCTAATCGTGACCATGACAGTTTTACAGGTGGAGGTAGCTGAAGTACCCACTGAGAACCACTGAGCATCGACGAGCAACTGTCAGCTCCTCAACATTCTAACTCTCTTCAAGCTCCGCTCAAGCAGGGTTACAGCAGTTGAAGACATGTGCTACATTGACGTGCAGTACGCCTTAGTACACGACGTCATCATGCCCCCATGTAGGCAATCGGGATAAAGTGCAAGAACACAACGCGGGTCGCCCCGGACGGGGATCGAACTCGGGACCTCTAGTATAGAAGTCCAACAGTCTACCATTGAGACACCATGGGACAGAATTCAATCTTGATATCGAATCAGGCATTTGACATCTCATATCAAATTATCAGATTGCTTTTAAGTTGCCAGTCCATTAGCAATGATCAGATCAGTCTATTGGGGGGGGGGGGGGGGGGGGGGGCCTTCCTTGGGAAATTTCACTGATTTTTAACACATTGGGACCAAGCCTAGAAATAATTAAGCAATCTGTCATTTGCACAATGAGGTCCCCAGAGGGTGAATTTGTTGATGGTATCCCATACAGTGGGCTAGAATCCCCCAATTTATAATATGGGTACCTCTTTCTGTTTATAGGCCTGAGACTGTGATTCAGATTAAGTTTTACAGAGGGTAAATTTAGTAATGCTACCCTGCTGTGCAGGGTAGCATCACCACATTTACTCTCTGGGAACCTCATTCTGCAGACGTCAGTCTGCATTTTAACAGGCTTGATTGGGTCAAGCTTTCCAGCCACCAGTCTAAATTTGTTTGGAATTTGACGCTATGTATGGTCTGTTTGTTTACCCACTTTTTGTGAAGTTTTCACACAGACATTTGATACAGTGTGATGTCCCTTTACTTTTACTTACAATGATATACAGATATTCTTTTGTACTCTAGTTATAGATATTCCAAGCAAAAAGTATTTAATTCACCTTGAAAACATCAAGTAGTGTAATCATAAAACTACAGCTGTGGCAAGTTTTCATTCATAATGGTAAAAGTCATCAATGATTCGGTCAAATCAAGTCTGCTTTGAGAAACATTGATTCAGATTCATTCAAAGAAAACAAATGTTTATGGTTAAGGCCTAAAAAAGTTAAAAATCTGTTTCTCGGGCCCTGACGCACAGTCCTTCTGGCTGCCGCATGCTCTCTTTTTATAACCAATGCAAACTTAAAAAAAGATAAAAATTAATTGGTTTATGTCTGATTTTTTACCCAAGTTAATAAATTTGTCCCTTGAGTGCAACAAGGTTTCCTTTGCAATGCTTTAGCATTTCAAGCCTTCTTGCACTCCAGGGACGACATACCCCACCACCCATGCTATTCTGTAGATTATAAGGCCTAAAACAAATTCAAGAACATGAACTTTTGATGGCAAAGAAATAATTACAAAAATAAATAATAAAATAAAAAAGTGCCCTTCCACATGCAATTTTACAAAAATCGACTGATAAACAGAAGATCTACAATGTGGGAGCCTAATCAGTTACTGATTAAATGGAATAGCTCTTGAATAACTCTCAATTGGGTGCCTCCATCTACCTAATATGCCCCAGAGACTTTTGCCTCACTGTGTGTGTGTATGGTGGGGGGGACATTACCTCTCTTTCTCCAATTAGGCACTTTTTTTTCTTTCGTCAAAAATGCTTTTTTACAGTTTTCGTTAATGTTTGTGGTTAAAAACCCAGACAAACACCACCCCCCCCCCCCCCCCCCCCCCCCCCATGGTGCCAGTTAGGTATTTTTTTTTCTCTGCTCAAAATGCATTCTGAAGGATTTAGACTGACCACATGTGAAAAAAAAATGGACTCCCCTAACACACCCCCACCCCTCATCCCCCACCCCACCTCCTTCTCACCCAGGGCCATTCATGCAATATTTTTTCTTTGGTACAAAATGCATTTTTAGCCTGACTGTTTATAGTCAGGGATATAGTCATGACTTTCGTCCGTCCATCTGTCGGTCCATCCATCTGTCTGCAAACAATTGGTTTCCGACTGATAACTCCAGTTTGGATTATTTGATTTCAACCAACGTTGATATGTGTATTTTCCAGCTAGTAATACAGGCCAGGTTGTAATATAGGTTCCACAACTGCCCCACCCCTCCCCCCCCCCCCCCCCCACACACACACACACACACATAATAATAATAACACTTTGGCCAGCCGCTGATTTGTCGTAGTTCTTGGACAAGAAGGCCATGGTTACCCCTGTACTCCCAACTGCCTCCCTATTCCCACGCTTCTCTTCTCCTCCCAACACTCGGAGACGAACTGCTTGATGATATCCCTTGTCCCATTCTTCCCAATCTCTCCGATTAGCATATTAACCCTCTCCTTTGAGTCTCCCCCTAACCACATGTCCTTCATTCTCCCATCCCACTTCCCCATTATACTCCCAGTGAATCTCATTCTTTTAGACTGATACTTTGGGCATTCTAGAAGAAAGTGTTCCAGGGTCTCCACCATGTCCAAGTTACACATCTGGCACTCCATTTCACCGTTTTTCCCAATTTTTCCCCTCAGCTCCAGGGATCGCGACCTCAGCTTGAACAACAGTGACCCCCCAAAGGTGCCATCAAGGTACTCTTCAAAACCTGGCTTCTCTTTATCACGCAGGCCACCCAAATACCTCTTTGATTTGACCCCCTCTCACCAATTACGGTTACAATCCTCCATGACCCTTTCTCTGACGATTTTTTTATCCTGGTTTGCCCCAACGTCCAGGTCCGAGATCTCCAATGAGTAGTTCTTACTAGCTCCCTCACTTGGATCATCCACCCCGTTTTGATATTTGAGTTGAAAATTCTCAGGAACATTACTTTACACCATCGGCTGTCGGGGAGATTTACCAAATAATTAAGATAACTGAGCTTCAACAGGTCTATCCTGTCCTTGATCCTCATCCACCCAAGCTCACCCCTGATTGCTTCTAGTGCTGCGGCATTACTCGACCCCGTTATCCATCGGCCTGCATCGTTCTGCAGGACTTCCAAGCTCTTTACGGCCGTCTGGTTTAGGGGTACCACTTCTGTACCGTATGTTATACTTGGCAGCCCCACCATTTCCCAAATGGTTTTCCCCACAGAAACCTTAATGAAACGGTTTCTCCCTATAAGTTTCATTTGGTTAAGGTTTCGCTTCCCCTTCAGAATCAATTTATTTGTGTGGTTCCGGTAGATGCCTCTTCCTGTAATGTTTATATTTACCCCCAAATACTCGTAATCACCTGTCTCTCCCACACTGAGAAGTTTGCTGCTCCCTTCTGGAATGCAGAACTCACCCACTCTCCATCTTCGAGTGGGGTCCACTTTGCGGCCCACAGGTATACCTTTGCTCTTGCTTTCATTAAGTTCGAGTCTCCATTTGCTCCCATATTTCCCAACAATTCCCAGCATTTTCGTTAGCCCCTCTTCGCTTTCTGACACTAGAACCATATCGTCTGCAAAAAATAGCCCTGGGATCTTCAAGTCCCCAACTGCTACCCCCTCCTCGCTACGCAGGAGTTCATCTCCTAAACCTTTGATGTACAATGCAAACAGGATTGGCGAAAGGATACACCCCTGTTTTAGGCCTATCTCCATAGGCACACGTTTCGTTGTAATGTTTCCCATGGTGCCAGTTAGGTATTTTTTTTTTCTCTTCTCAAAATGCATTCTGAAGGATTTAGACTGACCACATGTGAAAAATAAAATGGACTCCCCTAACACACCCCCACTCTCCCCCACCCCCTCAGCCCCAACCCCACCTCCTCACCCAGGGCCATTCATGCAATATTTTTTCTTTGGTACAAAATGCATTTTTAGCCTGACTGTTTATAGTCAGGGCTATAGCCATGACTTTCGTCCGTCCATCTGTCGGTCCATCCATCTGTCTGCAAATAATTGGTTTCCGACTGATAACTCCAGTTTGGATTATTTGATTTCAACCAAAGTTGATATGTGTATTTTCCAGCTAGTAATACAGGCCAGGTTTTAATATAGGTTCCACAACTGCCCTCCCCCCCCCCCCCCCCCCCACACACACACACCCCACACACACACACACAAATTGTCACTTAGGCGATTATTCCCAAAATGCATTTTGAAGGATTAGGAGTTATTACATGCAAAAAAGAAAATTGACTCATATAGCCCAACATTGCTTTATGTACTGCATCTTTAATCCTTTACCTTACACAAGTTGAAGCCAACAGTACAAATTATTTTTCTGAAACCTCTGATTTTTTCATTTTTTATTTACTTCTAACCATGGCTTATTACTCCTTATTGGAACAAGCTCGTCAAATTTGTTCCATTAATAGTTCATGAGGTATGTTTTGAAGTAGAGAAATGAAAAAATAAAATTTGAATAGCAAATTTTGTATATCACGAGTGCCGATATGGCAGATTCGTTAGGTAAACTGTTAACAAAAAATGTTGCTCGGACTATTTTGCGTCTTAGCATTGCCATTCCTGGGACAGTCGGGCTGCATGCGTGACATCACTCTAGTTTTAATTAGATTCAATCTGCAGGAATATTTCAGTTGGTCGGAAAAGTGATCCATTGGTTCAGTTTTTCGACCAATTTGAAAACAATTCCAGCTGATTGAATCTAAATATAGGTAGTGGACGATTTCAGGGCCAGACTGGTTCCAGGTTATAACAGAATTAAATTCTTTACAGAATTAGACTGGTGGCTTGTGAGCTTGATATTAGGTGCCTTCTCCTTGCCATACTATCTCAAGAGACTACATATATACCATATAGCATAGAGGTAAATAAAAAAAAAATTAATTGTTTAATATGCAACCTGGTGAGACTAACCGATAAGTGATCTGATTTAGTTATGAGAAACCAAGGAAAATTAGGTCAGTGGCACACATGTTGATTCAGTATAATGCCCCAATCTGTAGATTAATCCATATAATGCCTTGAGATGAGGACCATCTTGTTTTTTCCGTAATTTCTCATCTCAAGCATATGTGCACAGAATTTCAATCCTGACAAGAGTGGGTTTGTTGAAAGTTTGCTTTTTTGAAAATGTTTTCTCAGAATTCCAATATTTTCCTTGGTTGGCACAGTAGATATGTTGCAGAAGTTTGTATTAGCAGATGTATTATTATGTAAAGGTCAACAAGAATGATCTTTGGCTCAGCACTTGATAAAATCACTGGTGAACTACAGAATTAGGAGTCATGTGTTGTGTTCATTGGAAAAGATGGTATTCAGTGCAGTTGCCGTGGACTGGGTGTCATCTATGTGTGGGTAGTGATGTCCATGTATGGATTTACCAGGTAATAAAAATCATCATTAGGCCACACAAAATAGATCTTCTGTTTCTCAGGCCATTATTTGTAAAATTGCATGCGGGCGAGCCTTTTTTTTTTTTATTTTTTATTTCAGTAATTACTTCTTTGCCATCAAAAGTTCATGTTCTTGGTTCAAGTTTTAGGCCTCATAATCTACAGAATAGCATGGGTGGTGGTGTATTTCATCCCTAGAGTGCAAGAAGGCTTTGCAATGCTAAAGCATTGCAAAGCCTTCTTGCACTCAAGGGACAAATTCATCAATTTTTTCAACTTGGGTAAAATATCAGCCATAAACCATTTAATTTTTATTAGCTCAACTTTGACGAAGTCAAATTTGAGCTATTGTCCGTCTGTCCGTACGTCAACAATTGGCTATGGCTCGGGCTAGAGGTCGTATTTATGAACCGATCTTTACGAAACTTCTTGTGTACCTTTGTTATGACCCTGGGACGGGAACGAGTGTTTTTAGGTGTGGTCCAAAATTCAAGATGGCTGCCAGTGGCCATTTTGTACCGATGATGCAAAAATCAGTTTTTTGTACAGAACTTCTGTATGAAAGTTCTGATTTGAATAAAGTTTTGTATAAATGTTTAGTACCATGGGATACATCACATATAATACGGGTTTTTTTCTCGTGCGTAAATTATGCAAATTAGACTGACTTTGATTTATTTAGTGTTACTTTCAGAGCTGTAAGTGCCAAGCTGCTATGGCTCGGGCTAGAGGCCGTATTTATGAACCGATCTTTACGAAACTTCTTGGGTACCTTTGTTATGACCGTGGGACGAGAACGAGTGTTTTTGGGTGCGGTCCGAAATTCAAGATGGCTGCCAGCCGCCATTTTGTACCAACGATGCAGAAATCTGTTTTTTGTACAGAACTTCCATATGAAAGCTCTGATTTGAATAATTTTTTGTATGAATGTTTAGTACCATGGGATACATCACATATAATACAGGTTTTTTTCTCGTACGTAAATTGTGCAAATTAGACTAATTTTGATGTTTTTTGGGGTTACTTTCAGCACTGTAAGTGCAAATGCCAATACGGCTCGGGCTAGAGGCCGTATTTATGAACCGATCTTTACAAAACTTCTTGGGTACCTTTGGTATCACCGTGGGACGAGAACGAGTGTTTTGGGGTCCGGTCCGAAATTCAAGATGGCCGATGGCAGCCATTTTGTACAAAATTAGGTGCAATCAGATTTTTGCACAGAACTTCCATATGAAAGCCCTGATTTGAATAATTTTTTTTGTGTGAATGTTTAGTACCATGGGATGCATCACATATAATACGGGTTTTTTTTCGTGCAGAAATTATGCAAATTAGATGAACTTTGATTTTTTCAGTGCGACTTACACACAGTAAGTACACATGTCAATACGGCTCAGACTAGAGTCTGTATTTATGAACTGATCTTCACGAAATGTCTTGGGTACCTTTGTTATCACCTTGGGACGAGAACGAGTGTTTCTGGGTGTGGTCTAAAATTCAAGATGGCTGCCAGTGGCCATTTTGTACCAAAATTAGGTCTAATCAGTTTTTTGTACACATCTTCTATACAGCTCAGACTAGAGGCCATATTTATGAACCAATCTTTACGAAACTTCTTGGGTACCTTTGTTATCACCGTGGGATGAGAGCGAGTGTTTTTGGGTGTGGTCTGAAATTCAAGATGGCCACCAGCAGCCATTTTGTACCAAAATTAGTGCAATCAGTCTTTTGTATAGAACTTCTGTATGAAAGTTCTGATTTGAATAAATTTTTGTATGAATGTTTAGTAACATGGAATACATCACATATTGTAAGGGGTTTTTTTTCGTGCAGAAATTATGCAAATTAGATGAACTTTGATTTATTCAGTGCTACTTACACAATGTAAGCACACATGTCAATACAGCTCAGGGTAGAGGCTGTATTTATGAACCAATCTTCACAAAACTTCTTGGGTACCTTTGTTATCTCCTTGGGATGAGAATGAGTGTTTCTGGGTACGGTCCAAAATTCAAGATGGCTGCCAGTGGCCATTTTGTACCGAAATTAGGTCCAATAAGTTTTTTGTCACAAGTTCTATACAGCTCGTATTTATGAACTGATCTTCACAAAACTTCTTGAGTACTTTTGTTTTCACCTTGGGACAGGAACGAGTGTGTTTTGGGGTGCCTTTGTTATCACTGTGCTATGAGAACAAATATTTTGGGGTTCAGTCAGACCCACTCTGGGACTCAAAGATTTTTTCTAGTTCAGCATCTGACTGTCACCCATCTTTACAATACTTTACCTATACATTTGTTACAGGCAACGGTCAGTATTTATGTACAGGCCGTTACAATACTTTATATGTACCTTTGTTATCAGGTCATTACCTAGATGTTTGTCATTGCTGTGTCACATACTATACATGTACATGTCTTTGTCTTGACAAGTTGAGCTACAGTGTCATTGACACTTTCATTTTTTTTAAGTTTAAATTGGTTATAAAAAGAGAACATGCGGCAGCCAAAAGGACCATGCGGAAGGGCCTGAGAAACAGATTTTTTATTTTTTTAGGCCTTAGCAAAATTTTAACTAATGAAGCACCGGGTTTTACCCGGTGCTTCATTAATTAAATTTTTTATTATTATTCCTATAATAAGTGTTTAGAATCTTATATTATTGTGTCTGTGGAAATATTGCCCACCCGTGAAAAGTGACCAGTCCACGGCAACTGTACTGTGTCTGAAGAAACAATTGTAGAGTTTTGTATACAAACTGCATGTACAATGCATCACTAAACAGATATATAAGTGTTGTCCAGTTATGACTAATCCTGCTAAAAGCAGCTGTTTTGTTAATCCCTTATCCATTGTAACAGCCAAAAACAGTTGGCGCTATTCATAAAAATCACCATTGAATTTTCATTATTTTTTGTTTTTTTGTCTCAAAAACATAGCTTATGACCCCTCATTGGAATGAGCTCATTGAATTTGAAGGAAATCAGTAGCTAGAGCATATAAGAAACCACAGATCTCTCATGAGTCATATTCCAATATGAAATTTCTGAACAAGTTCACTAAACTTGATCTATGCCAATGTTTACCGAGGTCAGAAATTTCTTTTCAAATTGTGATGAATTTGAGATTGTTTTCATCACATAATCTGTAACTTAACCCTTTACCTAACATGAAAAGAAGATGACAGTTGCAAAAAAAATTCCTGAATAACTAATTTTTTTCATTTTTTGTCTCAAAAACATAGGTTATGACCCCTCGTTGGAATGAGCTCGATGAGCTCATTCCAATGAGAGGTCATAACCTATGTTTTTGAGATAAAAAATGACAATTTATTAGCGATTTTTGAGAATAGCACTGGCTGGTTTTGGCCGTTACTTTGGGTAAAGGGTTAACACCTCACCCAGTGTTATGGCCAAAACTATCCAGTGAAAGATCACCGACCAAATTTTATTTTTTCAACTCTTTCTTTAAAAACATAGCTTATGAACCCTCATTGGAACAAGCTCCAAAGGTAGCCATGACATGACTAGCAGTCACTGACAGAATCAATTTATCAGGGACATAGATAACTTGTTGCTGGTTGATGGGGGAGGGGGATGGAGTGGTTTGAGGGTAATCCCAAAACTTTCCAACAGACCAATAAAATCTTTTGACAGATTTCACATTGAGAAACCCATTTTTTAATGTTTTGACACCAAAAACAAGGTAGTTATCGAAAAATCAGTGCCCAAAATATATCCAAATTACTGATAATATCCCTTCTATTTTGCAACGTTTTATCAGCAAAAAAACCTTAAATTTATCCTGACATCCCGAATGTTTTCGACAAAATTTTTGTTCTCATTGGCTGTGGGGTGGGGCATCACTCATTCCCCTATATCCACACCACTCCAGTTTATTGTTGCATAGAAGATGATGCCCCATTACTTCAAAAAGAAGTGCTTGCAGTGGGGTGTCAAGATTTGCTCAAGTCAGAATTGGGTTTTGAGCTGTCATAATAGATAATCATCAAGGAAACATACTGAAAAAGAAATTTTACATAATTTTTAATCATTTCAATTTTGGCAGTTTTAGATGTTCTGTTCCAAAGTAGTGAAAATATTGCGTAACATTTAACAATTGAGACTTTAATTATTCTGACATTCAAATGTCACTGGGAATTCAACATTTTTCAAAATGCGACGTCAAATGACAGAAAGTACGAATACCAAGATATTTTTCACTTTAGTGATTATCTGGTTGAGGGCTAGATTATTTTTGGTGGCCTGAATTTGTTATTCAAAACTTGTTTTATTACAAATTATTCGAGAGTGCCCACAGGCACTCTCCAATAATTTGTAATAAAACAAAATTTTATTTGTTTTTGACTGAATATGAAATATAAGCAAGGAAAGTGTGTGCTTTTGCTCTGGTATCCTCATTTTTTTAAAGCCCTGATAATGGCTTCTAGCACTCAACCAGTTAAGAAGTCTTGACAGAAGGATTATGTTAGTATTTTAAGCTGAAATAATATTTGGCTCAGATGTTGTCGCTGAGCACTATTCGGGAGAAAATAGGAATTGAGGTTAAAACTTTAAAAAATCGAAAAATAATAACAAAACAAATGACCACAAAGAATCCACACGCTATTTGATTTCTTACGTCATAAGATGTACAAAAGTATCAAAGGGTTAATACGCACAACAATCGTGGTATGAATACAGAAAAACTCTGTTGATCGAATCAAAAAGGTGTGATTTGTACGGAATTTATACATCATTAGTGACTCATGGGAACCCCAGGAAGTGAAACTGAGCGTCTTCACTTTGGTAAACATAGTCTTTTTTCTTAGTAAAATAGTATTCGGTAAGCAATGCCTGGGGAGAAAATCCCCCAAAAGTGGGCAGCATAGGTATAAATGATTGGCTAATGTTAACTTCATAAACATGTTGCGATCATGAGATGGCCATAAATGCTGAAAATCACCATAAACACCACAAAATAAATAAATAAATATACCGGTATCAAGAGAGTCTGACTAAATTGCAAATTCTTACAACCCTGTACTCACCATCCCAAACTATAAAAGCAGTACACCTGTGTCTGAAAATAATTGCAATATTGTTCTCTTTTTTCTCCCCCCTTATTAACCCTTCATTATGTCTCCAACCTCAGAAAGGGGATTCGTCGGTCTCTGGTGAAGCCCTCCATCCACATGTCCGTCTCTTCGTACAAAACGTTTTGCATTGTAATTTCAAAGCCATCACTCGAATTTGGATCTCTGTTGGTATGCTGATTGACCTGCATGGGGGAATGGATATGCTCAAGGAACGGGTTCCATCCAATAATTTTTCCCAGAGTTATGGCCCTTTTTCAACTTCGAAAATTTTTCTGCTTTCACTCTTCCCACTTCGAAATTTTTTCTGTCCCACAATACCTTCAAGGCTACTTCAAACTTGCATATGGGTCAGGGTAGTGGCCCACTCTCTGCGTTGCCCTAATTTAACTCCTTGCATGCTGCTTGCGGATATTCCTGCATAGGACAGGATTTCTCTTGCCACTGGAATAAGTATAATTTGGGCGCATTTAATCAGATTCCCCCCCCCCCTCCACCCCCCTGTAAATTGAATGGATGTCTTCACTTGTGATTCCTTGTGTTAAATTAGATGAATTTTTCATCAAATCTAGTCATGGCTGCTTCATAGCAGCCATGACTAGATTTGATGAAAAATATCTTTATTGTACTCAGCAGGTCAAGAGTTAATGCACTGGATATCAAAATTTATTATTTTAATTATTGTTTTTTTTTTAAATTTTCAAAAGAATTTCAACAAAGCCATCTCATATGACCCCCCCCCCCCCCCCACCCTCTCCCCCTCATAGGAACAAGCTCAACAAGCTTGTTACATTGAGGGGTTACATGACATGGTATCGTTGAATTCATTTGAAAAATATATTTTTCTCAACAAATTAATTTGTAAATTACTCAAGCAGGTGTGATCAATTTGTAAAGACACTGAAAGGCAATAAAAATGTCCAATGAAGGGGTTCAAATTCAATGAGGGATTGCCTGAGAATCAAAACACTTTTTTCAGCCTTAAGCTTATTTTTACAGGGATTAGCTAGCATAGTCTACACTCCTTTTTGTAAAAGGCTCAGTAGTTTTTGACATAAGGTTTTATAAATATATATATATATATATATATATATATATAGAGAGAGAGAGAGAGAGAGAGATTACAAGCATTACCAAGTGTAGTCTAGATCCCTTTTTTGGAACAGGTTTAACAATATTTTTGTATTTAACTTTTTAAACTTATTGGGATTAGCAAGCTAAGTATACTGAATATTTTCACACAACTACACTGGTAGTTCAGAGCAGTATGTATTGGTTAAATCATTTAAATAGCTATAATCAGTGAACATAAATATTCTATGGTGTGGTCATACTAATAAAATTATAATAACTTGTGGATGGACCCATTCTACACATGGTTTTTCAATAGGTGGCTTTTTAGGGCTCTGCGAAGCTTCAAGATTCAATTCGATTTGATTTGTTGGTATTCGGATCAATTCAAAATCAGCTGTCCGATTCAAATTTCTTCAAATCTTTTCACGGGAATTTCGCTTGGTATCAGTCATCTTAGTCGTCTCACAGAACATTCAGATAGAAATTGTACATAAGTGATGTTGAAAATTAAGACTGGGTGTAATTTCTGCTATATTAACATAAAAAAGCATCTGTACCCATGCCACCTTCCATGCTAATTCCAGTTCCACTAGTCACTACCACTGCTGAAAGCAAATTTAAAGTTTCTAAGCAATATCGACGATGAGCTCACAGTTGCTAGTGGCTAGCCCTGTGCTGTGCCCAGTGCAGAACTCTTGTACCCTCCCATTTCTGATTTTGAACAAAAACCCTTACTGGGTAAAATTCCAACTACATCATCATGGCATGCCTTCGATGAAGGCATGTATTGATGATGTAGATGGAAAATGTTATCAGGCAGGACTTCAAGACGCCTGTATTTGATTCGAGGTTCGATTCAATTTTGAATAATGGAATCAATTTAATTAGAGATTTGATTTGAATCAAAAATATGTGATTCGCAGGGCTCTATGTCATTTCAGCGACGAACATTTTTAAATGAAATTGCACGAACGAGGGGATAGTTGCGTCCTTTATACTAAAGAATGCTCTGAATTCATCAGACTATTTCTTGACATGAATACCCATATCTTCCGACACATTTGCCGACTTTTGGTAAGTAATGAAAAATATTCCCACCAAACATATCGATTTAGTTATATCGGATAAAATACATGCACTTGGGCACAGAGTTCTGTCACACAAAATATAGTTTATTAAATTGTAACTGCAGCAAGCCTGAGAATAAACAGACTGTCATCTGCAAAATGGGGTCCCCAGAGGGTGAATTTGGTGATGCTACCGTGCACAGCAGGGTTGCATCATAAAATTTACCCTCAGTGAACCTCAGTCTGAACCAAAGTCTCAAGCCAAAACAGAAAGATGTACCTAGAGGATAAATTGGCCCACTGTATGGGATGGCATCAGCAAATCCACCCTCTGGGGACCCCGTTTTGCAAATGACAGGTTGCTTACATTCAGACTTGAACTGCAGTATGGGAAATTTGCTCCTGAAAACTTCTTTTTTTTTCACAGAATAGTGTGTGGAGTTAAATTAATAATTCCAACTATTTTCTGCACTATTTTGTGGATTAATAGCAGAAAAAAATCAAGTTTCTGTCCCTTATCCTAAAATTAAGGGAAAATTACCTCAGAAACAAGAATTTTTTAATGGGGCTAAATATGAAAATTGTTGCTGACGAAAGTTAATGGGTTGATTAATGTACTTAATGTAATTGAATACTTACTCCTATATCACTCAAGTGCTGTATGTTAACCCTTATCCTACCACACCCACTCCTACCTTTTGTGGAGAACCTACACTCTGAGATTAGTTGGATTAAAAACTAACCCAAATCAACTGGGTTGAGTGAATTTGAACCCACTTGGGTTCATATTCACTCGACCCAGATGACTTGGGTTAATTCTGATTTCAGATTCCACATGCCAGAATGTTCAAAATACAATATGCGATGATAGTCTTGGTTGTTAGAATAAGGGTAAACTGAAAATGTTGCTTATAACATCATCATCATCATCATCATGACTGTTGATAATTTTAATGCTTTTGTAGCAAATAAAGTGTTATATCTTTACTTCATTTTTCTAAATAATTTTTATCCATGTCACTTCAGGTGTTTTCACCCGAGTCTCGGGCAGTGATGCTTTCTGAAAGGAGAGAGGGTCTCTGTGGGAAATGAAGCAGTGCTTATTTACTCTTGTAAATATGCTGTTTTACTAGTAAAATATGACCCGCTAACCGATGACTTGGGTGAAAGTCCCCTAAAATGGGCTACATGGACATAAACGATTAGCTGGAAGTAGTAGGAGAGTGATGGATCATGCCCGAATGACTGGATCTCATACGTGACATCATAATCATGTGATCCAGTTACGTGAACGAGGAAATAAGATGTCGAGTACTCACTTGAACGGGTATTACTTGAATGACTCGAATCTTACCTGCTCGATAAGATTCAAGTCGTTCTATCAAGCAGACTATATTCGACTGGTTGTACTGAAGTGTAAGACTGTATGATGGTGATTATCATATAGTCATACAGGTACAATAGTAAGTGTGGAATATTCTAGCCCATGACAGAAAAGTGGTAGCCAATGGTAATGGTACAAGGCTGCAAAGTTGGTAGAATCAGTACTGTAGTAATGGTGAATAAAATAGAGACTGATCACAGGGCAGACAGCTGAAGACATGGTGGAAGACAATGGTAAGACTACCAGGAGTGGTATAGGAGCTGGGAATCTCAATTATGGTATACCATTTATGGAATCCCTAGGGAACCCCTTTTTGGAAAATGCCTGTGGTTATGGAATCCCTTTTTTGAGATGAAGATGAGTCGAAAGAGGTATCACTTGTTCGAGCGATTGCTCGATAGCTCATTTGCTCGATAAGATTTGATTGGTTCAAGCAATACCTGTTCCCACTCAGTTGTCTTTCAGGTTTAAGAATATCATATATGGCCTCATTATACACAAGGGGATAACTGTATGTGTGAGTAGACAGTAGAGATTATGGGAAATCAAGCAATCTGACTGGTGATTATAAGACTTGGACAAGGTCAGAGGTTGACTGGGATCAGAGATAGCATGGCCAAGATAGACTGCTAGGGTTAGAGAAGTTAACCAAGTATCGTTAATTGGTAGAAAACGAGAATTTGTGGAAAATGTGAACTAGCAAAAGTGCTCTTATACAAGGAAACGTGCCTAATATTGGGAAAAAGGGAGATGGGGGGTACTACTTGAAATAAACCAAAATTTAGGGGAAAATCTGAGCCAAATAAATAGTAGTTGAGTTTTTAGTGGTAATTCTAGGAAATAGCCTAGGGTAATTAAATTGACTCTTATGTGAAGGAACACGCCTATTATCGGAAAAAGGAGGGAATCAGAAATGGTTAGTTTTAGTGGTTGTTGGTTATTTGGAGGGATTATCGGGTCCATTTGGCTAATTAGATTTACTCTGATATGAAGGAACGCACACTTCAAACATACCCGCATCCTATTGTAGGCCTTCTTGGCTCAGAGCAACCATGTGTTACCATAGCAACCAAGATGAATGCCTCCAGTATACAAAATAGACGACAGAAACGTGTCACCCTAAGAACATGCACTGCGCATGCGTTCTGAGACCACATATCGCTATGAGAATGACATCATAAGATGCTACCATAGCAACTAAACATGACGTAACTGAGTCACGTGACTATGATGTCAAATATGAGACTCGGCCTTTCCGTCTCTGCTGTCTCCTGTCATGGTCGTGATCTTCGGTAAAACTTCAAACGTCAAAGAAGGGTCGAAAGGGGCTTTCCCCAAACCGTCCCTGCACCCCTTCGGCGTGCAAAACCATTCATTCACTAAACAAATTTGGTTATGTCAAACAAATGTCATTTTGAGTCCCATCTTTTCAATATTGAGGGGAAGTGTCGTTGAAGAGTGGTTTTTATGGCAAACTAATTGGAAGCAACTAAGTAAACGTCCACTTTAGCTTAGAGCTGAAACGGTTAATCGATTAAGCAACGATCAACGTCTTGATCGATCAAAAAAGCAATTGATTGATTAATCGTTACTTTTCAACTACTGTATTTTCTGGGTTAACAAAGGAACAAACTTGCTCCAAAACAGGCAAACATTGTCACACTGGCTCACATCAATTTTATGAAACAGAGTAAAGCCTGCAAGTTACGTGCTGACATACTTGTTCACTTGCATGATCATTATACTGTATTAGTAGCTGGAACTGGTCATTCTTAGTCCTTTATCCATTGCGGGTAGCAGACAATTCTTGCAAAATAAATTCTTGAATTACTGAAAATTTTAAATTTTTGTCTCAAAAACATAGCTTATGACCCCTCATTGGAATGGGCTCAATAAGCTCGTTCCAATGAGGAGTCATAAGCTATGTTTTTGAGACAAAAATTGAAGAAAACATAATAATAAATTTGAATGGAGATTTTTGTACATAGGCCTAGTCGGTTTTGTTTTTTACATTGGGTAAAGGGTTCATGCTGTAAATCATCAATGGTGTGGCAATTATTCAGATATCTATTTGGACAAGTGATTAATCGATTAACCAAGGTTAATCCATGTGATTAATCGATCAAGAAAAGCCCTTAACCGTTTCAGCTCTTAAAAAATAGATCGTACCTCCTTGACTTTTATATTGTTGGAAAGGATATTGTCTGTGTTATATGTCACGATGTGCACGCCTTTGATTTTATGAACAGAAAACAAAGGGAATAATAGCCAAACGTTCAAACCGATTGGGGAAAAATGTAAAAAATCCAGCTCCTGTATTTTTATACTACTCGACAGGAAAATTCCTGAAAATTGTGAAATGATGTGGATAAGACAACTTCGCTAATGTTTGGAAATTTCAATTTTTATATGAAATTCCCATACCCTTAGTGTTAAGTTTATTGACACCTTTAGGAAATTGAGTGGAGCTAACTTTCCTGTAAATCTCTCCCAATGACAAAAATTGTCAATCCATTCTTGACCCTTTACCCAATGCAGATGATATCAAAATTTATTATTTTAAATATTCTTTCTAATTTTTCAAAAAATGTCAACAAATCCGCATCATGTGACCCTTCGTTGGAACGAGCTCAATGCGATCGTTTCAAAGAGGGATCACATGATATGATTTTGTTGAATTTTTTTGAAAAATAGTATTTTTTTCAGCTTCTGAGTTTGCACATTACGCGGGCAGATGGGACCGATTCGTTTGGTAAAGGGTTAATACAAAGGACCCCGTTTTCTGATGTTATATGACTCGCTAACGTAAGCCGATCCATGTGTCAGTTCTCTGGCTTGCGTAGCATAGTTAAAATTGATTGGCTAAACTTTACTTTATACTCGTGTTGTAGTTGTGATATAGCCATAGAGGCTGAAAGTAATCTTAACCACCAGTAAATGAACAAATGGTCTTTGGAGCCCAATCGCCAAAGGGCTTTATGAAATTCACACTAAATACAGGCACTGCAGAACTTGGGCGGGGATGGGGGGCGAATTAGCCCCCCCCCCCCCCCATTTCTTTTGTATACCCACAAAAGTACACTTATATAATAATGTCAGCATCCCGGTCAACCACCCATTGTTCGTTCATCTGTGAATATTATTGGCTGCACTGAATGTGAAGGAAACCTATACTGATTACTGTTCCTCCGTCGTCATTATCAATCATAAAGATACTGTTTGAGTCTTCTCCTACCAAACTACTGGCCCGATTTCAATGATATTTCATGACAGATGATTGGGTTGAGATGGACGTGACAGCAGTTACTTATTCCCAGTTCCCTATTCGACATTCGGTTGATAATGAATGTCGAATAGGGAACTGGGGATAAATAACGGTTACCACGTCCTCTGGGTTGAGCTATTTGAATTGTATTGAAACCAGTGTGTTGCCCCCCACCCCCCCCCCCCCCCCCCCCCATTGGGAAGTGGCCGAGGAAAAACCCATACCACTTTTTAAAAACTCTGCACAATGGCAGTTTGTGGGGCAAATATCACCATTGTAATGGGGGGAAAGATTACTGGCCACACCCAAATTTTTAGAATCCCTGAGCTGGTTTGCTATTAATTAAACGAGGGTGACATGTTCTTAATTTATGCAAAGAAATTAATCAGTGGCCCCACAGGAACCCATAGAGGCTAAAGATAGAACAAAACCTTTTTTTCTGAACTGCATGGCTCAAGTGTTTTGGTAATCAGGGATAATGGGAAAACAGTTGAACAATCTTCTGACAAATCACAAGTCCAAATGCCTCCATACATGTACTTGACATATAACACCTGTTTAAGGACAGTTTACAAGTTTGTTCAAATCAAGCCCTTTGGTTAATTTTACGGGTGCCATCGGACCCTCAAATTTTATTTCTGCAATTAATGAGGGAAACAATTGAAAAAAAAATCTTCCACTTGTCACTCTGAAAAGATCTACTGGATAAATGAGATGATCAATTTGCAAGTGAGAAGACATCCACTAAACTCCTGTGGGTAAGGGGTCTTGAATGGCGGGTGTCCGCTTGGAGAATTCCAACTGTGCACCCCGCAAGTGGTTGAAAACTTTTCGACTGGTACCTTCTGCAATTTCAATGTCAGTGAAATCCAACTGCAACACACTTTCACCCCATCCCACCCCACCCCATCCCCACAGTTGAAAATATTCCAACTGAAAAGCTTTGGGGCATAAATTCCCTACCCCAGATGGAAATGTAGCCGACTCTCGATTTAAAAAACAGAAAATACTGGAATGTACTACATTTTAGTCAAAACACCAAACAATGCTGTCATCTTTTACCGATTTTGAGACTGGAATTTCCGACTTTTTTCTGCTGGAACCTTAACAAGTTCCAACTTTTGAAGGCTTGGGGAAGTACAACAGCTTTCCCCGTGTGAACCCCTGGAAATGGAGTAGTGTTTGTTTACTATGGGAACAAGTTCTGCCTTACTGGTAAAATGAGACCTGGAAATCGACGCCTGGGTGAATGTCCTGGAAAGTGGATACCCTGTGTATAAACGACTGGCTAAACTTGACTTCATACCTATGTTGAGGCTGAAAATTGCCTTGAACACCAATAAATAAATAAATAAACTAATAAAAAGGCAAGCGCTATTCACAAAACAAAGCTTATGAGCCCTCATGTTCCAGTGAGAGGTCATAAGCTATGCTTTTAGAAGAAAATAAAATAAAAAAATTAGTTATTCAAGAAATGTTTTGTTTGATATCTCGTCATCTGCTTGTGTTACAGGCAAAAGATTAAAATGTGCATGCTCTAGACTCACAGATAATTTAGTCCGGCCGCCGAGGCACTAAACCTGGTTTTGTTGTATTAAGTTTTTTTCTCGGCGTATTATTATTCTATAGGGTCTCCTTGATGAGATTTTTCTTACTGGACAGCTAACAGTGTTGAGCAATTTTTTTTATTCGACAAAGTCCAAGATGGCCGCCAAGGTGGCCGCTATGAAAAAATACAATATCACCATATAACTTGGATCGGAATTTTTGGTAAGATAATATGGAATTTTGAAGAGTTTTCTTCTTGATTCATCGTACACATATGTAATTGTTACTTATTGGCCAAAATAAGATTACCGAAATCCAATATGGCGGCCAAGATGGCCGCCAATGTGTCACACTTTTCTCATTTTTTTGAGATTTCTCCACGTATCCTTCATATTGTTGCTAAGATGTTGACAAATATGCATGCTTATATAATTCTATTTACCAGAGGGGCCATTTCTGCACACACTGGTACTCTAATATCCACCAGAAGTGGATTGTTGCTCACTGCATCACGTTATTTATAAACTCCGGTATAACCTAGTCAATCTGAAAAAAGTTGCGAATTATGTTATGTCCGTCGGGATTAACCGATATTATATGTATAAACAATGTAAGGTATATACACATATCGGCACATTTTCATGAACCTACTGTTACTCTCATGTGTCATATGAAATATATTCTCTCAAAACCCAAGATGGCGTCCAAAATGGCCGCAAATATGGCAAAAAATCATCATTTCTTACAAATATAGGCGGCTTTTAGGCGCTATTATTTTGAAAAATCCAACCATGATTACCGATATGAATTAGCCATATGGGGGTGATGCTCTTTTGTTATATATGATCAAAGGAATTGTTTGAGAAACCTAATATGGCGTCCAAAATGCCCCCAAAATTGGAAAAGTAACAAAGCAATTACAGTCTACACTCATCTGCCCATAATCCAGTAGCCAATACACTTAACCTGTTTTTTTTCTCGGTGTATTATCGTATCACTATATCGTATAACTATATGGTCTCCTCGTGCGATTGCTTTTACTGGGCAGCTGACAGGGTTGATCAATTTCCTTATAACCGCCAAAACCTAAGATGGCCCCAAATTCAAGTTTCCGCCGATACCACTGAAAATATTGATATTGAAAGTCAAAAATCTTTACTAAATAATTGAGTACAGCACGCCATTTCCAACTGATTGTGTTGGTCACAAAGCGGGTCAGCTTATCCCCAGATTTTCCAGAAAAAATAAAAATGACTACCAAAATTAGTAACATTTTGCTATTTTCAGCAGTAGTGTTAAAGACTCCAAAACGGAGGTGGGAACTGAAATGTACGAGAAATTGTAACAAGAGAGATGTTTGCAAATATCATTGGTGAAGTACTTTATAAGGACCACACAAGATGCAGTGAATATCAAGTTGAATGACTGTGTAGTTCCTTAGATCGACTCATCACTACGCATTACTGCCAGCGATGTCTGTTCATTGCAGCAATCCTCTGAAACACTGCACGCACAGAAAATGGTACACGCCATGTTTGCTGCATTACACTTACACCTCGAATATTTGCATGGCGTTTTACTCGAACATGTTCTCCTAATCAGCTTCAGTATTTCATCAGGTGCTAGCTTGACGTTGGACGCGACTGTCACAGGGTTCAAAGATTTTCTCTTTTTTCGTCTTTCTCGAATCCAAATACAGTTGGGTCCATCTGCGGTGGGTTAGGTTGAAGGGCATGCTTCCATATACAAGTTTGCAAGTGGGCCCGTTTGACATTCTCAGTGAAAGCCTCTGTTGTGGGTGGTAGGCTGCACAATTTAGGAGCAGATGTTGCAGTCGGATTCCCAATTCGTGTTCTCCATATGCACAAACGAGCATCGGACATTGATGTTGATTTAGGAGATCTATAGCATACTGCTATGAACTTGGTGACTTGTTCTAGAACATCCGATATCTCCACGTTATTTTCACCAGGCGATTCCAGTGTCCCACCAGTTTGCAGACCCTTCAGTGCACGGCCTTTGCCGATACCAAAGTATCCCCCTACAGTATCGCATCCGGAAAGTGCGTGAGCAGCGAGCAATTGAGGAACAATTTTCTTGTGTGTATCAACTGCGGCAGGTATATCTATCACCACCCGCCCATGGATTGGTGACTCCATAGTCATTGCAACCATCAAGTGTTGTTCAAGGTAGTGATGCAGCAACAACAAATAGACGTCAGTGTCGTCAGTAACAACCACAACGTTATTACATTCAGCTGCAGCAAACAATATTGCCTGTTGAACGATAATATTGTTAGCTTCCTCATGACTAGTTGCCATATCTAATCTATTTGTCACCGATCCACAACTAACCCCAACCGGAACATCATGCTGGCCAGTAATTACAAGTTTGTGAGTTCGTGTGTTTTGCTCAGCAAAACTTTTGTCCGTGGTGAGTTGATCAAATATAATGGAGATCAGTTGCTTTTTGTTCTCCACTACGGTCAGCACATGTTTTTGTGGTGGTAGCAGGGAGGTGGGTACAAGTTGAAACGGCCGGCAGCTATCGGCCTTTCTGTGTACGATTGTCACGCACTTGGTGCTGTAGTCAACATATCTGTCAAATACCAAATGCACATCACTCGATCGCAACATCTGTTTGATGTTGTCTTTAAACGCTGTAATGAAGTCTAGAACAGTTGCCGGTCTGGTTTTGGTTGACACGGGCCAATGAGGTATCCAGAGCAGTGCACAGCCATCGATAACAATTGCAGATTTCTTATCCACACCAGACATTCTTTTTGGTTTCTCAACAACTGTTTTATTTTTCAATACTGATTTTGATGTGCACACGCGCATATCCCCGGATTCATCAAATATGGCGGTTGGTAGTGTTGACAGTTCAAAGGAAAGGATATGTTTGATATCTAATTCATGTGAACTACATAAAAGTCCAATAACTCTGGAATAAATGAGATTAGTGTCATACATTTTGACCTCCCCAACCTTCAGCGACTTTTTCAAGATTGCCATAGTTTGTACTGGCTTCGAAATTGACTCATAAAATCCACTCGGGAAGGCCTCTTTCTGAACTCAGAGGCTGACAATCTTATCGACATTGACAGACGTTGGACCTATCCTACCAGTTGCGATGTTAATTATGGTCTCGGGGTGTCCGTTTGGATCAAGTGGGTCGATACACATTCGTAGTTTAGTACTCAGACCCATACGGTCGACAGAATCACTTGCAATTCTAGACTTGGCCTCTTCCTTATGTGCGATCTATAATTTGCCACTATCTCGATCTTCTCGCAAATTTGATATACCGGTAGCTAACTTCCCACATGCATGCAAACTCAATGCCCAGGTTTTTAGTGTTTCTGGATTTAATGTGATCCCTATTATACTAGATTTGCCATGGCCATATCGCATGAAGGTATAGTTACGATATACATATCGCTCCATATGCCATTCCATAGACCAGGTATGTGGCTCATCACATGTTCACACTTCAAGAAATGAGATAAAATATCCGGTGGCATATTTTGCATCTGCCCATATCTTGCGTAATTTGCATGACCAGAAGCAAAGAAATAAGGAAGCATGCTTTTCACAGTTTCGATGTGCAAAAGCCAGTCACCTTCTCTCTCCGCTCGTACGTACATCATGAGGAAGCATGGTTTCAAAAAAGCATCAACCCACATTTTTGTCGTGCGACTTTTGCATGCGTTCTCTTCTAGCAATGCAAATAAATCTTCTGCACATTGCAAATCATTATTCTCGAAAGCTGTTCGCAAAAGTTCTTCTGATAAAAAAGGCATGGCTCTCATATTCATTGGAAACTTTTTCCCAGTCAACATCTTTTCAACCCCACCGAATACTTACTCAAGTATATCTGAAAGTCCAGTATTGGCCATGAGCGTTCCAAGTGAACCAATGAAACTCATGAGCAAATGCATCCCACCCAATCGAGGAACAAATGCCGCGAATTTGTCTGGATAAGACCATAACACCTGAACTGCTATCTTGTATAACTGCTGATCGGCAGTAAATATAGTGAACGGCTGTCCTGCATCTGACGATAGTTGCTCTGCCTTTTCCATAGCTGTCATGATAGTGTATGGATCAGCAGGTGTCATGTTTATTAGAGGGAGGTATGCTGCGTTCGATTTTGGGTTCGTGGCTTGACCCGAGTCTCTCGTCATGCGGGTATTATACCCATTGAACTCCGGACAGTTCTGGTCACTGACCATATCTTTCAAAAATGCGAAGTCAAGTTCTATCGCTCTGCATAATTACATTACACTGCGACACAATGTTGAAAGAATGGGAACAGTGTTTCGTACATGTGATCCAATTCGTACTCTGTTGGTTTTGTCATATCTGACTTTTTCAATCTTGGGATCGTCTGAGACTCAACGGAATCATTATTGTCCTTTTGAGCCATCACGATTGCCGATGAATGGGTGCTTAGCTTCCCATTTTGAGAAGCAATTTCAGCATCAAAGTTGTCAACAACCACTTGTATGAGGCCATTGTTGGCATCCGAAATCGGTGTATCATTTGCATTCTTTGCAGCCAGAGCTGCCGCAGATTTTTTTGAATCTCAATAGCTCGTCATATGAGCATGTAACACCAAAATCATGCATGTTTTTTACCAACTCTTTAGAATCTCTTAACAGCGTTGCCAACGAAATTTGAAGCGGTGTGTATTTTCCACACAACGCTGATGTCACTATGTTTCATATCATCAGAGCAGGTAATGTGTGGTCCAAATGTGGAGCTAAACGACTTAGTAATGTGAGAAGTGTACCACTTACAAACGAGGATACGCTCTCGTCGCTGTTAACATCAGTGGCGTAGTTATCTTTGTTATGATCCATATCTTTGATTTCTTTGCCAATTGCTTTACTGAGAATCTTTATGGAACTGTCAATATTGTCATCGTCCGAGTCTTTAACGTGCCTAAGTAAGGTGCCAGCTCTGGATTTGTCTGCCAAAACGGTGGCGATTCCCGGGGAAGACAACACCAAAATGTCATCTCCGCAGCTATCGACTAGATCAGACACAAATGATCGTCGGGAATTGTAAGTCCCACCAGATTGCAGATAAAGATCAAATAATTCGACAGAACTCCACGTGGGGGATGTGTCATTTTTCATGTAAGATATGACAGATTGTATGGCCTGACTATGTGGTGACGAAAGATCAATTTTCTGTTTTGAAGCTGATTCTACCGATTTTGGATTCGTAAATTTCGATCTACAGTCAACATGGTACCGATCATCGGCAGCATGTAAGTCGCTAACAGCACCACACACTCTAAACTTTACTTCTTCGGACCATTTATCGTTCCTACGACAACAAATGCCAATTATTTCATCACTAACTGACATATGCGGTGCATGTGTGTCTATTTGGCGAAACAGGTAGGCGGGCCTCCACCTTGAAGGATTCTTCGTATCCCGGTCAACTATGCAGTCATCACCACAAAATAGGCAATGACGCCTGAAAGTAAATTCGTCATGTGAACGTTTGGGTCGTTTTTCGGGCGGGGAATCAGAATCTAGGGATGTGCTATGAGCAATGCTTGCTTGCTTCACATTCTTCGGGTGCAAATACTTCTCAACACAGTATTTATGGCAACTCAGGGTCAAATCTGGGTCTGCATCGTACTCATGTTGCAAAGCTATATGTAATTCATCGTTATAAATCCTACTACACCTGAGTATATTCTCAATTCGCTTTGCTTTCACGTTCATTAGAGGATCTTTGCTCCTCGATTCAGCACAACCGAACGTGGTTGAGAAAAAACAAGCATCTGACATGACGGAGTTAGTCAATGTCGTTTCAAAGCAAAGGTCGTCCGAACCTGATGCTCTATCGAGTGAAGTTGAAGAAATAGAAACGCTAGTCATAAAAGGCGAGACAAAATTGTAAGTTTATAAGGTGTGTAGTGAGACACAATTGCGCAGTTGCAATAATGCGTCCTCGTTCTAAGAAATCAAAGAGAAAGAACAGTTATATGACGTAATCTCCAAACGCGTTCACATATAAAGAGCGTTGTTAGATATAAATAGCGTTGATAGATATAAATAGCGGTGTAATATCCGTTCAATTTCTACCAAATACCCAATGCGGATGTAGTTACTATATCGAAACACGATTACATCACGTTTTGTGCTTATATAGTGAGTTAAGATGAAATAATCATTCGGATCTGTAATTTCCACATTAATTTTCGACCCCTTCAACAGTATCTCACTTTAAGGCCCAATTAAAAAAAATGCTCAATGGTGTCAGCTGTCCAGTAAGAAAAATTAGTAAGGGGGGTGTCTGAACTAATAAAAACAGTTGAGAAAAAAAATTAATACAACAAAACATGGTTTGGTGAAAATGGCGTTTGGCGGCCGGACTAATTGTTCCGTCAAAGAATCTTTCAAAGGAATGATAACACCTCTCGAAAAGATGGTTTGAAATGCTTAGTCCCCTCATTGATGCAACAGTTCACATGTAACTTTACACAAGGAATCATTGTTCAAACTACCGCTGACCACTAACTCTAAAAACCACCCACAATCAGTCACAAGGTGCTGGAACATGGCGATAAGGGCCTGGCTACCAAATGAACAAGGACAAAGCAACTCCCACACCCCCCTCCACCAATAAGGCTAAGGTCTAATGTATTATCTAAAACGTGTGAGATATGGGCACCGGCTACCAAATCAAACATGGGCGTTGCGCCCCATCGGCCAGCCCCAAATAATAAGGTTAAAATCTAATATATTGTGTAAAATGTATTGTCTAAAAGCATGTGAAAAGGTAAAAGATAATTTAGGAAGGGGGGGGGGGGGGGGCAAAAATTTGCAAACATTATGTGTGAGGTGTGTGTGTCTCATGGGTGTGCTAAAAACGTGCGTTCTCAAATTATGCAATTTTTCATAATTTTCTGCAATAATCATTATTTATGTTCCAACCCGCAGAGATAATTCTGTACATCCCCAATGGGTTAACTGCAACGCAAGGAGTCTTTATAAGTGTTAATATGAGGTGAAATCTGCGCAAATGTTACAAATAATACATGTTGGTGGAGAGGTGGGTGTCTAGTTCTCATAGTAGAAAATATGCCGGACATTTTTGGGGGAAAAATGCTTTATAATAGCACCAGATACAACATGAAATATAACACAAAATTTGTTCCCCATTGATTTTTGAAAGCAGTCATGAAAAACCCAAAGAGCTCTTTCCTTTTTGTTTTTGGACAAGTGAGTATTCACTCAAAGTCATTTTTTGCAGACAGTGCTATTTTTAAGTGGCCAAAGCACATGTTTCATTAAGTCCCAGAACATAACTAAAGCCGGATTTATTGATTAAACATCTCTGCATATAGCAAAGCAAAGTGTCTCAAATTAACCCATTCCAAAATGATAGTAGAGAGTAAACAAAGTTGGATAATTTGGGTATTTCCAAATGGTACACGTATTCTCACTCTCATTGTGCTTGAGGGTTAAATCTGAGATTGAAAAGGTATACCACTCTTACTCAGGGAAGGTGAATATAGAAAAGTATGAAATTAATCAGAAAATGAATTTTGTCTGACGGTACTAATATTTGTACGAGCAAAACTGGTACTGGATTTATTTATTAGGTTTTAACGACACATTAACAGCCAAGGTCATATTATGTCGGTGACAGTTGTATGGGTGGAGGAAGCCGGAGTACCCAGAGAGAACCACCGAGCAATGACGAGCAGCTGCCAGCTCCCCAACATAGTGCCTCCACACTGTAGCACAGGCAGGGTTAGATTGGTTGAAGACATGCGCACCATCGACGTGCAGTATGCCTTAGTACACGGCATCATGGTGCTCCCATGCGGACAGTCGGGGTGAAGTGATCGGGACATAATTGGAATATCTCCGACAGATACAATGTCGGATATATTCCAATTATGTCCCGATCATGCAAGGCAGCAACTTGAAATTCTCAGAATGTTTCCTACTGTCCCTGCCCGACAGTTTAGTATCTTTGTCAAGTGCCGAGACCGCGTGGAAATACCGTGGATCAGGTGGAAACCGAGGGCATGATTCGTCCCTACTTTATTCTCAACTCAACGACTTTTCCATTCATTATTTACCTGTCACCGGCTGAGTTCGGTATTATATTTGTCTATTTGATGAACTTTTCAACCTTAACTATTTGCGGCTTCGTGTAGCACCACTGAAAGGCCACTGCACGGTTACCAATATATTCAGGGATTGATTTTACGAAAATAACAATTATTCCGACTGTACCCACATGGGAACTCCTAAATATGTCAAGGGTTAAACTAAAACAGAAGTTGTCAACTTGTCATGCTATGCCTGCTGCATGCAGGCATAGAAAACATTCAGCGCTCAATGAATTAGGAATGGAGTAAACTGTCACTTAAACCTACGGAATTCTGAAAAAATGAGTTCTTTTCGACGGCATCTACCATTATGCATCTGAGACAGGGATTGCGTTAAACTTTACAGCAACCTTATAACAGAAAATATTTTTGGAATTGAAATGTGAATCCGAATTTTGAAAGCATTTTCGGATATTCTATTCCAAACTACCACTGCACGCTTATCAACAGTCAGTGATTTTATGAAAATTAAAATTATTCCGACCAAACCCATATGGGCAGTCTCGAATCTGCCAACGGTTAAACTTTTAATAATGACATATAAACAAAAGTTGTCATACTATGACTGCTGCATACAGCCATAGAAAACGTTCAGCGCTCAATCAATTAGGAATAGAGTAAATCGTTACTTAAACTTAACAAATTCTGAAAACGAGAGTTTTTTTTTGGACTGCACCTATCTTTATGCAAACAGAACGAGCATAGGGTTAAACTTTACAACCAAACTTACAGCAGCAAATATGCTCGGTAGGCAATTGTAAATACGAACATGTAAATCATTTTTCGATATTCCTTTCGAAAATGGAAAAAAAAGTGAGCTCCAAATTAGCCAATTTTATGAAGAATTTTAGGGCACTCAAATTCAAGGCCCGAAAACTGGGTGAAGGTAAAAACTTTTAATAAAATATATAACAGCAAAATTGTTCTTGGATGAAGCCCCAATCCTCTCATGGAAAAGGTTTTGAGACAATATGGCTCCAGTGTTGAGAAAGTGCATGTAAACGTTGGAGAAAATAACAATTATTCTGACAGTACCCTTATGGGAAGTCTCAAATCTGCCAAGGGTTAAACTTTTAATAATAATATATAGAACAAAATTTGTCATACCTTGACTGCTGCAAGCAGCTATAGAAAACATTCAGAGCTCAAGCAATTAAAAATGGTGTAAATCGCCACCCAAATTTACCAAATTCTAAAAAAATTGGAAATTTTTTGGACGGTACTTACTTTTATGCAACCAGAATGGGATAGGGTTAAACTTAACAACCAAACTAACAACAGCAAATATTATCGATTGTCAATTGTGAATACGTACATGAACAGTGTTTGAAATTAACCCTTTCCAAAATGAGAGAAAAGGCAACCAAAAATGGCTAATTTTGGCATTTTCAAACGGTACTCTTATTCTCGCCCTCATTGTGCTAGAGAGTTAAATCTGAGATTAAGAAGTTAACAGTAACTTACTTCCACAATCATTGTTGCATCTAGCCATTACAAAATAATTATTACAACTACCTTGTAATTAGAAAAATTTGCTCTTGAAGTTGGCGAAAATAACAAATATTCCGACAGTACCCTTATGGGAGGTCTCAAATCTGCCAAGGGTTAAACTTTTAATAATAACATATAGAACAAAATTTGTCATACTTTGACTGCTGCAAACAGCTATAGAAAACATTCAGAGCTCAAGCAATTAAAAATGGAGTAAATCGTCACCTAAACTTACCAAATTCTGAAAAAAACTGGAGTTTTTTTTGGACGGTAACTACTTTCATGCAACCAGAATGGGATGGGGTTAAACTTTACAACCAAACTTACAGCAGCAAATATTATCGATTGTCAATTGTGAATACGTACATGAAAAGTGTTTGAAATTGACCCTTTTCCAAAATGATGGAAAAAGCAACCAAAGTTGGCTAATTTAAGAATACTTAAGTTAACCGACTTTTTAACAGACTATATACATTTTAGCATTTGCTGCCGCTTACTGCAAAAAATACTCCTAAATCCATCGTAACTGAACCAGTACGAGAGAAACATAGCTAGCGAAAATATGGGGGAGGCTCTGGATCCTCTCCTTGTTTCACCAATCATTGGTTGTGTTAAAATATATGCATACAAAAAAAAACATTGCCCGGCAAAAAAGTGGAGGGGCTGAAGCTACCCAGCCCCCCCCCCTCCCGGTTCCGCCGCCCCTGACTGGAGAAACTAACAAGCTCAGATACCTCAGTATAAGGATAAAGCAAATTCCTTAGAATTTGCTACATCAATATAGTATTAAAATGTCTGTGTGAACAGCCAGGCCATCGCTGCTGTGCGTTAACAACCTGGCTACTAAATGTGGACCTATTATACCCGGGCCCACGCGGAGTTCAAGCTATACAGTAATGTGTTTCTGTCAACTGATGTGAATCTCGTAAGTCTACAACAATGCATCTGACAGAGTAAATGGAAACATGTTTGGACCCAAAAAATAATTAAAATACGCATTGAATCAGTGTGCATTACGCGTTTCGAGTTTGTGTTCGAGTGCCAAGGTTTTGTATATCAAATGTATGAGAAGGGGGTGGTTCCCTAAAAATGTCATGGAAAAAAATATGCAGGAAAGGATGGGTGGGTCAAAAAATCTGCAAAATAAAAATTTTCACCTGTGTTCCACTATGCCCCCCCCCCCCCCCCCCCCCCCCCCCGTGGCGGGCGGATGCCCTTGGAGGGGCCTGGCCATAATTATGATGGGGCCATCGGACACGGGACGCACCGGGCCGACCATGGTTCGGCCCGGTGGGAGAAAATTATGGATGAAAAACGCCAAATCCCTCACTCTAGAGAGGAGAATTCAATTGTCTGTTACTGAAACTTTTGATTCTTCCTTCGGCTTCTTCTTGATTTGTTGGACTAGCTGTCATCGTGTATTACTTTCGATTTACTGAAAGCGGAGACTACGGAACGGCGTGTTGATGAAAAACTCTATTCCAGCGCGCGGAGAAATTTCATTTATGCACATGAGCCTGTAAGTTATTAACTTCTTCGCGGGCGCCCAATTTTTTAAAGAGGGGGCCCCCAAAAAACCTACAAATTTCTTTTTCCTTTGAGCCCTTGGGGGGCCCCCTGGCCATTGGCCACCCAGGCCCTATGGACCGGCCGCCACTGACCCCGCCCCCCCCCCCCCTCCGACTTCTATGGTTCAAATTAGGGGAATAATTTAAACATATTTTATTTACTTCAAATCAGGGGAATGGGTGGGGGCATATCTTAGGCCATCATTCATACTTCCATGGACATTGAGCTGTTCTGGATGAGTTTCTTAAGATTTCTGCATTTTGCAAACAGGAAATGAAACTAACCTTTCTGGGTAATAAAAAAGCTGCAACAAGTACCTAGAATCAGTGGTGGAATCAAACTAATCAGCGAACTATACTTCTTTCCATACCTTTTATGATGCCTGTCAAAGCAATTCGTAATTTCAATGGGAAAGCGGGGGTGTAAAAAAGGGCTAAACCGAAAAATAGGACATGACGTCTGCAAATTTTCTACTGCACCCCCCCCCCCCCCCCTCCAGGATAATTAGATATTTTCAATTAATTTTAGACACATTTTTGCTCGAGACAATCAACAGTTTGGGGAGTAGCAAGAAGACTAGACAGCCCGTTAGGCTGTGATACTTCCTTGCAATGTGCTGGCTGTTTGTATCGTTTGATTTATCACGTTTGTAATGTTTGAATGATTCAGAATGAACATACTTTAAAATAAACTTTTGTTTTCATTTTAACCCATAATCTTGGGCGAAAAAAAATAAATCGTTTGGTTCAAGTTACATGCAATAGAATAGAAAAATATTTTATTTTCTCATTTAGTCGCTTTACCCTTTACAAAACCGTAACGGTCAGAACGGCCAACGTTGTCTGCAAAAATCGCCATTAAAATTTTACTATTGTTTCATTTTTAAATCCGAAAAAACATAGCTTGTGATCCCTCATTGGAACGAGCTCTTGAGCTCGTTCCAATAAGGGACCATAAGCTGTTTTTGAAGCAAAAAATTAAATTTATACTTATTAAAGAAATTTTTTTATGAAGTGTCGCCTTCTCTTCGGATTATTTATTTCTTATTTATTGGGGTTTATCGACACTCTCGACAGTTGGGTCACATAGTGTCGGACACTTTTACGGGTGGAGGAAGCCGGCGTACTCGACGAGAACCACCTAGCCATGCCGAGCAACTGCCAGGGTGCCCAATGTTGTAACTTCGCACAGACAGAGTTATCATTGTTGAAGGTGCGCCTTAATACATAGCGCACCGTGCTCTCGACGTTGGTAGTCGGAATTAAGTGCCTTACACAAAGACACAAAGCAGTTACTGCTGGTAAGGATGGAGCCGTGAACCTTTCGGTTTGAAGTCCAATGCTCTAACCACTGAGCCAACGCATTCCCGTTTTAGGTGAAGGGTTAAAATGTATTGCCTATATTCGAGGTGCACATGTATTTCACGCCAGGTTCATAAGTATATATCTTTGGATATAGTTTTAGATATAATAATATGTTGCCAAGAGGTCATAAAAAGATGAGGGTTGAGCAGGGAAATGATGGTCGGCCGGAAAACATGAATCATTTCATTTTTTCCTCGGCCTAGAGTAAGTTGAAGATAACTCTTATTTTTCAGATTCACGGAACCAGGTTTTTTCTTTCTTTCGCTATTTATTTATTGGTGTTTAAGGTCACATATTTTTGCACAATGGCTAATCATGACCACAACATGAGTATCAACTCAAGACCAAGGGTGAGCGTTAATAAGCCATGTTGTCCATTTTAGAGAGGGTTTGCACCTCCCAAGCACTGGTGATTGGGTCCCATTTTACCAGTAAAACAGAGCCTGTTTACCGCAGTGAACAGGCACTGCTTCACTTCCCGGGGTTCCCGCGGGTACTTTCTTTCGTTTTTCTCTCATTTATTTATCTATTTGTTTATCATACTCCACACAAGCAGGGTTAGCATTAGTTGAAGACAAGTGCACATTGACGTGCAGCACGCCTTAGTACACAGCGCAACCGTGCCCCACATGGGCAATCGAGATGAAGTGCCTTGCCCAAGGACACAACGCAGTTACCCCTGACAGGGGGTCGAACCGTGGACCTTTCGGTTTTAGTCAATGCCGTAACCACCGAGCCACCGCGCTCCCTTTCTTTCATTTAAAAATATGGGATATGACCACCATTGAGACTGTTCCAATGTGGCTCATAACCTATGAAGGGATGGGGGTATATTTGAAAAACGTTGCGATAGACGTGTTTGGTTGATTCGCTAGGTAAAACGTTAATACATACTGTTTTTATTGCGCACCGATTGAAATTTTACTCTGTGACGAATGACTAACTGTATATTCATTAATTCCCATTGTCAGCGTTTTGTAAAATGGGGAAAAGAGATTAAGTTCCATTAACAAAGTGTCTGTGCGTGCAGGGGTGTGTCGGCCCAACGTGTCTCAGTCATCGATATGATGCATATCACTGTGACTTTATGTAATGGAGCCATTGAAGCGAAGGGCTGTACACTCTCAAATCAGCTTGGTTATAAATTAACCCAACTCCACTGGGTTGAGTGAATATGAACCCAATTGGGTTCGTATTCACTGAAACCAGTTGATTTTGGGTTGATTTTTCATCCGACTGACTTTAGAGTGTATCGTTGCTCTCAAGTATAAACGCTTCGGGACTACACATCTGTGATATATCAAGTATTCCGAGGGTGTTTTCCAAGAGACTACTAACATACCTCTTCAGGACCCGGTTATCAACGCCTGGGATGGAAGTCCTCTAAAGTAGGCAGCATAAATGATGGGTTAAACTTTACTTTATTTATTTATTTATTTATTTATTTATTTATTTATTTATTTATTTATTTATTTATTTAGGTTAAACGACACTTTCGACAGCCAGGTCACCTTTTGTCGGACAGTTAACCGGAGTACCCGGAGAGAACCACCGAGCAACGGCGAGCAACTGTCACACTCCCCAACGTACAAACTCTGCTCAATCAGGGTTCTTAAATCTCTAAAGTTCAGGGGAGATAACCTGGTTAAAATTGTCGCAGATAAAAAATTTTAGAATATGCGCATGTTTGCTTGCTTGTTATAATGCTTGAAAAGTTTCATCGAAATCGGTTCAATAATGTAATAGGAGTGGCACACACAAGACACTCATTTGAAAATCCATAATAAATCTACATTCAAGGGAGATAATCTGGTTAACATTGTCGTAGATTAACAAATTTAGAACATGCGCATGTCCATTTGCTAATTATAATGTTTGAAAACTTTTATCGAAGTCGGTTCAATAATGCAGGAGGAGATGAACACATGAGAATCTCATTTGAAAATCCACAATAAATCTAAATTCAAGGGAGATAACCTCGTTATAATTGTCACAGATGAACAATTTTAGAATATGCGCATGTTCACTTGCTAGTTATAATGTTTGAAAAGTTTCATCAAAATCTGTTCAATAATATAGGAGGAGTTGCGCACACAAGTTCGGACGGACGGACGTGCGCACACACGGACGGTCGGACGTACGTGGCAATAAGTGACCCATTAATCGGCATGGTATTACTCAGGTAAAAGCTTCACAATAGCCAGGGGGATTTATGGACCTTATAATATAATACACGTCGGCCACACGGGCTGGTTAACGATTGACTTAACTAAACTGCATACACTCTAAAATCAGTTGAGTTAAAAACACCCCAAATCAACTGGGTTGAGTGAATGTGAACCCACTTAGGTTCATATTCACTTAACCCAGTTGTTTTCGGTTAATTTTTATCCCAACTGATTTTAGAGTGTACCCATGTTGCGGTCAAAGATGTTGAAAGTGGCCTTAAGCACCAATAAATTAATACTGGAACGTAATATACATAGGCCCTATAATATGGTTTATTTGATTACCGTGTGATTCGTGTGAACAGTTTTGACAAAACTCAAAAGATAAATTTCGATTATATCTTTCATATTTTGCAAATCACATAATTTTCGACAAGCCTTTCACCACGGTCTACCCAGTGGGTCCTGTCTAGGACCAGGACCCATCAGGCCGACAATGGTTCGAGCAGGTTATGAAATTTTGGGATTTTAACCCGCAAAGACTGCAGGGCCGTAAAGTGGGTTTCCCTCCATCCGACTTTCCGATAACTTTTTTTTCGAGCCATTCCGTACTGGGTAGAGTTTTGGTTGGGTTGGGTTGGGTTGGGATGTCGGTCGTCTAACTTTTAGAGACCAGGAAATTTAGTTTAGATGTTGAGGGTTTATCGTTTTCAACAATTAACTGCCGAACCGTTCTTCCAGGTTATCAATAGTGTTTACCTTCAACCAAAAATTGATTAGGAGACATCTCCAATATAGATTTTCTTTAAAAATTGATTTTTTTCACATTTTTCCCTAAAAGTCCCCATTGAAACGACCTCACCGTGGTTCAGGCAAAAAATGAAAAGAGAAAAAAAATAAAGATGAACATTACGTTACGTGCAGGGTTAAAAAAACATAACAGGGTGGGTAAATAGTGCCAATTAGAGCGCAAAGAATAATGACGATAATTGTGTAGTCGCGATCTTTCATAAATATAATATATATTTAATACAGAATGTCAGCAGTATAATGGTGATTGTCCGCCTACACAAAATGTAAAAGCTCAAATGCTACGTTAATTATACATAAGAAAATTGTTTCCTATAGCCCGTAAACATTTCAATTAAATTATAACAGATGGCTTGTCTGGGAGACATGTTATGAACCTTTCATTACAGTGGCATAGCCATGGATTAGGGGTGGATGGGGCAACCTGGGCTTCCCAAAATCCACATGGGTCCCCTAAAAAAAAACAATCCCGAACTCCACAATCTACATAGTCCAGGCAATTTTGCCAAAAAAAAATCCATTCCGCGCCATCAACGCGAGAGAGACACATTTCCTTACCTTTACCAAGCCAAGACTTCCATCTCCGTTATTTGTTGAGGCTTCCCCTCCCTCCACCCCTCCCCCCAAAACAAACATTCCCTGTGCCCTCAATGGGGGCAGACAAAAGCCTCGAAGGACGAAAGCCCCACGCGACAAAAAGCCCCATAGGACGAAACCCCCATAGTAAAAAGGCCCCATAGCAAAAAAGCCCAACAAGACAAAACTATCCTCTAAAAGGGAGGAAGTCGTCCAAATGTCCTCATGACTTTTTCAGTACTATAACGGTTCAGAATCTCGAATGATTTTTTAACCATCACCCAGGGGCGTAGATGACCATAAGCTGGTGGCGGATGGGGGCAAGCCCAAAATCTTCCGACCAACCTATAAAGTTATCCGACAGATTTCAGTTGGGCAGTCAATTGTACACCATTCTGCCACTCTAAACTGGTTAAACTGATTCAATGTTACACACAATGGGAAAATTCCTGCGGATATAATGGGTTTTGTGGTCACTATGTGCCAATTTTTGTTATGTTTTGCGGACGTAATGGGTTGCGGACGTAATGGACTGAAGTGGACGTAATGAGCCTTAATAGTTCGAAACATGCAAGTTATCGCCATGTCGTCAATAACTGTCGTCCATTTTGCTAAATGTATCATCTATAAGTCTAAAAATGTTTCTGACGAGCTGCAAATCTAAGAAATTTTGGCTGGGAAGGCCTTCCCCCCCCCCCCCCCCCCCCGTGTCTACGCCTCTGAGGTCATGCAGAAAAGTTCAACAGGGTGATCAATCTCGTTCATTGGTTCATTGGTCCAGGTGCCTGTTTTTAAGTTCGAGTAAATGTCCATCAAAGCTATGATACATCCCTGCTAATCTCGTCATGAAAATCGATTTTCGATAAAGTTATCTCCCTTGAGGTTCAATTTGAAAAGCAAGTAATTGATGAGGAAGCACCCATGACATCAGAGGAAAATAAGCCAAGTTCCCCTTTGTTCCTCACTTTTTAATTAACGAAAACAACAGACAGCTTTCGGAGCAGTCTGTTGTTTTCGTCTATTAAAAGTAACAGAGGAAGCTTGGCTTTTTATGGCAAGCCAACTAGATGCAACTAGTTCACAGATGATACGCCATTAAGAATATTTATCGGTATCAAATCTATCAACACTAAGCGTCCACTTTGGCTCTTTGTTTAGCGAATGTGTTTTTACGGTAATTAGCAAGTTTTTATTCTTCCCAGGAAATGTGGTTTTTTTTTAGCAAATCTCACCTCCTAGAGTTTTATATTAAAGGAAAGGACAATGTCTGTATTATATGTCACGATGCGGTCACTATTGATATAATGAACAGAAACAAAGTTACGGAACATCGAAAGATGCTTCAAACGCCGTTTTCTTATTTTTAAATGGTCTTCAACGGAGAATAAAAGCCAAACGTTCCAAGGGATAGGGAAAAATTGTAATCAGCCAGCATCTGTATGTTTATGCTACTCCAAAGGAAACGCCACAAGTTTGTGCAACGATGCGCACATCGATGATGCAAATCTGTTTCAAACTTTCAATTTTTAAATGGAAAACCCATACCCTTAGTGTTAATTTTACGGATAGCTTTAAAATATTAAAGGGAGCTAACTTTACCGTACATCTCTTCCAATGGCGAACATTTTGAGCCATGAATAATATTAATTTCTGAGCTAAACATTCACAAAAGTTCTCTTTGGCTGTACGATTTGAGAAAGCGATAAGATGGTAATATAAATGTAGAAGATGGATTTTCTATATTAGAAAGTATGCAGGATCTCAACATGATGGAGGCGAGAGTCAAGTGTTCCCGGGTCGTTGACCGGAGGTACGAACTTGAAACCTAACTCAATATACTTCTTGAAAAAAAGACCGGAAACGTTCGTTTATTATTATTATCTTAAAGAATTATTTTTTGTGTAACGAAAGTATACAACTCTTTAAAATAATAATAAACTAGCATTTATTTTTTTTTTACAAAGCTCGTCCAGTAAATTAGTTTACTGAACTCATTTTGTAAATTTCGATATGAATATTTTAGTACAGCCTACTAGTGGCAAGTCAGTCTTCGTGTTTGTCGCATGAGGCCATGATGATCATGAGAAAATCAATAAAGTCGAACATCGAGTCCCTCATATACTTGGAAACAGTCTAAGCATAACATTTTGCTTCTTTCAACACCACTCGGTTGTATGGTTATTATGCACTACACATGCGCATTAGCATCACTTATAATCATGCTTTAACAACATTACCGCTCACGTGGGGTACTGTATCACCAACTTTACATCACTGGTCAAATGACTGATGACGTCACATCAGCGGTCCGGTCGGCGTCTGACAAAAAGGGGATTTAGGCGTATATGGTATACTACTTATATGAAGTGGGAGGTGCTAATGGCACTATTGAGATGATAGACGTTTGAGTAGCAGTGATAAGGTATGTAGTAGTGACACTGGCAGTAAATAGAAAATAATAGAAAGGCCAGAGTGGGCTTAGAAATGATACTGTTTTAAGTTAAAGGTTTTCCGTAAGTTCCGTTCTACTGCCCATACAATCCAGGTGTGTCCAGGATTACTGAAAATTCTTATGCGAAGGACTGAAAGGGGTGGAATAAGACGAAAAGGTTAGAAATGGTAACAAAAATTGGATTTGGTTCCAAGTTGAAAGGTCCACTTGAGTATCCTTGTGATTAATCAAACCAGGCCTTAAAATTCGTCCCGAAATCCAAACTCCTCTGCGAGAATCAATTTTCAGTTCTTAAATAATTTATAATTCGAGAGTACTATTATACACCTATGAGTTACCAGTGCATACACAGAACGACACACGTGTAAATGGATTAATCGATATGGCGCGAGTGCCAGCGCGGAAGGATAAAACGAAGGCTACAGGCCTCGAGTTTTATCCTTTGACGATGGCACGAGTGCCACATCGATTAACCTATTCACATGCGTGTGTCGTTCTGTGTTTATTACACGCCTTCACGTCTGTAAAAACAATTATTAGGACACTCAGCAATTCATTTGACAACTATTAACAAACAGAACACATTTTACCGCCAACCAAATTTGCGAGAAGAAACCGTTTTACTATTTCGTCCTCTGAGTTCCAATGTGTTCTACGTGCTTATTGGCACATAGAATACATTGGAACTCAGGGGACGATTTTCAGCTATCGCTCGCGATTCAAATTGTAATTGTCGTGCACGATTTGTAGAAAATTCCAGTGAAATTTCGCTACTTTATAAAAATAGTCTGTCAACATATGTGCGGAACGGATTTTCATTTTCCGCATGATTTAGTATTGCTGTAGATGGGGATTTCATAAAACAAGGCATGTAATAAATATTTGATAGTAAAAAACCTAATATTTACATATTTACTAGAGTTTATCCCTTCAGAGTTCAGTTCCAATTTTTGTCCTTCGAGTGCATATGGAACAATTGCTTCAATTATATAGACATATAGACTACCATCCTTTCAGCCTTGTGCCATTGCTATCGACTTGTGGCACCATGACTCCAACTAACTATCCCAACACTACTGCTGCTACGGCCAGAGTTCATACCACTATCATACTTGTCTTCAACTACATTTAAACGTCGAATACAGTTGCTTGACCAAGTGCATACTTGGGTACCTTTCATATAAGACATAGTATGTTGGCTGTACCGAGATGTGCTTGTGTGATAGTGCACATTGTGTACACATCACATGCAACATAGGGGTACACATAGGATGTGCCGATATATGCCTATGTGAAAATGCACAATGAACACACAATGCATGAAACATATGGGCACATGCGATAAAAGGACGATTCTGTAACTACAAACATAACATAAAAAGGGATTCCACGGACGTAGGACTGATGTTTTGGTGGAATGTGTTTGTGTTCTAGTGTACAATGTGTCGCAATGTGTACACATTGAATGCAGCATATTGGCACATATCTTTTGTGCCGATATGTGTTTATGTGAAAATGCACAATGTGCGCACAGCACACGCGCCACATAGGCACAAGCGACGAAAAAAAGTATTCTGTAACGGCAGACCTTTTCCAAAAAGGGATTCCACAAAAAGGATTCCGTAAATGGGGTTCCTAGCCGTCTCCATGAAATGGGATTCCGTGCTCTGGCTTTAACACGCGAGGGTGTTAAAAGGGATTCACCTCCCTAACTTAGTCATTTCAAGTTTATCCATGTGGCACATGGGCACATGTCAGATATTCCCATATGTGTTCATATGAAAATGCACAATGTGTGCACAAAACATGCAGCACATTGGAACATATGAAGAAAAAGGGCTTCTGTGACCACAGACATATCTTAAAAGGGATTCTATAAGGATTCCTTAAACGGGATTCCATAAGTGGGATCCGAGTCGTTCGAGCAACCTGGAATAGCCAGTAGTAATAGTGCTAGGCTGCAAGGATGGTAGAACACTCTAGCACAGGGCAGAATAGTGTTAACCAATGGTAATGTTATAAGACTGCACAGATGGTAGACAACTCGTCCCCTGAGTTCCAATGTGTTCTATGTGCCTACTGGCACATAGAACACATTGGAACTCATGGGACGAACTGTATTAATGGTGAATACAATCAAAGCTAATCATAGGAGAGTTTATCACTCATTGTTGAAGACATGGTGGAAGCCGATGGTGAGACTACCAGAGGCTGTACAGGAACATGGAATCCCACTTATGGGATGCCTTTTATGTTTCCATAAAAACCAAGATAGCGGTTGCCAGTATACAAAATGGACAACGGAACACACGTGTAACGCTAATAACTGTCGCTGCGCATGCGCACTAAGATCACGTATCACTATGGAGAACGTTACATGATGGCTGCTCACGCGGGCTACCGTGACAACCAAACATGATATAACTGGGTCACGTGGCTATGGCGTAACTTGCTTGGTGTCCCACTAGGTCTCCCAATGGGCCCCAATCCCCACATCTACTACTAAGTAATATCCTCCATGACTTTGAAAAACGAACACTTTCAAAATCTATGAGAAGAATCAAATGAACATCTTGCAAGATTCAAAGCTGATTCTCAGTTTCTTTGCGAGTATCATTCGCGAGAATCGATTCTGAGTCTCGTTTGAATTTTAAGTCCTGGAAACACACCCAATCATGGTCTATCCCACATTGAAATCATATCCGTATAGGCTAGTACAATATAAGGCTTTAGATAGCTGAATAATACTTATGGATACTCGCGGTTAAACATAGATCAAACAGCCACTGCTCTGCTACGAGGATAACCCTGTTGAACTGAACACTGCCCTACCCCCAACGTACAACCCGTACCGGTGAAGGTCCTGAAGAAAAACGCCCACCACAGCACAAATCGCGCTTCCGTAGCCTACACTCCACTTCACCTCCAACCCATTCGATCCCATGCCTTCATAGAAAACCAAGATAGTGGCCTCTATCAACAAAAATGGCTGACAGAAAAATATGTCAATCAAACAAAGAGCTGCGTGTTCACACTAACACCACCGATGGGCAATGGCAGGGGCTGCGGAACGATTTTCAAAGTGTGTGTGTGGGGGGGGGGGGGGGCTGGATCGGGCGATGGGTGGTCGTCGGTATGAAAATTTTAAATTCCAGGGTCCCAAAACCCCCATTTCCATGCATCTGAGTGGATATTTTGAGATTTTTCAGGAGATTATTTGAAAGATTTCATTTGAGAGCCGTTAAAAACGTCGGTAAAGCATACAGGTGAGGTCTATTTATCAGCTTTGGTCGTAACAACCTCACCTGTATGCTTTACCAGACATTTACAGCAATTATACTGTCTGTGGATTATCTTGTCTCGGGGTGGATTTGGTACTTGTTTGTCTGAAAGATTACGATCTACTTAAGTTAACCAATTTATTAACAGACTGTATACATTTTAGCGTTTGCTGCCATTTACTGCAAAAAAAGGATCCGAAATCCATCGAAAGTGAACCAGTACGAGAGAAACATAACTGGTGAAAATATGAGGGAGGCTCTGGATCCGCCCCTTGTTTCATCAGTCATTGGTTGTGTTAAAATATTATTATTATGGTGTCTTATCTTGACGGCTCACGAAGGCTACCACAAAAATCCACTTGACACTCAACATGTACCACAGGATGATGCCAAGTGTGGGGTACTCCTGAATATGTTGGCAGGGAACGCCCCTGAAATACTGCTGCAGGCCTTTATTTCACGGCCGGGTAGCCTATATCTATGCCTCAAGTAATTTGAAGACGTGTTCTACGCCGTGTGGAAAATATTTATAGACCGGAAAATAATTTTGCTGTCTATCATCCAAAATTAAAGCCCCATATCAATGTGATGAAGAAATTAGTCGATTAGTGTATGTGTGTGCGTGGTTGAGGGGGGGGGGGGGGGGGGGGCATGTGTACATCTACCTACCTCAAGCCATGAACAGTTCTCGGCACCCAATACCAACTGAAACGGGTCTGGCTATTGCCATGCTTATATATCTTGAAATACTCGCGTTTTGATGGCCATTGCATTTCCCAACGCGAACACGGGGTGAAACTTGCAAATACAAAATATGAAAATTTCTTGTTACCCCAGCTGGTTACCCGGCACTTTTTGCCAAAAAGTGCTGGGTAGCTAGAAATTTTCATATTTTGCTTCAAAAACATTGCTGATGAACACTCATATAAGGAGTCATAAGCCATGTTTTTATTACAGATATTGAAAAGAAAAAAAATTGAATGGTGTGTTTCGTGAATAGTGATGTCTGGTTTGTGCTTTTGCTTCAGGTAAAAGATGACATTAGAACGGAATCGGCTGTCGATAACAGAGAAGTCGCGGGGGTGCCAATGTACATTCGGGTGGTTAAAGAGAAGAATTAATTTTCTTCCAGCGCCCCAAGGTTAAAGAATTTATAATTTCAAGGATTTATTTCTCCAAATCCGACAGACCCGTCACTGAAGGTGACTTCGTCTTTCCCTACATTTTTAAGCCTTACAACAATTTAAATATAGAGCTATAATCTTCCCACGCCATCTTTTTTTCTTTATCAACTGACATATGAAATACTATAAAAATAAGTTTTTTGACATTTCGAGCATCATCGACACGCGATAATAACCATTATCACTTATAAACCCTTCGCCCTTTATCTAACACAACTACAAGGAGGACGACACTGAGAAAAATATTCATTATCAAACATTTGTATTCGGTGGCGTCACGAAGTTGATCGATCGGGCGCGGGTGTGGGGTGGGGTGGGTGGGGGGGGGGGGTGATAAACCCAATCTGTCATGGTTGTCATAACTAAGGTCAGGACTGACGAAATATTCCAACTACACCATCAAGGCCTGCCATCTTCGAAAACACGCCTTGAGGATGCAATTGAAATAATTGTTAACTGGTAGAGTGCTAAATTATTTTTGACCATCAAATCTTGTACACATGTCTTTGCCTTGTTACAATTTATGGGAGAGTGCCTATGGGCACTCTCCCATAAATTGTAACAAGACAAACCCTTACAGATTAAATAATATCACTTCAAACATAATACAAAGCACATGCATTGAATATGAGCCTTCAAGCTGTGGTACCTGCACTTCAGAATAAAGCCCAAATATGGGCTCCCAGCACTGTACCAGTTAACCCTTTACCTAACATGAAAAGCAGACGACACTTGCAAAAAAAAAAAAAAAATCTTGAATAACGAAATTTTTTCATTTTTTGTCTCAAAAACATAGGTTATGACCCCTCGTTGGAACGAGCTCGACGAGCTCGTTCCAATGAGGGGTCATAACCTGTGTTTTTGAGACAAAAAATGAAAATATTTTGAAAATTAATTGGCGATTTTTGAGAATAACGCTGGCCGGTTTTGGCCGTTACGTTGGGTAAAGGGTTAATAGCGATTATAGTTAAAAACGGGAAATTTGCATGTGGTTAAATATATGCAGTCGTGATCCATGAACTCGCCAACTTCCTATCAAGTCCCGTAAGGAAGTACATGATTACCTGCAATAACGAATCGAGATCTAGGATTCCAATCCAGATGTAAATATCCCGACTGGAAAATAATTGGAAGGAGGGGGCACACCCATTAGTTCCGCCCCATTTTTATTGTTTGCCACAAAAACATAGCATATTATCTCTTTCTGGAACAGGCTCACCAGTTATAACCACTTCTGCGACCATTTGATACGAAGTGCAATACCCCTCCACCAACGAACCATAGCTGCCGATGACCTGTTGTATGAAGTGTGTTTAGGGTGGGGTGGGGAGGTGGATTAACTGGAACTGATATTTCTGTCAACTGGTTAACATCAAAGCGAGTCTTCAAGGCCGACAAGCTATTAAGTTAAGTTGGCTAGGCCATATACAATTTTCCCAGACCGTTTTTATGAGACTGTCCTCCTCTGCTGTCGCCTGGGCACGTGAGAGACTTGTCTTTACTTGGGCCGTTCGGGTACGAGCGGTAAGGGTAATGACCGGAAAATTCTAGTGAGGACGAGTGAACAGGGAATTTTCGCCCAAAATGTTTTCAAAATGTGGTTCCAGCATACCTTTCAATCATTTTTTTTTTTAAAATCTCCATTCAAATTGCTTTTTTTTAAATTTTCAGCTCCAACAATAGCTTACAACCCCTCATTAGAACGCGTTCTAGATTCGAATGTTTTTGGGGTAATTTTTTGTGCATGTGCCAATTTTGCATTGGACGAAAATTTTACAGTAAGTATACTGTTCTACAATTTTAAGGATGGACTTACCAAAAGAAAAATTTAGAAACTTGTTTCTGTTTTTTTTATGAAAATAGCAGACATTTGGGACTTTTTTCTGTAGGCCCTATTAACGGTTAGATTGTTGACTCTTGCATACAATTCTAAACGATTGATACAATTTTGAATTCCACGCGGCGAGTCAGATACACGAATTAGATCGCCCACGAGTAAGGGCGTCTTCCCACAAGACCAATTCCCTTCAGACCAACTCCCACTAGGCAATCCCCAAAAGACCAATTCCCCTTAGACCAACTATTTATTGTTATTGATTGTTACATAACCTAACATGAAAAGCAGACGACACTTGCAATTAAAATTCTTGAATAACTATTTTTTTTCAGTTTTTGTCTTAAAAACATAGGTTGTGGCCCCTCATTGGAACGAGCTCGTTCCAAAAAGGGGTCATAACCTATGTTTTTGAGATAAAAAATGAACAAATAATGAAATGAATTGGCGATTTTTGTGAATAGCGCTGGTCGGTTTTTGGCCGTTACGTTGGGTAAAGGGTTAAGGTTAATCAGGAAAACATATATTTAATACGTACATAGCAGCTTCTTTTTTGGAAAGGAGAGAAATTATGTTAAAGTAGAACATCTCTGCTGGTCTAAGGGGAATTGGTCTTTTGGGAATTGACCTAGTGGGAGTTGGTCTAATGGGAATTGGTCTAGTGGGAACGAACCCGAGTAAGAGGTAGTTTGCCTTTCTACCATGTAAATTGCCTGGTTTGCACGAATATGTCCCCAATATCGTCAATAAAGATTTTGAACAGGGTGGGAGACAAGCTGAAGCACATCCTTATCTCACATCGACTGTTGACAGCTTGGGCGGGCCTAATCCTTTCTTAGTCTCAGTGAGGTGGAAACTGGAATCATACAGTGATCTCAGTATGTTAGAAATGGGTCCAGTTATTCCAGTTTTATACAGTTTCAGAAAAACAGAAAAAGCAGTGTCCGGTTTTGTATTTTTAAATCCAAACTGATCATCACTGATCAGCATATTATCATGTAGGTATGTGTTGAGCCTGTTATTTATAATTTTGTTGAACAACTTGCCGACATTACAGCTTCAGGCTCTTTGGCAATAGTGCTAATGTTTCGAGGATCGATTCGTGATAAATTCTTGAAAGCATTAACCCTTTGAACCCTGGTGGTATCTCCCATGTCAGTTCAATGACATCAATTTGGAGACTCCATATTCATTATTTGGGGTAGAACTAATTTATATTTTCAACGTGCATTATCCAGTTTCGTCACTCATTTTTTTCAATGATTTATTCTCGAAGTAAAGCTAAAATACATACCAGATCTGATGTGGGAGCTTCCAAAATACAACGGAGGAGTTGAGAGGGGGCACTTCCCCTCAAACTCCCTCATCACGGACCTTCGAGACATTATTGCTTCGGCGTGATATGGCGTGGTTGCTAGTGCGAGTAAATGGCTTTTCTCAGTCTCCCACCCGCTCTGAAGTGCTTCCAGTCCCCCTAACAGTCTGATATACAGATGGAGGGAGGTCTGTAGTACGCGATTCGGGTTACTGGTAATACGTGTTAACCCTTTACCCAACGTAACGACCAAAACCGAGCAGCGCTATTCTCAAAAATCGCCAATTAATTTTCATTATTTTTTTAATTTTTTGTCTCAAAAACATAGGTTATGACCCCTCGCTGGAACGAGCTCGTCGAGCTCGTTCCAAAGAAGGGTCATAACCTATATTTGTGAGACAAAAAATGAAACAAAGTAGTTATTCAAGAATTTTTTTTGCAAGTGTCGTCTGCATTTCGTGTTAGGTAAAGTGTTAATCAAACTGCGTCACGACTGTTACATGTATATTTTATATATTCACCACTACTTTTCCAATGCTTTGATGCCCCCAAACCCATCCCACACCGACCATCTTCACGACACCCATGTGGCTTATATATGAACCGTTGGTCAAATTCGTGTAATGGATGGGCAATCACCCACCTCCTCCCTCTCAAGATAACTGCAAACCTGACCCTGGGCGACCGAATTAGTGTTTCAGTGTTCCATCTATTCCAGACGCATTTGAAAGCCTGTGCCCCTTGGTGGAAAATACGCGTGGGCGTTTGATCTCGGACAACCTTTGGGAAATTTCCATTAGAAAAACATCGGTAGATACCGCTAGTTCGTCCAAACAACAATTTATCGACCCGCTGCCATTTCGAATCGATAGCACATCTGACGTAAACGAGGAAGAATCATTTTGTTTGCGTGGGTGTGTTATAATCCGAGACTTGTTACGCTGTGAATGCTCTGAAGTTGTAGACATTCCCTAATTATTATCCTTGGGGTTACAAAGCTGTGTTTTTCACAGATGAATCAACGAGATGAATTAGATAACGTCCGTTCAAATTTGTCCCGAACCTTTGGGAAATAATACTCCACACCCCGTATTCACAATACAAATTCCGACTCTTGGTTGAAAAGAATTTCTTTCACACAGATATTATTTAGAGGGGCAATGGAGCCAGAAGGCACGTGTCTCAGTACCCCTCTCCAACAATTGAACTTTTTTGTCGAAATTATGAGTGTCTGTCTTTTCGATTGGCTTTGCTTTTTCACCATGCAATGTTTGATATTTACGTTTTTTTGTGTGGTTTAAATTACTCGGGGTCGTAGCGATTCGTAGGAAGCTGTGGTGGTAGTAGTGGTGGTGGTGTGTGTGAGAAATTTAAAAAAAAAAGAAAATGCCGGGGGGAACCCCTCCAAGTCCAAACGAGGGACACCTCTGTCCTTGTCTCCTCACATTCTGCTATCAGCAATCTACAGGCGTCAGCTTCCAGCAATCGAACTTGGTCTCCCCATCCCTCAAACTCATTCATACGTGGATGGAATCACGGAGGAGGAATAAAGTTTGTCATCCACGTAGGTTATAAAAGGTTTTGGTAGTCTCCATAGGACAGTAAGACTATGTTCACCGCAGGCTTGCGATGTGGCCGATTCTTACAGGAAATACCCCTTGGAGATACCAGTGTTGTAGACAGCTTTTTCGCTCCGGGTCATTTCCCCAAACGGGTCGTTAGGGTATTTAATATTGCCCATCCCCCAAACCCAGCTCACAATCGAGGACGCTAGACTCGGACTAAAATGAAGAAGGATATTAAAAAAAAACATGAAAAATTACTGGCGACAGTCTACCGCTCTTCCAAAACGTGAAAATGTAGTATAAAGTGGCTGCACAATACAAATCTCATGTTCGTCGCTTTCACCCGACCTCTTCCGAAACAACCGCTAAACCGATCATAGACAATTTCAAGGCCTTATTTTTTTTCCTGTCTCGCGAGAATCGGTTTCGATTCTCGCAAAATCCTGCTTCAATTTTCAAGTCTTAGAATCTGAGAGTACTTGTGAGAGTGAGATCAGCAAATACCCCATATGGTAAAACACAGACCTCATATTTATATATTGATAAGCGTTTAACCCTTTGATACTTTTGAACGTGTTATTACGTACATCTTTTGTTTAATTTAACCCCCAGGTCTTACTTCCATTTTTGTGAGTTTCTTGTCTTACACATGACACCTTGTACCACTCAAGGGACGATATATATAAAGCTTTAGAACTCACTCAGCCGATTGTATAGCTTCTTTGTGATTGTATGGATTCTTCGTTTTGTGATTATCGTCCAGCCTCAGTCTCTCCTTATACTCGACCCCCCCTCCCCCAATTGACATTGTCATACGTAAAGTACGTTAAACGAATACTCGAGAGTTTCTCCGTTACGATTCTCGGAAAGTAAAGTATTTTCCACCAGTGCTCTTCTGGCGAAAAAGGGCACGCACCACCCACGCCTCCATAGTCTCGGGGAAGGGGCGGAGGGAGGGGGCTCACCTACTTCCGGCGTCCTTGCACATGTTCCAACATACGTGTAGATGGCCTTGTGGGTGAAAAATACAGTAACTTGTCAGTAGGTGCTGGTGAACTCATGGCTGTCTCTATATAGTCAAAGTGTTACCTTATTAAAATTGACCAAAAGTAGAATTCTCCGGGCTTTTAACTCTCAACCCGCCGAGTATTTTCAAGATATTTTTCATCAAAACTAGTCATGGCTGCTGTAAAGCAGCCATGACTTGGTTTGATGAAAAATGAATCTAAATGTGACACAAGAAATCACTGGTGAAAAAAAAACTCATGGATTTACGGGGGTAAAATGTGATTAGACCTGCCAAAATTATACTTCTTTCAGTGCCAAGATTAACCTTGTGCTGGACAGAAATATTCACCAGAAGCATGCAAAGAGTTAAGGACATTTCAGAATCTATGATGAGAATCACTGCTAAAGCGAGAATCATTTGCGAGAATCGATTTTGATTCTGACATAACTTTTAAACCCTGATTTTCGTTCGAGATTTTCGTTGTCCACAGTATGACAGTGTGTTAATGTCACCGCTGTTCAGTCAGTGACTTGCTGGCGAGTAGAAATAGTTATAACTGATGCCAGATCATTCAATGCTTTTAAACTTACATCTTCATGACGGTAATTTGTTTCTCCGAGAGATAAAAAAAAAATCTAAAATCAATATCATCTATTCTCGGATGTCTATTTTTAGGGCTATGCTAACGATCAATCTCGTCAGTTTATAGCTCCTTTGCTATATTTGGTCTCATTGATTAACGCAGTTTGCCTTTTCTTGGACTTCACAGGGAATTATTCAAGCATGTAGCCAGATCTAGATCGCTGTGACAATGCCGATGAGCGATACCGGCAGAATTTTTTTTTTATCCCTTAACACTTTACCTCACACGACCAGAGGACGACAATTGCCGAAAAATATCTTGAATAATTAAAAATTTCGATTTTTTCCATAAAAATATACCTTATATAAAATATATCTCATCGGAACGAGCTCGAACAGCTCGTTTTAATGGGGGAGGGGCCATAAACGATAGTGTATCACGATTGAGAGTTACTAGCTAAATACTTGATTTCATTTTTTTATTGAAAAAAAATAGCTCATGACCCCCGCCCCCTCACTGGAACGAGCTCGTTCCACGCAGAGAGGCGTCGAGGGGCCATAAGCGATGCTCCATTAAGGTTAAAACCCTGTCCGTAGCCGAGTACTAGTTGCAAAAAACACCTAACCACAAACAAAAAATCCCAAATAACTAAAATTGTCAGGCTTTGTCTCCAAATCAGGATATATGACTATCACCCCCCCCCCCCCACCCCCCACCACACACACATGATTCACCAGAATCGACCTATTGTTTTAAATAAAATAATAAAATTGAAATGGCGGGGGGGGGGGGGGGTAGGAAAGCGTTGGCAGGATAATGTCGTGGCTCTAGTTAAAGGGTTAATGAAAAGAACAAAGCAATACTGAACTAAAAGAGGGTTGACGAGTTGAAGAGGTGGACAACAACTCCGTGGGGAATACTAATTTAGATACAAAATTTACTATGAGGTTGTGAAAAGGGATTTGAAATAATCGCATATTCGCCTGTTATAAATTTTGGAAACCTTTCTATATTCATTTCACATTTTATAATTATTTCACCACTAGCTCGTGAGGAGCATCCTTGTTTTTTTAAATAACACGTTGTACCCTGGTAGCATCTTTCATGCCAGTTCAATGGCAGGAATTGGAAGAGTCCATATTCATTGTTTGTGGGTAGACCCATCAATATTTTCCAAGGCTCCACGTTGAAAATATTGATTGGCCTACCCCACACATGCACTTGGCAGTCATCCTAATTGATGACATTTTGACGTATCATGTTCCTGGGCCGGAAAACAACCTCTCGGATTCAAAGCAAAAACACTATTATCTGATTAATTGGCGGAAAGATCTTAGAGCACTTTCCAAAAATTAATCAGATGATAGGGTTATAACAGTTACTGTCTAGTAAATTTTATTGTATTTGTTCACTTACGAATACAGAGAATGACTGCCGCGGGACTTCCACGGATGGGCATTATTTCAACGGACGCAATCATATTAGATTCCAAACACTAATTATATGACTAATCATTAAAAAATTAATTAATGAAGCAGCGGGTACAACCGGGTGCTTCGGCATTAATTAAAATGTTGCTGATAATGATTTTTATTACCTGGTAAACGAATGCCCACGCATGGACCCCACCGCCCACACGTGGATTACGACCAGTCCACGGCGGCCGCGTACTCAGGGACGTAGCTAGAGGCCTTTTAATGGAGGTTGGGGTTGGGGGGGGGGGGGGGGGTTAGACCCTTTGAAATTCTAACTGGGAATCCCGACACATGAGCACCGTAGGATGGTAGGTACGAAACTGCGAGCGCCAAAGGCGCGAATCTTTAGCAGGGGGTCTGGGGTCCTCCCCTAGAAAATTGTGAAAAATTGATGTGCTCAGATGCGTTTTCATGGGTTCTGGTAATAGTTATAAGGCTAATTTTCAGTTCCAAATTCAGTGATTTTTTTGTTGGGAAACATTTTTAATTCGAGTTGGATACAAATTTTCAATATCTTGCTTTGCCCGAATTGTCCCCAGTGGCTCATACGCCTACTGGCTGACGGACAAATTTGAAACATCGCCTTTGGGAAAGTGGGAGTTTTGTGTTTCTAGAACATTTCACAGGCACTTGACATGACAACAAGTACCTTTTTATTAACCCTTTGAACCCGTAAGACCGCTTTTCCGGTCCAGGATCGTGACACACCATACATTTAAAAAGTAGAATGGTTGCTCAGGGAATTTGTAGGGTAGACCAATCGATATTTTCAACGTGCAGCCCAAAGGCTGCACGTTGAGAATATGGATTGGTCTACCCCAGATGGTGATTATGGACTCTTCTAATTGATGTCATTCAGACTGCAGGCCGCGTGGAGTCGGAATTCTTTGACCCGATTTTCACCCGAAAGTCTTGGTAGTCGGAATATTTCCTTATTATGGTCCTCCTGTCGGAAAAATAGGTTTGTTAGTGAATTATACCGTATATTCAGTAGTTTTTTAAATTTCTAACTGTTGATATTTTTGCCCTCCGAATTTCCAACTATTGAGGTTTTGACAAATATTGGAGGGGGGGTGAGACCCCCCTCCCCACACACACCGCCCCCCCCCCTGTTGCGACGTCCCTGGCCGTACTGTGTTTCAGGCATGTCAAAATACCGCCGGTACCAACATAACCGGTACCGGGACAGGACAGAGCCAGTCCCGCCGAAACCGGTAATCAACAATTGGATGACATATCGCAATCAGATGGCAGAAAATCGCATTTAAACCGCGCCAGTCCCCAAGATCGCAAAACAAACATGGCATCGTCCAGTTATTCTGCGGCGACTTCCAAGTAATCATAAAGCACGAAGATGGTGCTTTATGACTACTTTGATGTCACCAGTCTCACCACAGAATAATTTCTTTGAACCAGCCGATGACGGCGCTTCCAGTGTCTTTGATGCTACGTATGAAAAGTCAAACTGGTCGGCCTTATCGAGTTGTGGTGCAGACAGAACAAGCACCTGTAGAGTGTTTTGATATGTTCATTCACAAATAAGTTAAAAGTATGTCGTGCAAGTGTGCCATACACGACTATTAGACTGGTTACCCTCGTTCAATGACGAATTTCCCCATAGAAATAATTTTGTCCCGGTACCGGCGGGACAAAAGCTTCCGCACCGGTACTGGTTGGAGCACGAGGGAACTGGTGGTACCGGTACCGGTACAGGTACCAGTTGACATGCCTGCTGTATATATAGGCCCTTCATATATGGAAAAAGTAGGCGTGATCGAAGGGAGAATTTAGGTAGGTATTGTGATAATCTATCTACCATACCTGAAAAAGAAATAATTAGCGAAAATTGCCAGTAACCCATATAATCAAACATGCCTTTTTCAACTGGAAGAATTTCAGAGAAAATGAAATCTGGCGATCCATAATTATTCAGTGATCAGTATCGATCTATTGAGCATTCTACAAACACTTTTCGAAGATAATGAGAAATGAATGTACATCAGGATTTAAATTTTATTAACCCTTTAGTCAACGTAACTGCAAAAACCGGCCAGCGCTATTTACAAAAATCACCATTCAATTTTCATTATTTAAAAAAAAAATTGTCTCAAAAACATTGCTTATGACCTCTCATTGGAACGAGCTCGATGAGCTCGTTCCAATGAGGGATCATAAGCTATGTTTCTGAGACGAAAAATGAAAATATTTAGTTATTCAAGAATTTTGTTTGCAGGTGTCGTCTGCTTTTCGTGTTAGGCAAAGGGTTAAATTAATGCAACACAATTTACCGTGGCAGTTTTGATTCCGGTAATATCATTCCACAGTCCACGGTGCATTACTGAGGCGGCGGAACCGGGAGCGGGGAGGTGTTATTCCACACACCCCATTTTTCAAACAGTGCTCCTGTCTTCAGAAAGCAAATGTGTCTCCACCGCCAGATGGGAATATCCCGAGCATTCACACGTACACGTCGAAGAATACACATGAACTGGAACTCGCCAATCCGAAGTTATTGTTATCGCTATTCAGGCGCCAATACTATAAAACTTTTACAGTTGTATTTTAATTGTATTTTAATTGTATCTGAAGTTATGACTTGAACTGGGCTGAAATAAACCATTAGCATTTTCAAAGATGTGGCAATTTGTCAGTTGGGAAATTGTCATATCTTTTAAAATGTTAATGATTCATTTTAGTCATTATATTAATAGGTAGAAAATACAATTCTAGGAAATATAATTGTAAAAGTTTTATAGTATTGGCTCCTGATCTAAGTTCTAACACACAGTGCCCGCCCTTCCTGTATGGACATCGATATTGGGGGTTTTGAGGGTGACATCCCCAATAATTCTTCCAGTCGTGATATTTTCGTCAGAAGTTGGGCCTATGAAGAGAAGATAGCAATTATCTCTTACTAGAAATCACGTGCTTCCTTAAAAGACTTTCGATTTGATAACCGGACTTGCGTCACACACACAGTCGATGATACAAATGGAGGTCTGCAGTACCCTGTGACTTTATCCAAATACAGGAGACGTAAGTGTCAATTCGTCCAGCCCCTCTGCGAACGCACACGAACAATAACCCTCTTCACCCTCCCCCCCCCCCCCTGTGAATGCTCGCGAACTGTAACCAGGGGCGCCGAAAGCACTTCAGGGCAGGGGGGGGGGGGGTCAGACTCAGGCCCCGGGAAAAGGGCATTTACTCGCACTAGCAGCCCCGCCATGACATGCCGAAGCATGCATTTCTCGAAGGCCGAAGGCCCGAGATGGGGGAGTTTGAGAGGAGGTACCCCCTCCCATCAGGAGAGGGCACCTCCTCCCAAGCTCACCCACTGAATTTTGAAAGCTCCCAGAACGGATTTGGGGTGTATTGTAGCTTTCCTTTGAGAAAAAATCATTAAAAAAATTGAGTGACGAACCTTCCTGCCCCCTCTCGCCCCTGTGGTCCGGCGTCCCTGACTATAATCTCTGTACACCCTTGTACACTGTACACGAATGACCATTTTTATTGACGGATCCTTGATTTTGGATTGGATAGGGGCGGGGGGGGGGGGGATTTCACTCATGGAGCAAGCACATTCCCCTGGTTGTCGAGCAGTGTGCATGAGGGTACCGATTTTCCGCGATTGATTGATTGATATATTGATTTCTTTATTTTGCAGTTTTCATAACACAAATAGAAATGATACATACAGCAGTAAAGAGTGTTTTAAGAATACAAAAAGATATGTAAATTAACACGACTCAAGCATGACAATATCAGTGTGTACTGCAGCGAGACAATATAACCAGACTGGCTGTCTAAATATTGTCTCCCAAGCTGTGCATAACGCAACCTTTTACCATTACGCGATAACATCCATGTGTTGCCGCTGATATATAATACCACCTTCCCAGATCTCGCTCTCGATGCTTGGGGAAAAAATTATGTTACAAAAAATAGAGGAGGCCCGCGCTGAGTGCGCATCCCCGCCTCTGCATCTTCCCATGATTTTCTCTATATTATTATTCTTCAGCGTTATGTTCACCTTAATACAATTAGAGATCTGAATACCAGTTGTGGTGACGTTTCGCAACCGAGAAATCTTTTGTTTGTGAGAAAAAAAGCCGATAAAATTCAATAAATATATGTATTTACTGTAGGAACTCCCTGAACTTAATTTACCTATTATGGCTGGGAGCATGAGATATCCATAACCGGCACTGTCATTAGTTGACAATAGGCAAGTTATTTTCTGTTCTGTCTCACGAGTAACTGCGTGACAGTAATCTTTCTTAACCTTCGATATTTTATTCTCTAATGGACTGCCTGTCTGTCTCCGGATACGTTCCTAATGCTTGTTTACGTCATAACTCTCGTCCTCAGACATTGCCATAGAATAGAGGGAAAATAGAGCTAAAACTGTTAGGTTCCGCTCCACAGATTTCCAGGCATTTCCAAAAATGACATGCCATACACTCTCTTCAAATGCAAATATTCTGTAACTTAGTTATCTAACCCATAACATGTATTACATTTCCAATCTACGGAAGCCCATTAGTGCCACGGGAAAAATATCTTTGCAAAAATTTGCAAAGGTTTGCAAATATTCGCAAAGATTTTTTTCCCCGTGGCACCAATGGGCTTCCGTACTAATGTAATTATATATCTGATACTAAAAATATATCTCTATTTTACATGGCCTCAGTTTCAACATATGCTCTGTGCTTAGAATTTCATCACCAGTGAAATAGTGCGAAACTGCAGTGCGGAACCTTAACGAAATGTAACGCCCAAGGGCGAAAGCACACGTAGCGTCACCCACGTAAGGGAGATAATCTGAAAGATTGTTTCCAGTCGAAACGTTCTCAATATCAATCTGAAACATGTGATTATTACTGATTAATGTCTCAATTTTTATGAATCATCACCAACTGAATTATTGTCATGCATTATCTGGGAAGAAATTGAAAGGGTTAAATATGATCTAGACGGACAGGAGTCACTGGACCGACTTTCAAACAAGGCATGCGAAAAATAAAAGAAAATACATTGGCTTCATATAATATTCATAATCAATCATCAACGAACGCCCCTTCCCAAAATGAATTGTATTTTTTAAAAACAATTTGTATATTTCAAGTAATTTCACACTATTGCTCAATATATATCATTTGGCTTTTTGGTTGGCAAAATGAATTATCAAAGTATTTTGCGCCATCTGGCCCATCTCTCGGGGGCAGGCGCGTACCCAGGATATAAAAGTTAGGGGCAAGAGAAATATCTAGGGGGTGGGGGTGGGTGGGGGGGGGGGGCTAGTTCAGGGACCTGAAGGTTGTCAGAAACCGGGCTTTGTCGTTGCTGGGGGAAATAGATTCACGCCGCGTATTCAGCCAAAACTCCAGGAGTGTCGCCCGAACCCGTGCGTGAACGTATGTCTCACGGTAACGAACCCGCTCGCTGTCGTTTTTGTTGGGGTGGTTCTTACCCTGAAGGGGTCAATGACTTTTTCTCGAAAAGCATAAATCAACAGGGGTTCACTGGAAACAACAATTTTAATACATATATATAAAAATAAATATGGTAATTTGTGACTTACATGAAATCCAAATGAATAAGAAAAACAGAACGTCATTCATACACCACCCACACAGTTTTGAGTCACTAGCGGGCCCGCATTCTCTGTTGTCGCCGGTTTCTTTCCTGGTCGCTGGTGTTTGATCTTTGGTCGCCTTTTCACTTCACTCTTTCACGGCCGCGCACGGCCACTGACGTATTGTCACTTTATCGGATGTCTTTGCTCTAACATGTGACGGAATGTCACTCTATCACTGCTGTCACACGGCCACTAACATATTGTCACTTTACTATATCGTCTCCCTTCTAACAAGTGACGGGACGGAATGTCACTCTACCACTGCCGTCGCACGGCCACTAGCTTATTGTCACTTTACTGAACGCTTTTTTCATTCCAGCAGTCGTCACCCATGGTGTTAAACGCCCCCTCCATTTATCTCAGAATAATGTTTATACAGCCAAGCGCACTCTGCCTACGTATGTATTGCCTCCTACAACAGGTATGCCGTCTTCCAAAATACCAATAGCTCCCTGAGTTCGTACCTCCTATTTCCCATCCTACACTCAGATATGGCCATCGACTTGGCTAGCAAATTGTTCCTATTCTAAATATGAGCTCTGTGGCCCCCTTACACTACAACGTGCCTATACTTTCGCACCGATGCGGCACCTTCTCTAACCTTTATCATGGGACATCCCCAGCTACTCGCCACGGCTTACAGTCTTACACGCCTTCAGGCTGGAATGAATTTTTCGAGAAATCCCCCGATTTTTTTTTCGATAGCCAGAACATTAATTCTCAGATTAATTGCTTCTCTTGAACTTGGCCGCTTGATTTATCTTAATTTAATATTCGCTTTTAGGTTCCTTTGAAAGTCTCGCATGTTGGTATATGTTGACATTCGGTGACAGACCAGACACGTCATATGGGTGTGTGTTCAGAATCTTCGGGATGCACTGTTTTTTGCAACAATTACCTATTAACTGGACATAATTACGCAGATGATGACTGCGGGAGACGACTGGTCTCCCTTACTTCTTTAATCTTTATCAGACAGCTTCTAAATGGGTTCATCAGACCCGCGATAATGGACATAAAATTCCACGCTTAATTAGCAGCGTATGAACTATTGCTGGTCTGTTTCAGTGACAAATTGTTTTTCGGGGTCCGTCATATACCTATCTTTGCGTTTTATATTTAGCCTGAGTGAGAAAGATTATCGAAAATATACACACTTTTAAACAAAAAATCGCAACTCCAAGCTATCACCTTGACAAACGTAGCGGCTACGCCTCTACGAAAGGGGGTAGCCGCTACGTTCAGATCGATGAACTACTAGTGGGCATACAGAATATGATGCGCAGCATCATCACGTGGCGGCGAGGTGAGGGCGAGCAGTAGAGGGGACACCCCTCTCACTGGAGGAGGGGGGGGGGGGCTTCCCCGGGAAAAAATTTGAAATTCGAGACAAAAAAATGTTCTTGACCCTGAGACCCCCCCCCCCCCCCCCCCGGCTACGCCACTGCTCCGGGGAAGTTATAGTGATCAACTGACACATTGTTGATCTACTGTCACATAGTTGGCCAGAACAGATGCAAAGAGTTCAGATGTCTAAACGTAGGGGCTGCTCCTCTCGTACGCCCAAGACCCCCAAACCGATTAACAAGAAAAGAGGCTAAAGAGACATATTCAGGATTCCTTCCATAACTGCAAAAGGTGGTAAAAAGACAGGGACGTAGCTAGAGGCGGGGTACGAAATGGAGGAGATGTCTCATCCCCAATTATCTCCTAAAATTTAAAAAGTTGTAAATTCGGTGATGTAAATTCCTAAAGCTGGTAATTCAGTGATGTCAATTTAATTTGCTCTTGTCATATTTTTTCGGCCAGACTCCGAGCAAAAGTGATTTTCAAATTTTCGATAAAATTCTAAATTTTTTCCAATCCGCTGATAAAATGTTCCGAAATTATGACTCGAATGTATGACCAGCCCGGTTTTTCAAGTTCATCGTTCATCTTTCCAACTCAGATGAAACTGAGTTCAGACTTAGTTGACAAATGCAGGCCTGGCATTCTGAAAAATGCAGGAGGGCAAAAAATCGCTCTCCTCAATCAGCTTAGGAGAGCAATTAGCTTTACACAGCATTTTAAGTATCCAGTTGAACGAACTCATTGAAACTGAAACCAACAGACTATTACATCAGTGATTTTATTAACTTTACTAAGGTAAAGCGAAATCTCTTAGACATCTAGATGTCTCACTCAACAACCGAACACACACTTGACAAGACCTGTGTGTGTACCCAGACCTGTTGTCCAAGAAAGTCATACGCCTACCACTACCACCTTCAACCCCCCAAGGGGGTTGAAGGTGGTAGTGGTAGGCGTATGACTTTCTTGGACAACAGGTCTGCTTGAATCTACAGTCACATCCTGGTGCAAGTGCTTCAAGTGACAGGATAGTAGTAATGATAGTATATTATAGTGCCAATATTCCTTGAATAATTACCCCTCAAACTGTGATGTCAGTTGTTGAACTTGAAACTGACAGAAAAAATAATATTGCTGTTACCCATTTTGCTTCAAATGATTGCAACTGTGTTTGGGTATGGTTGCAGCCATTACCTTTTACCACTAAACCACTTTCAAAATGAAATTACGTGATGTTATGTGACTTCGAAGTTAAATTACATTTTTGCTTTACAACAAAAATTTAATGTGAGCATAATACATGTAATCTCAATCATCCCAGACCAAAATATTTAGGAGGGCAATTTTTCGCTCTCCTTAATTCTTTCAGGAGGGCAGTAAGGAGAGCTAAAAAATCGCTCTCCTGAAATTGAAAAGCCTGCAAATGGGTATATACTTCACTGCCTTTGTGGTATCAGTCAGTTGGAAGGAGTAGGTATTGCCTAGTATAAGCTACCAGCTTGTTGCTGAACCCATTTTCCATTAATGTTTTGTGCTCGCTGATACGTGTATCATTATCGTTCTCGATTTCTATAATTTTCTTTAAAGTTTGGAAATAAATATTGATTAAACTAACTTTCACATTACTACCCAAAGGTGACGATTCAGTTACTTCTTAGAAAAACTTGATTTTTTGCATGCCAATCGGAGCACCATGATAGGTACACTTTGAAGAAGAACAGGAAGGAATAACTATAGCAAAATAACCCAAGAAATATCAGTAGTATAACACGTATGAATCGACCCTGATTACCCGGACTTTTGGGGGAGCAGCTAGTGTTAAATTCCCATTGGAACCGGACTTTTGGGGGAGCAACCTTTTCCTGTGTAAAGGTACGGCCCCTTGCAGCTAGATCCGCCAAATGGTGTACCTACTGCCTATATGGTATGCTATGGTATGTATAGTGATATAGGTAAACGCAGGGCTATGGGTATATATTATGGGTTAGTGGTGGGAAGACGATGGGAAAGTTGGGTTTTCTTGAAAGTTTTCCCCGCGAAACGGTTGACGTTGCTATTGACGTGGTGACGTCATGATACGCAAGCGACATCATAGAGATGCTGACCACTGTTATTGTCCACTATACAATCTGACATAACGTTATTCGGGTCAAGGGATGTCGGACTTCTTGTAGGGGGGGGGGGGGTGATCTGGTAGTGGTGGTATATATCCATGTTGGTATACTATTAGCCCTTGGGTCTTCATATTATCCTATGTCTGCTATAGCTATATCAAGCAGTATTGTGGGGATGGGGGTAATGCATGGTCGCCCAGTGTGGTATTGCGAGATAATCCTTGGTGGTTTAGATTGGCAGTATAGGATGAATGGTCTGTTGGCCTTTTACCCACTCAGTACTATTTACCTACCGAATCCTTTATATTATCTTATGGCTGGTATTGGTAGTTCGTAATGCTAGGTCAGGCAGTATTATAATCGTGTGTTTAGAAGTGGGGCATAGGATGCATTGCATATACCGCTGTAGGTCCCCCTTTAGTCCTCGGTATTATTAACCAACCGATCGCTTTGTATTATTCTATGACTAGTATAGGTAGTACGTTATGGCAGGTCAAGTGGTATTGTGGAGTGGGGTGGGGGTAATGCCTGGCAGTATAGAACAACAGTATGGTATGGACGATATATAGCTCTGTGGGCCCCCCGAAAGCCATTAGTACTACTAATCGACCTAAAGCTTTATGTGACTGGTCTAGGTAGTATGTAAGACCAGACGTTATTGTGGGGAGGGGGGGGGGGGGGGGGATTTAACACTAGCTGCTCCCCCAAAAGTCCGGGTAATCAGGGTCGATTCATACGTGCTGTACTACTATTTATTTATTTATTTATTTATTTATTGGTGTTTAAGGTCATATATTTCTGCACAATGGCTAATCATGACCATGACAGTTTTACGGGTGGAGGAAGCCGGAGTACCCGGAGAGAACCACCGAGCAACAGCGAGCAACTGTCAGCCCCCCAACATCAGCTCCCCAACATACTAACTCCACACAAGCAGGGTTAGCATTGGTTGAAGACAGGTGCACTATCGACGTGCAGTACGCTTTTAGTACACAGCGTCACCGTTGCCCCCCACATGGGCAATGGGGGTGAAGTGTCTTGCCCAAGGACACAACGCGGTTGCCATAGGTGGGATTCTAACCGAGGACCTCTCGGCTTGCAGCCTGCACCTCTACCTACTGAACCACCGCGCCCCCACCCCCTGCTGTACTACTAATATCAGTGAAAGAACATGAACCACTTTTAGAGATTTTAGGCATGAATGTGTAGGCCTATACAAGGTTGAGATTTCTCAGAAGTGCGTGGGTGGGGGCGCTCTTCCATCCAGGTCAGTGACAAAGAATGTAGAATTCAGGGAGTACTTACCCCCCCCCCCCACCGACCCCCCCCCCCTCCGACCCCCCCCCCGACCCCCCCCCCCCCCCCCCCCCAAAAAAAAAAAAAAAAAAAAAAATCCAAATTCTCATGCACTCATCTGTTTTGCATTGGTCATCACGGTGTAAAAACATGATTACTCCCGTTAGAAAAAATTACATTCCACGCGACTGCTCTGAGTCACCTCTATTACATTCATTTAGTATCATTGCTTTTCGCATTAATTTTATCCGACCGTTGTGTGCACATAGATTATTTATCACCCCATCTCAGACTTTCCAGTACAATCCCTTTTGTTCGCATCATCACGTGTACCAAATATTAATATTTTTTTATTTACATTGTTAGTCAATTACTTTGCGACAGGTTTGCTGAATTACCACATAAAACAACACCCATGAAGAACTATACTGAGTCAAAAAAGAAAGTATAATAAACTTTGAGGAGCAATTTTTTTAGTATTATCAACTTTAATCCCAAACAAATTATTGTAAATTCATTCATGTAAATTTATATTTCGAGCCTAGCTGTAAGAATTTGCATAATTTCATGTTCTTTCATGTTCTTACTGTTGCCAGCGTCACGTCAGGACGTCGCAATTCAGACAAGGGGTGAAATGAAAAGTTCACACATGCAGTCAATAGAGTGTATGTCCATCGTTTGCCTCTTGGATGGCAAGAACCCGATAAGTCTCTGGATGTCACCCTGTGTTATTGCGTTCCACTCCTGCCTTAGAGCATTACGTAAATCGCCACGATCATGAGGTCGTACCCGACGGTCCAACTGATCCCCAAAATGCTCGATTGGCGACAAATCTGGTGAAAGTGGGGGCCAGGGAAGAAGTTCGATGCTCTGTTCCTCAAGAATGTCACGACAGATACGCGCAAAGTGACATCGAGCATTGTCTTGCTGGAATAACTGCAATCCGACGTTAGCGTTGAAGAAACGGGACAACAACAGCGTTAAGAATTTCGTCCCGAAATCGCTGTTCATTCAGATTACCATCGATGAAGATCAACTACGATCGATGGTGCAAGGAAATTCCTGCCCAAACCATTACACTACCCCCGTCGAAACGGCCGCATTCCCGATGCAAGCATCAGAAAACCGTTCTCCTCGTTGGCGATACACTCTTGCCCTACCATCAGCGCGCCGTAGACAAAATCGCGATTCATCCCTAAAAAGAATTGTGCGCCAACGCTGCTGAGTCCAGCGAACACTCTGACGTACCCATTCCATTCTGACAGTACGATGACGTTGGGTAAGGTTTGGTCCGTGGTATGGACGCCTACTTTGGATGCCGTGTTTCGCGAGTCTGTTGCGGACAGTTTGTGCTTGATTCTAGTTCTACCAGGAGTAATTGCAGCTGTCCTTGTCGCCGGAAGGAAGCGATCCCGCACGTGAGACGTCCTGGTGTGTCGGTCTTGTGCAAGGGTCGTAACTCTTGGTCGAGCTGAACACGATCGGTCGGCAGTAGCTCCAGTGGTTCTATACCTTCCATTGAGGCGGTAAATAGTGGCCACAGTGACTCCGAACTCAGCAGCGAGCTCATCTGGCGGTATCCCAGTCTCATGCATACCAATGGCACGCAACTTCTGATTTTCGGTTAACCTTGGCATTTTTTAAAATGTCGGAAGACAAAAACTAGCGTGTTTTCTCAATAACCCAGGCTCTCTAGCACAACATAACAGACTGAAAATTGTCGGTCACCCATTCAATTTGACATTCTCGGGTTGCACGTGCTATTTTGAAAACCGTAGCAAAATCGTATACGAGCAACATGTCATTAAACTCTTTGCACGACTTCTTGTCCACAGACATATAACATTAGAACTATTATATTTCATCCTTTATATGCTATTTTTTCACATTTGTTTCTGTTATACTTTCTTTTTTGACTCAGTATTTTATAGAACATAGTCTACGTACATAGATGTACACAGAAAAACCTAGGGCATATTTACATTTTAAAATTCACAGTCACAGTACTGAAATCACAAAAGCAGACAGAAAAAATAATTAACCAGATTGCTGATCGCGACTGAGCCACAATCCGATTGAAGCTTTTGTCAACAGTCCCCACCCCCAAATACTTTAGAGTCTCATCTGTCAAAACATGAAATGCGAGAAAATTGCACTGTAGATTCTATGTGTACGTTGGCTACCTCCCTCCACCACCACCAAAAAGAAATTGAATTTATTGAAGTTAAAAAAATATGAGTAATAAATAAACAAACAAATGAGAAAGGAAAAAAAAGGAAATTAAAATATAATTAAATTACACAACATATATGAGTGACAAATAAACAAATAAATGAAAAATAAAAATAAATGAAATTAACTGTAAAAAAGCGAATGAAACGGTACAAAAAATATAGACTGTGGGTTTTGTCCACCTTTGAACTTGTAGTTTTAAAAATAAACGGTTTTGTCCCGGGAAGGCTTCATCTGCTGTGAGTTTTGTCCTACAACCTATAAGTTCCATGAGTCATTATGGCATCTGTAATGTTCAGATTCAGATTCAGAATCAGATAATTTATTCTCAGTATACATAGATGGTTGCAATTACAATAATGCTTACAAATACATATAATTCATAAGTTTAGAGAACAGTATACTGTAGGGGATGGCATAGCCAGATTGACTGTCTACCTGTCACCACCCCCCCCCCACCCTCCCTTGGAATGGTGTGTAGTAGTTACAAACAGACTGTGACCAAATGGTGCTTATTCAAGAAAAAAAGAAGAAAAAGTTGGAGTGGAGCTCGAGTGATTTCATGTGAAGATGTAATAGCGGAATGTTTTCCAGCACAGAAAAGCCAAGGGAGATTGGTGGTTAAGGATTAATACATTGGTACCAAACAAGCTGTTCTGGTAATTGTCACAAGACATTACTCGACGCTAAGGCCCTTCAGGTACTCCATGAATTTCTGGGAGTGATAAAGGGATAAGACTGCGTTCACTGGGCGTTCTTGACGGCAGGCGAATTCAGAGGGCATCACGCAGAGGTTGTTCAATGAACGCGCCTGCAGATCAGGCTTGCGTCTTTCTTGTTCTTGAATAACGTACTGCGCACTTGCATTAATGTATTTCATTAATCTCTTTGGACTTAGCCCCTTTGACAGATAGCTACTAGGAGCTTTGCGTTCTTAGGATTAACAGTATCGTTGTGTCGATATTATTGACAACAGACTCCTATTGGGGGTGTTGAACGTATTCTTTGGCGTACTTGTTGGACAGTCGGTGTGCGCAGCAAGTTTGGCCAGGACGAGGGTTCCAGATAAAAGCAGAGTAGAGGGTACGTCGGTTCCGTTATGTAAACACCTATTATAGTTATTCCTGATTACAAGTTTACTACGTACAGCCCGGACAATAACGATTATCACAATTGACAAAGTGGAATATGATGAAAGAAACTTGGAAGTCAAGTTTTTTCTTAAACTCTTTTCTGTTACTGGTGTTTCGAGTGGTGTCGTCGAGAGCGTTCCAAAGTTTCAGAAAGGAGTATAAAGGGAGCTTATCTAGAAATTTGGTCCGTGTTTTCTCCAAATGGTCTGGTACTCCTACCAGATTGATTGTCTACGACACTAAATATATCATTAAATGACGCCGGTAATCTACCATGTTTCCAGTCAAAAGAGGAACGGTAAAGCATGTAGTTTAAACTAGTCATCAACCTTAAGTAATCTGTCTTTCCTGAATGGGAGGTCTGTGTGGGCTTTGTATTTTCTGTTGTTAATTATTCGTAGTGATCGCGTTTGCATGTTCACAAGCGTCTTAGTCGCCCTGCAGCTACTCCATACCCGGATTCCATATAGTAGTTGACTGTGTATTAAGGCGTAATATAGTATTTTCATGACTCCATGGGGGAGAATTCTCTTAACTTTGTTAAGACTATAGTTCGCGAGTGCTATTTTAGAACATAATTGTGATATGTGAGCCTTGTAGGTCAAATGTTCGTCAATGTTTATTAAAAAAAAAAAAACTTCAGGGGTTTTTCGGCTTCAGTGGTCCCAACCTTTTTTATTATTTGGTTATTTATTTTTGGCTCTTGGCAAACATTATTATTGCTTCTTTCATTTGGGTTCAATACAATGTACGAGGTTTTTTTCGTATTCAACATTAGTTGGTTTGCAGAACACCATTCAAATAGTTTTTTAATTTTATCATTAAAAATACGTTGTTATGGGATTATTATGGGACCCTGAGTAGTGCGCAGTAGTGTCATCAGTAAATGATAAAATGTTGAGTGAGGGTGAGTTGCTAATGTCGTTGATATAAAGAAGGAAAAGCACCGGTCCTAGAATTGAACCCTGCGGAACACCACAACACTGGTTGGCAAGGTCTGATTTATGTTCTCCATACAAAACATACTGCAGCCTATTAGTCAAGTAGCTTCTGAACCATCTGTTAGTGATACCACGTATGCCATACTTTTCCGGTTTGCCTAATAGTATTTCATGATTTACGTGTCAAATGCTTTAGATAGGTCCAGGAACAATGCCAAGGTACTGTTCTTGTCCGGTTTATTATTTTCTATTCCGGTGCTTTTTGGGAGCTGTAGAACTGGGTAAATTGTACTATGACGCTTTCGGAATGCGTATTAGTGAGGGTATAAAATATTAAACCTGTTTAGGAAGTTTACAAGTCTCGTCTCCATGAGCTTTTCTGTTATTTTTGAGAATACAGGTAGTATACTGATCGGTCTGTAATTAGCAAAGCTGTACCCGTCACCTGTAAAAACGGGTATCACTTTAGCAATTTTCATCCCGTCCGGTACTATGCCAGTAATGTAGGAAGTATTAATAGTATGTGCGAGATGGTGAACTACTTCATTTACTGTTTGTGTTTAGAAGACGTGTGGTGATGTCGTTACAATCTTTCGACAATTTAGGCTTCATTTTATTCATCACGTGTCGAACTTCTATTGGGTTAGTAGGAGTTATATAAAATTGTTTGGAACGTCGTTGTTCATATAGTTCAAGTAAGACTTATTTGATTTCGGAATCTTTTCGGATATTGTTTTTCCGATGTTCACGAAGAAAATATTGAATTCTTTTGCTATGTCGCGGGCCTCATTCTATGCATTCCTATGCACACGCACTTTTGTGTGGTAATTCGACGCACCGCTACCAACTACATACGATGGAAAGTCTGAAATGCACAGGGTGTCTGATGTTTTAAAACATTGGATTAGCCATTTTCATGTGAGCTTTCCAAACGTGATGATAAATAGGGAATATAAAGTTTAAATAACAGAAAATGTTACCATTTAGGCATTTTGATATGCAAATCCATTCATCATTGATATCATACATCCCTGCATGTATGTAAATTCAAGGTCTTTGATGGGAAATTACTGACATTTCATTGAAAGCCCAGACACTAATTGCCAAACGAACGGTTTGTACACCTCCGTTCACTACAGTATTTAATACTTTTCCCCTTTTTGTCGTTAGTACAGACTTTGTATTGTTCGCTACCATTTTTACGTCGTTGAAACATGACGTCGACCTTGCCATTGACGTTATACAATTTTGCCTATTCAAATCACGCGATCACAGCCTCTATTCCTTCTCTTCTATTGGCATTACCACAATGGATAAGCGGAAAATACGGAAACCGGAAGTTGGAACTCGCGAGGCGGAGTATATTTTGAGCGATCGAAGTTTTGGAGCGTGAAATTTCAAATCGATCGCTACTTTACCATTACCACGTATAGTCATGTAGCTAAACGTCGACAGGCTGCTGAATTAATAAACACACTGATTTCTTTGACATCACCCTCGCCTCAATAACTGTCCACCTAATTATGCCCGCACACGATCCTCAGTTGCATAATCGGACAGAGATGCGATGCAATCAAGCTGTTTTTCTTTGTTCTTGCTAACCGATTAAATAGACATTGCGTGCAAGCCAGAGCCTTGTGGGGGCTGTCATCGTTGTCCGCATGAGCGGCTGTCTTGTGACATCATTACCATGGCAACATGTGGTCTCACTGCGCGTGCGCGGCGCCTGTTTTAGGTGACGCACGTTTCCGCCGTCCATTTTTACCATGGTCGCCGCCATCTTGGTTGCTAAAGGGGGCAGGCGGGTGTTATCATGATAGTCCGGATGAATGGCTCTTATGACATCATTACCATGGTAGCACGTGGTCTCAATGCGCATGCGCAGCGCCTGTTTTTTTAGGTGACGCACGCTTCCGCCGTCCATTTTTAAAATGCGCGCCGCCATCTTGGTTACTAAAGGTGGCATGCGGGTGTTGTCATGGTAGTCCGCATAAGCAGCCATTTTGTGACATCATTACCATACTAACATGTGGTATCACTGCAGCGCCTGATTTTAGGTGATGTATCCTTCCGCCGTCCATTTTGACCATGGCCACGCCATCTTGGTTGCTGAAGGTGGCACACGGGTACCATGGAGTTCAGTGGCTTCCTTGTGGGCGGGGTGCGTTTTAAGGGTATGTTTTATACAGCGGGAGTTTGTTCATGCTCTGTAACAGTACAAGAGCAGCGTATGACGACAGTACAGAAGAATACCCTGATTCGAAGGCTTTCCAAGGGTTTCAGCCCTGTTTCCTCATACTATAGGCCGACTACACTCACTTGGAAGAATACTAGACGGGTAGATCACATAAACTAGGCTATGTTCCATTCGATGGAGCACTCCAGGAGAGCAGCCGAGCCTATCATTTGGAACAGTTTATGCCCGTTTGTAGGCTTTCGACCCTTCTTCTCCCTGATAGACTCTGTTCTACCTTGTCGACTCGAAGGGCCCGAGCCAAGGATCTGTGGATCAGTCCCTCGAAGAGGGACTCCTCGAACGACTTTTACACATGGGCCGTTGAGGAGCAGCTCGAGGAGCAGCTACTCGAACGACTCGATGCGATCGAGCAAATTAGTAATCGAGTAGCTGCTCCCCGAGAGTGACTCCTCGAACGGCTATTCTAGCAGCTTCGAGCAGCTGCTCGAACAACTCTTCGACTCATCGGTTTCAATGATCACTAGTGATAGCCACTAGCAATCAGTGGTGATCGCGACAGGAGATTACAAGTATTGGAACCTAAGTGAGGTAGAGGATGGTAACCCTACCTGATAAACCACAGCCTCCCCACTTGACCCAGTAGCTGACATTTCTGATGTGACCTGCCCCAGAGAGCTTGGCCAAGAGGTCCAAACTTGCTCCACTCGGTCACTACCCTCACCCCATAAGTAAATCTATCAGACCTATTCTAGAAGCACTGGCGTCCTCTACTCGCACCAGTGACCAACGATCTTTAAGTCCTGACCGTTCCGGCGATATAGTTGTATTTCCGTTCCCATTCTTCCAGACGCCTATCCCCCACAAGCTCCAAAGAGTCGTTCGACAGGTCAGTCGCTGATGACTGGTGGGGGCGGGGTCATTGAGGATCACTTATCATTAGGTGCCTGGTCATCTGTGATCAGTGATTGCGGGACATATAGTGATCATTTAATGATCATTAAAACTTAGATGAGTAGAAGAATCATTCTAGGAGTCACTCGCTGGGAGCAGCTCCTCGATTAGTCATTTACTCGATCGCTACTCCTCGATGGTCAATTGTAAGAGTCGTTCGAAGAGTCCCTCCTCGAGGGACTGTTTCGTGGATTCTTGGCTCGAGCCCTTCGAGATAACACAGTAGGACAGAGTCGATCAGGGAGAAGGGTCGAAAGCCAACAAACTTGAAGTGGCACAGTGTTTTAGGGGCACCCATGAATAGAGTTTCGCCCTTTAAAATTGTGTTGAAAAAGCAAGAATATGCAAGACCCAATACTTAATTGTAAATGTACAGAGAAAATAATTCGTCTCGATATTTTTATTGTAGTTACTCGGAATCTGCCATTCTCTGTACAGCTCGACACGTTCTGGGTTTGTTTGCTGTGAATGTTATATGTTCGTTTACCCTCGTCACCATGCAGTCGCTTTATGTCGCTTTAGGGGCGTGCGATAGATAGTTTTTACCTTTACCTGAAATTCTAACATGGAAGAATTTAGGCATGTAACGATTTAACGCTTTCAATCCTAAATCCCTCAGTGGAATCACACATAAATACATATACTGTACAAATGAACTGGTGCAAATGTGATGTGTGGGGTAGAACAGCTATACATTCATCTTATAGCCCCTGGGCTGTAAGATGAATGTATAGCTGACCTACACGACGGGGTTTGTTTTTCCGGAGGACAATAAACTTGAAACTTTATTATTTTGGTAACATTATCCCATGAGAAAATGGTAGCAAATTCAAATAATTACATGCCCAAACGCTTCCATGTTCGTATTTCAGGTCAGTGCTAATATTTTGTTAAAAATGCTATATAACGTGCCCGAGCTGACAAATCGTAGATGTCGATCGAGTTAATCAATTTTCCAGCATAATTTTGAGACGTTTGTGTGTGAGCACCTTTCCGTGGTTGCATTGCTGTTCAGATGATTACACCCTTCGTGTCCCGAGAAGGAGCGCCATACGGGTCTATTTTCTCCTCTTTTCGCAGCGAAAACAGTCTTTCTGCGCGGTCCTTGTGATCAAAGCTGTGGTCAGCGGGGTTATACCGTCGACGTGAGATGGGTTAATACAAACACACTGCTGCAGGCGATTTTGGTGCCCTAGTGATAAACTGTGGGGTTCATTGGGTAAACCTTGGCCTTGCTTGTATGCATGTAGAACGGTCTCTCACTCTCCATCCTCTAATACGAGTAGGTTAGTTTTACTCAAATGCGAGGCGTGGTTGCCAATATTCTTGTCCCACATGGTCTCATATGGTATGGCCCCAAAACGATGTAACCGGATTTGGTCCAATCTTAAGTGTTTGTTATCGCGAGCTGATTGGTTAAAGTAGCTTGCTGTTCAGATAAAGATAGATAAGGCAATAACGATTACAATACTAATATTGTTTTCGTGGAATTTGTGGAAAGGAAATATCTAAAATTCCTTATTATTACAGTTTTCCTCAAACCATTTAGTTTCTGGTCTTGGTGAGCGAAATGAAATGTCACTTTGCCCAGTGTTTGGTTTACCGTGACGTGAAACCGACAATCCGGCCATCGCAACTTGACGCACAGAAATTTAGAGAAAACTATTGCCGACAACTAGGCGGACAGTTATTGAGACTAGGGTGATGTCAAAGAAATCGGCGTTTGTTAGTTTAGCAATCAGTCAACGTTTTGCTATATGACTATGTGTGGGGATGCACCCGCCTATCGATGGACACTTGGTTATCATTTGATAAATGCTAAATGGTGCGATAACTGGCGTTTCGAAGATCGAGCATGGTGTTTGTCTGATAAAACTCACTATCGTGATAATTTTTGGTCGCGGGCAATGTGGGGCGACCACAATATACTGCACTAACAATGTCACTAGCCACGAGCTCTATAATACGACGAAAAACGGTAAAGTAGCGATCGATTTGAAATTCCACGTTCGAAAACTTCGATCAAAATATTCTCTGCCTCGCGAGTTCCAACTGCCGGTTTCTGTATTTTCCGTTTTTTCCACTGTGGAGAGTAAACAAGACGCATTTATTTTAATTAAAATTAACATATTTCACTGGCAATCTGCCATCTCCAAACAGAAAAGTTATTTTCGAAAGAGAAGTGTGAAAACCCAAATCCGCTTCAATCTCGCCTTTGTTTTCAAAACAACTAGTATTATCACAACCACCTCCTCCAAAACCCTCTTCAGTGCCACCGCCAATCTCATCTGCTTGAAGCAGGGGAGACTGATGCCGACAGTGAAGAGGGGTGTGATGTTGAAGGAGGTAGTGAATAGTGATACTAGTGATTCTGAAAATGAAGAGGAGTTTAAACTCTTAAGCGGGTAAAGATCTGTTGAAGATGGGAAGGGGGGGGGGGGGGGGGGGGGGCTCCAGAACTGGTTGAGAGCCACAGTTATTTGGTGAAAAGGGTTTGTCAGGAATCAGGTCTGTAAAGCTTTAAGGCGTGGAAGGGCTGGCGAAATCCAACAAAGGGGGCTGCTTTTCAGTTCAGAAAACCTCTGTTCAATACAAACAGTGCCACGCCTGATTCCCGGTTCTTTGATATAGATTTCCCGGATATGGGGACCGGCTTTCGAAACCTGGAGCCCGCAATTCCTGTTCCCGGGATTAAACCCTGCTGGTGAATTTTTCTAGTCCTTTTTCTAATGGTGCTTGTTGATCTTTCAGTTCATTTTTAACCGGTAGATTGCTGGAATCCCATAGTTGGGCTTTATTCTGAAGTCCGTGTACCCCAACTCAAAGGGTTCATATTCTGTCTTTGTTCTTCACATTGTCTCTGATGTGACATTACTTAGTCTGCATTTAATTACCTCGCATAAATTGTAACAAGTCCAAGACATTTGAACAAATTCTGACAACTAAAAACAATTTAGCACTCTACCCAGTTAATAAGCATGTCGCATAATAAAATTGTGTCGATTATGTTAACCAAAGTATATGATTTTGAGTTTACTAGGTTTTCTTTTCCACGCACGTAGCCATGTTACTAAATTTAGGGGGGCAAGAGTAATATCTAGAGGGGTTAGTTCAGCTATCTGAACATAGCGGCTACCCCGTTCGTAGAGGGGTATCCACTACGTTAAGATCACTCAGCTACTATGGGCATATAGACTAGGGTGCGAGTAGTAGATGTGGTAACCGGGCCTGTTTGGCCGGACCTATGAAGTGACGTCATAGTCACACGACCCAGTGACGTCATGTTTGGTTGTCATGGTAAACCGTGTGAGCGGCCATCTTTTGATGTCATTACCATCGTAATGATAAAACTCACTATCGTGATAGTGCAGCGCGTGTTGTAAGGGTGATATGTGTTTCCGTCGGCCATTTTGTACACTCGAGGCCGCCATCTTGGTTTCTAAGTTAGCACGTGGTTGCTATGTTACCCAAAGGCCTACAATATGACAGGCGTATGTTTGTAGGGTATATTCGATTGGATAAGAGTAATTTCCCGATTCGTAGAATTACCCAAATAAACCCGATAATCCCTCCAAATCACCCAAAACGACTTTATTTGCTACGGATTCTTCAAGAATCCTACTTATAATAGTAGCATGTAGTGCTATAGTATCGAGACGCCCTCCCCCCGGGGGGGGGGGGGGGGGTAAGTTCGATTGAATAGGAGTAGTTTATCTGGTTCGGACTCCTGCAGAATCCTCGTTTACTCTGTAGAATTACCACAAACAACCCAACAATCCATCCAAATCACCCAAAACGACCTTTATTTGATACGGATTCCCCACGAATCCTACATACCACTGTAGGACGTAGTGCTATCGGACGAATTCTTTTGTATAAGAGTGTTTCTCGGGTTCTGATTCCGACAGAATATTTGAATACTTCGTGGAGTTACTACAGACAAGCCGATAATCCCTCCAGATCACCCAAAAGGACATTTATTTGATACAGATTCCACACGAATCCTACTTATAACAGTAGCACGTAGTGCTATCGGACAAATTCCTTTGCATAAGAGTCCTCCTCTGGTTCTAATTCTGGCAGAATCTTTGAATACTTCGTAGAATTACGACAAACAAGCCGATAATCCCTGCAAATCATCCAAAACGACTTGATTTGATAAGAAATCTCCACGAAGCCTACTGATAATAGCAGCACGTAGTGCTATAGGACATTCCTTTGTATAAGAGTAGCACGTAGTGCTATCGGACGAATTCCTTTGTATAAGAGTAGCACATATTGCTATAGGATTCTAAACAGAATGGAGTGTGTTCTATTGTACAAGAGTAATTTTATTTGGCTCGGGTTTCCAACTGAATTCTCCTTTTGTCCCCAATAATTAACCAAAATAACAACAACATTCTAATTTCTTTTATTCAACAACAAAGTACAACTTTTTATGGAAACAGTTTCTTCTATGGTATGTAGATTGTCAAATATTCATAAATGGTCTTTCTGCAGGTTGGGCATCTTCTCGGTGGTCTGCAACAGTCTTTGCACAGGCATAAATGATTACATGGTCGAGGAGCGACATTGGCTCCCGCTACTAAACACACACTACATTTCGTCCTCCATGACTCTTCTTCTTGTGTCCATATCTTCTTTGAAGGCCGTTTCTTCTTCTTGGACTTTTCCAACGTCCATGACTTCAGGTGGTAAATTATGAATGTAATAACAATCTGCAGAATATTTTCCGCGTTCTTCTATTACATCATCTTCTGTTTCCCCAAAACGAACAATAATACCACTGTGAAAACATTGAGTTCTGTCTCCTGCCCTCAAATAAAAGAATCCAGCTTTTGTCAGATCATTCGGGGTTTTCACACTTTCACTTGGTAACATGAAGTCGAAAGTCTTGAGACGGTTTTCCTCCATTGCATATTTGATGTGTTTTGGTGGTCTCTGTTCTGGTGTCTTTTTATTATAGCTACATTTTCACCAGGTAATAGCTGCTCCAGTACAGGTGGTGGAACATCACGAAAATACAATGTCTCTTGGATTTCTTGTTTCTCGGTTTCTTGATTTATAATCATTCAGCACCATCTGTATCAAAGATGGAATAGTGAACATTCTTCAATCCTTTTGTATCTTCATTCTTCTCGAGTTTTCTTTCTCTCTTTGGTTTGGGTTCTCCTATTTCAAGACTCCTCTTCTTTGCTATATCCACCGCTTTGGTCACTTGTTCCCAACCTCTCGTGGTAAATTGGAACCCAACGTCGTTCTTGAACAACTGAATCTGTAAATTGTTGTGGAGTTTGAAGGCGATCACATTGATAAACATCCTTCTTCTTTGGCTGTCGAAACACAAATGAGATGAAAGCCAAGAGCGCCATATTTTATAGTTGTTCTGCAATAGAGCAACGTCTAGTGGCAAGTTTCTTCTATGAGGTCATTAACCAACACATTATTATCCATTAGATCAGTTGCAAACATGTTGGATATGGTTTCCATTGGTACACCGTGACAGCGATGTTTCAAGGGAAACAGGCAGTATTGTCCACACACTGGTAATGGTCCCTGAAGGCGTTTGTCAGAACACCTGAGGCCCCGCAAGGCCTGGGCTGACGTGGTGTTATTTAGTCCCGCTGATGAAGTTGCAGGAAAATTAGACCAACGTGGAGGGTCGGAATCCAAGTGTCGCGAACTCGGCGCAGGGAGCTGAGTTAGACCGACGCCGTGATTCCTTCTCTGCCAAATTGGCCTGAAATAGGTTCGATTTCCGTTAGGTGTGATTCCTTATCACTTCAGGCTGTGTAATGGAAAGAATGACTTAAAGTAACAACGATTCTTTTATTTACACATAAAAATAAAGCCGTTTCAATATTTCAACAATCAACAATTCGATTCTTTTCACAGAAATTTGGTTGCTAGGGTTCAATAATTCTCAACAATATAGTCATTCTATAGCCCTGTACTGGCACTATAGTCTACACACTGGAAATCTTACTACCGTGAGCTCGCCATAAGAGCTTCACAAATCTGAAATGTTACTACTGTGAGCTCGCCATAAGAGCTTCACCCGCTTGGGCTCAAATGTCAACGTCTGCGCGTAACTGTACCTCTGGCTGTCGGAGGGTTCCGACCAGCAATGTTCGTCATCTATAAAGCCACCGTACTTCTGATTTGGGTCAGATATTGTCTACTCATACCTTATGTTCCTTTTGAAAGTCCTCCGTGAAAGTCCTATTGAAATATTCACCGTTCCTGGTTGAATTCACGATTCACAAATGCCCCTTTTTGTGCTAGGGCGAAATTGTCACTCACCGATCTCCAGTCGGTATTACGATGCTTCGACAGCAAAACAAACTACTCAGAACGCAATCAGTCTGACGCTTCAAAGGGTTAATACGCACAATACAATTAACCTACACTTCTGACTATTGCAGGCTGATACCTGCTACTCGACAATCTAAACTTTAACGTTTCACCTTGAGTTTTTCCTTCTCAACGAATTTGGCACTGTAGCCGCCTATCACCCTTAAGCTAAATCAATCGTGGAATGCCCTGTCTGGCGATTCCAGGCGTTTCAGGGTCCTGTGATCGAAGGTACCCCTATACCAGGAAACAGAGTCGCCTGCCCTGGACTTCACCAACTTGTGTGTGACCCCAAGTGTGTGTCTAATGCTCTGCTCTTCAAGGTATATATACTTTTTACCCTAAACTGTCAGGTGGACGGACGCTCATCTGGCCATCTGTCAAAACGGTGGGAGATGACGTATATCGAGGCAGAATCAACACAAGTCATCTCGCGTGTGACTTAACGGTGATTTCACTTGTCGAGAGAATCGATTCGTTTCTGCCAGTCATTGTCATGACAGACATTTCTATCTTTTAGAATCTCGTTTCTCAATTGGCCGTGACGATATCCTGCCACGAACTGATTACGTCTCGTAAGACTCGCGACTACTGTATGAATTAAATGAGATTAGACCTTATCTAACATACCGTTTCTCCCCTGGGTCCCTGCGCTGAAGCTGGATATACACCACGTGTGTTTTTTCCATGTCCAGCTTCACAGAGAAGTGAAATTCACGTAGGGTTTTCGCCTTGATGCGGAATAAATTTTGAACTTACAATACCTTTAAATATGAGGCCCCTTGCCCCTATATTTAGGCTGGCTTTGCCCTGACAGCGTTTTGTATCGTGCTTCCAATATCTGAAATTTTAGTTCAGGAAATTCTCGAATGGTCTGTGTTGTGGTGGTAATCCATAAGAATCAAAGTACTCTGCGTTGTGGTGACTCACAAAGAGTGCCACCCAATGTTATCCTTTTCAGTGGACTATCAAAGCCACTGGTCAGTGATCTGGTAATGTTTTTGGTAATCTGTTTCTTGCAAATACACCCAAACATATTCTCTTCAAACATCTATCTGATCGAAGGGCGTTCTCCAACTGCAACGTGTTCATGTCGAGTAATCGAAGATTACTTATCTATTCTTATCCCCTTCTTTGATGTTCTGGAATTCTGCATACACTAGTATGTTGAATGTGGTTGGTAATGGGTTTTCGAAATGGACTTCTAGTCTCATGGTTTCTCTCTTCACCAGATCGAAGTGTTGTCCATGTGATAGGTCTGGAGTCAAGTCGAATACGAATAGGTTGTATTCATTTATGTACTCTTCTCGGCTGATGTGGTTTCCTTTATTCTCGTACATGTTCCCACTCCCTTGGAACAGGGTCTCAAAACATCTCACCACTTTTTGTTGTTCGAATCGAGGTAGGAATGGTTTGGCAGGATTCTTCTGGCCGTCCACGTACAAAGCTAAGTAACTGATGTTGTAGTTCTTGAAATTATATGAATTCTTTGAGAAGTTTCCATTGAAAGCATCGTTGTCTACACATCCTACCACGATGCGTTTAGGTAGTTGGCCGAAAAATAAATTTTCTTGCATAATTCTCAAATTTCCTTTTGGACCTGAAAACATCTTGGTTTCCACATGGTTGATGGGATATTTTGCCGTTGTTTTTGTTAATGCTTTCTCGTGAGCCATTCTCACGAATGATTGGAGTCTCTCTTTGTGTACAAAACGGACACGTCTTTTTGATCTTGAATGCTTCGGCATTGGCCATCAGTGGGAAAGCATCTTTGGCTCTGTTCATTTTTACATGAACGTTAACTCCATTCAGCAAGTAACGAGTTTGGAAAAACATATCCAAATGTAATCTCCCAGTCATGTCCACGATTTTAATTTTATCTATAAATTTCTTTCGAAGAATAAATCCCTTGTTATCTTCTGTCAAATCTTCCATGTGTCCGGCCGTATCCTTGTACCATAATGCATTAGTCAGTTGTGACTTCTTGGCAGCTGAGCCATAACTCAACAAATTTTCTTTGAAAGCTCTGTAGAGATAAGTGTTGTTGGAAGGAGATACCAGTTTTTCATTCAAGCTGATATCGATTTGATTAAATAAGGAGTGCATCCATAAATTGACTGGGCCCACATTGGTATCGGGTGGAATTGAAGCTCCATTGGAATCTACAACCGTTGTTTTAACATACAAATATGTCTGTGCCAAATTCAAATAATCATTTCCTAATTCTGCAATGTGCAATTGTATTGGGTCATTGTTTCCCACCCATTGCCCATGTTCCACACCACTCTGCGTTGGTGGTATGGAAAACAAGTCGAGTTCGCTGTTGACACACTCATAAGATTTTTCATTGATGAGAGCCATCATGCACCGAGGAAGTCTTGTGTCTGTACAGTTCAACTTCTTTTTGTCGATTTGCCGGTTTTGCGTGGTGCGGGCCTTTTTATACCTTTCCTGCCGGTTGTTTTCGACCCTCCAACCACTTCATTCTAAGTACTCACACCAGCCTCATTGACTCTCTTGATTGCTGCCTGTTTACATTTTCCCTTCAATGACATCTTCAGAAAGGCTGCTCCTTTTTCACGAGCTGTTTTCCTACGGTCCTGGCTGTAGTTTTCAATAAGGGTAACACGACGTTCTTCAGTACTCCCAATATACTTCCCAAACCATAACCTCTCTGTATCTGAGCTCCAGAAAAAGCCGGTAGACCGTTCCCAGATCGTTTCGTGTAATATTCTTCGTATAATTTGGACTTTCAGCAGTAAGTCATGTTTATGTGAAATGAAGAGATCTACGATTTCGGAAATGAAGTGTCATTCTCACTTTTCTGAACTCGAATGGCACTGTGGATACTGTGTCGTCCCTTACATACACCCGGACGGTGCTGACATTTTTTCGTTCCACTGGTACATTCTCAAACGTTTTGGGGATGATGTTCCCATATTTTCCACGTACGATACGAAGAAGTGGTATTCTTGTATCTCCCACGACTTGGTCACGAACAAAGTCACAGTACACGTAGAGTGAATAAAATCCTTGGTTGACATCAGCAACTCTGGAAGAATTGTAAGTTCCTGATTTAAAAACACACTCATTATACCCCAAAATACTTTGAAGAGTAGGGCTCAATGTGATTACGACTCCATCTCGTACCGTGACACTAACTTTACCAGTTACTTCATGCAATTCAAATCTACCTTATCGTGATGAGGCAAGAGTAATTCTTTAACACCATTGATATCCCGTATCACATCAGCAGGATCTGATTAACGACCTTCTTTCAGACTAAGTCGATAATTCTTTTTCGAAGACCAGAACACTGTAGCGAAAGCTTCTTCTCTACGAATATTGAACCTAGTGTTTGGATATTGGATCTCTGCCAGACCTACTTCCCATTCCCTCGTGAGATTCACTGGTTGTGATAACTGAGTGTGTACGTAGTCAACGTGTTTTCGGGAAACACGTTCATAGAACTGTTACCTAGTAGAGTCAAATAAAACATTAATTTTTCTTAATGGTTGGATTAGGCAACAAATATCATATGCTACCACTCACATTCCACAACTTGCTGCCTGTGTTCTCGAGAGTGAGATTAACGACACTGGTAATGATGATAATGTACAAAATGATTATTTGTGAAAAGTAAGTGATCTCGCTCCTTGGAATTCTTTTGCAAAACAGATGCCAAGATCCGTTCGATCCTTCTTCCATTTTGGAGAAACCCAACAGGTTCACTTCCTTTTATAGGTGAGCTGACTCTACTTGGTCCACAAATTGAACGAAGCGGGATATCCTCACCATTTCACTGATAATTCTCTGTTCTTACCTCGACCACGTTTTCTGAGTACGCGTCCGATTTTGTATATATTTTTGTGTGCGACTCGCTGAAGTTCTTCAGAAAAAACGACCCGTTCAATATTTCCCACCATCAACTTGTAAGGCATATGTGACTGGATGACCTTCTTGATAGCTACCGCTGTGCATAACTCTTCGGTCCAATTGGGCAAATACCCATTTTCAAAAGTTTTCTTGACTTTACAGATTCTTACCCTGTCTCCCACTTTGAACTTTGGGGCCTTGTGTTTTATGGGTTTGCCATAAAGTTTCTGCCAAACCCCTTCTTGATTTTCAAAGTTCACGACAATTGGGGCTATACCGATACTATTATGATGAGAATGATAATAAGATTTCACCAAGTTTTGAAGTGGAAAAGTTAGTGTATCGTTATAGGTAAAATATTTCCACATTTTGGTTTTAAAAGTTCTATTGAATCTTTCTGCTATGAAATATTTTGTTTCCAGATTTTGTGTAATGAAAAATTCTACTCCGTGTTGTTTGAGAAAATTTTGAAATTTTCTGTTTAGAAATTCTTTGCCTTGGTCAGTTTGGAATTTTAATGGTTTATGACCTTGTTTGGAACTTTCAGTAAAAGCTTTCACGATGGAATCATCAAGTTTGTTTTTGAGAGGTATGACCCATGCATATTTACTAAACACATCTATACACGTCAACAGAAATTTTGTGTCTTTATTATATTTACTGATATGTGCTAAATCTACCAAGTCAGCATTCCGTTGTGCATCGATACCACTAATGATCACTTTCCTTCTAGGAATTCGTCTCGTGAGTTCCAATGTGTTCTATGTGCCTACTGGCACATAGAACACATTGGAACTCAGGGGACGAATTGTAGAAAATGTACGATGAACAGGTTTGTGAAGAGTGTATGTGTCTTGAGTCTCTAACCATTTCACAACTTGTTTGGTCTTTTTCTTGGACGCTTTCCGAACAGCGTCTATACCACCAAAACTTCCGGGAGCTTCAGGATCGTAGTACAATGCTTCCATGACTGCCTTTTTCAGGTGTCAAATCTATTTATACCCTTCTTCAGTAAACTTTGGCATTTTTGTTTTCTTTCTTGTTTAGGTTTTGCTTCCGACTTTGTCTCGAACTTTGTCTCTCCGACTGTTTCATGAAATCCCAACGTTCTTTATGACCAGTCAATTATTGGGGTATGTTACTATCTCTCAAGGCTTCGACCAACACTTCTCATTCCTTAGATTGGAAAGATTTTCGTCTTCTAAGCAAATCGTTCAGAAGATCTGTTAGTTTAAACAATATTTTATTCAAGATAAGGTTATATGTATACGTTACATAGCAGTATAATAGATTAATAAAAAAAGAAGTTTTGCTTGCAGTATACAAGATAAGAAGTGATAATTATTTCGGTAGATAAACTAGGATTCGGCAGGAAGCCTTAGGCTTATATGACACGTGTCCTACGTTTTATAGCACTTTTCGTGAAGATTATGGCAATGGCCAGTAGTAACAAATAAAACATGTATATCGCAGCCTAAGGGGGTGAGCATTAACGGGCCAATGAATCTGGTTGAACCTCTGATCGTGGACAAGCCCACCACCGGCCCGCGTCATACTAGGTGAGCATTCTAGACGCGTACACGCAGTCACCTGCAACTGCATAATGGCTCACTTTTCTTTACATCAACAGTGCAGCTGAGGAAGAAGAAGAAGAAGAAGAAGAAGAAGAAGAAGAAGAAGAAGAAAAGAAGATGAAGAAGAAGAAGAAGAAGAAGAAGACGAAGAAGAAGAAGAAGAAGGAGCCATGAATATATGGTGCATTGTCTTCAGATAAAGTTGAATAGAAAAGAAGGTCTTGAAATTAAGCAGCTCTATCAATAACTAGATAAGAAAATTGTGGTACATGGCTTTAATCGTGCGGACACCGATAGAGGAATTCTTGATGAAGATGAAGTATGTTCAAAGACAGCTGTCGTCACTCTTCAGAGGAACCGGCCACTCTGTAAGATGAAGTCTTGCACTATATACAAAATTAGGCTGTTCTCCTCGTTACTGAAAAATTCTGAGCCAAAAAGAAGTGTGGTAATATCTATAGTAAAAGGGAGTAAATTGATGGTTCCATTGCGTGCGTTTGGAAACATTGGACAATGAAGAAGGAAGTGTTCTGGAGTCTCAAATTCACCACACTGAAAAGTGGATTAGGTGCGCGATGATTATTATATAAATGGGCATTTAGGCTGCTACAGCGTAACCATAATCTACAGTGGTAAAATTGAGCCGTGCGAGATTTCGTGCCACTGTAAAATGGTGGTGGTCGGAGTTTGCTACTGTTCAAGAAGGTCTTAAAATTACTCAGTGACGAATTCTCGCGAACAGATAAAGGCAGATTATTCCGCCGGTCAGTTACATTAGGAATGAAAGAGGATTGGCATAACTGTGTGCGTCAAAATGTGATTTTGGCGCGTTCGAATATCGAGTGATGGGTTTATTGAGGATATGAGAGGTGGAACTTTATTGGCAATATGAGGAGGCTTTGAGTGGTGATGCATTTTAAAGAAATGCACGAGCTAATCTTTTCGGCGTCTTTCTTGTAGAGTATCCCAGCGTGTTTCGGAGTATAATAAAGATTTACTAGCACTAATTGTTGCCCCTCTAACTATTCTTGCTGCGCCGATCTGGATTTTCGGCGACTTGTCCTGACGAGCAATTATCCCAAACAGTATCACCATATTCAAGTAAAGGCCTGAGAAAGGCAAAGTATATTTTTTCTAAAACATGTCTATCAAGCTCGATCTGTTATATTCGACCCTACCACTGTTTGATCTTTGTGGACTAGTTCGCCCTTCTCATTCCAAGATATATTTGGGTAATTTCTGATACGATTCAACAACAACTTTGCCTTTCTCTTCATAGTCATAGGAACAAAATCGAGAATGTCTTGGTCTTTATTATCTTTCTCAAGTTCGACTTTAATGGGACGAGGAGCCACTGCTTTTTTGTTGAAATGTCAAGTATCTTTGTAAGGCTTGATTATACTGTGTCATCTTGTCATCAGCTGAGAGAAAAGGGGCATCGAGAATATCTCTCATTTGTCGATCCAGTGATGAAACAGCCATGTCATTTGGTTGTCTTGGGGTCTCTTGTAGACGTTCCAATAATCTTGGTTCTACTAAAGTCATCTTCTTTGCATATTACATCATTCAAAAATACCCTTGACAACACCCAGTAGTACAGAAGGTAGTAATGCACCCGAGAATCCCTCTTTCTGCAAGATCTGTCTCTTCCTTTTATCAGAGGTACCTTTATTTGCCACTGCCCTCACTAGTTGTTTCTGACGAACGAGTTTGGTTCTCTGCACTTTGGCCAGAGGTACTGAGTCTACTGACTGCCCCCTTCAAGATATTCGAGACACAGTCACACAAACAAGTAAACAAATCTTTGTCTGCATGTTTTAGTATTGATTTGACGAGTGTGAGTTTCGTTTTAATAAGAAGCTTGAGGAGTGCGATGTTGCGCTTGAGACGGTCAGACATACTTCTGACTTGAGGCAGACTTGCTGTCCCCCCCCCCCCCCCCCTTTATACCTTTTGGAGATATACGTACTCGATTTCATCTGGAAAAATTTGACTTCTCAACCTCATGTGTTCAGGGGTATCTTGTTTGAGATCGATTAAAAGGTAACCATATGGGGCCGAAGAGGCATCTTCAAAAACTTCTCTCAGAAACTGGATACATCTGTGATGCCAAGTGTGTGATCTGAGAACGATCCCTAGGATTTTTAAACAAGACCATGTAATGACAGTTGAGAGCTATAGTCCTGTGGACTTTATTTTTGTCGAATAAATTTTGAACAATGTACATCACACTAATCTTACGGTAATGACTACTTTTAGTAAATAATCTAGATACTCGAACATCTGCATAAGATCATCCAATATGACTAAACTATTTTATTTATTCATCAGAAAGTTGCATATAATACGAACTGCACCTCAGAAGAAATCAGCGACACTTGTCTTTTTCAAATTTCTCGGATGCCATAGAATTAAGAAAGGACGCTGGTTTTGTTTACATTGGCATGGCGGGGGTTCGAACCCACGCCGAGAGAGTTTCCTTCAGCACCAACCGCCTAGCGAAACTATACTGAACCACGCACACCACTCGGCCACCGACAGACCCCAAATGCACCCAAGAATCCTCCTTTCTGCAAGATCTGTCTCTTCCTAGAGGTACCTTTATTTGCCACTGCCCTGACTAGTTGTTTCTGACGAACGAGTTTGGTCCTTTGCGCTTTGGCCAGAGGTACTGCCCCCAAGATATTCGAGACACAGTCACACAAACAAGTAAACAAATCTTTGGGGTCTGTCGGTGGCATTTTATACTGGCTTGGGACAGGTCGAGCTACAAATCTCTGGCCAATGGAGATAAGTCAAATAGCTCGAGTGCATTCCCACCCCTTACAGTTCGTACCAGGACTCTTTTGGGGGAATTTTCAAACTGATATCCCATAAGAAGTGTCCCTCTGCATTTTGTACTGAACTTGGGACAGGGCAAAGTTTCAGCCAATGAACCTCCGGGTTTATTGATCATTGGCCAGAAGATAATGATCAAATAACTTGAGAGCATTACCACTCCCAACAGAAATTTTTTGTTTTTAATTTTCTATAAAAAGTAGAAGGAAATTTATTCTTTGTTCAACAGAGAATGATGATGATGGTGGTGATGAGTTGACAACACGAGCTACTCCACTGGTAAGGGCAACTAAACATTTTTTTTTAAATAAAAAAATAATATAATTAGCCATCATCCGGTTCCAAAAGGAGTTATCTAAGGAATATTAGGTGTGCGCACTGACAGTGGGATAGATGGTGCAGATCTCCGAGAACCTCGAACTGGAAGATGACTAGGAATTGTGCATAACTACAAGATTTTACTCTGTGCTTGCTCAGAGACGTGGGCATATTTTGGTAATACTAAAACCGCGGTTTGTTGGTTGTTTTAGAAAAGAAAAAGAAACCCAAACAGTCGCTGGTTTGGGAGCAGCCCCAGTATGTTATCCATAACGGCCACAAAATGGAAAAAATCCAGCAATATGTGTTTTTGAAGCTGGGGGTCATCCATCAGCCTATAAGAGAGAGTGGATGCTGAGCCTTGGCCGTCTGGTCTGCCTTCAGGGCGAACAGATAGCGGGGTGATGGGAGGAAAAAAACAAAACAAAAAAACACGCACGCACGCACGCACGAACGCACGCACGCACGCACGCACGCACGCACGCACACTCACTCACAGACACACACCCGAAAGCTCTTAAAGGGCTGTTAAATTTTTAATCAAATGTTCATTTATTTAAAATGTACACTCGTCCCAGCCAGGCAAGCTTGTTTCAATCAGAGCCTGGTGTTTGGTGGCTTCTTGTGTATGTTAACAGAAAAGGTAGGTTGTACCAATTCCTCCTACGCTTCGTCTACCATTTTCATGCCTCTTGATAAGAGTGTTGCAAGACAATTTGAAAATGTTCAATCAGAAAAGTTATAGCTAGAGAGAAAGATAGGTATCCGCTATTGAATACTGTGACTGTTGTGTGATTGTTGCTGTGCATGGGGCGAGGGGTGGGTTTCTTCGGAGCCTACTCGCCACGCACAGAGTTGCGAGGCAGTCCTCAGTGGGCCTCTTCGAAGCCCACTCTCTACACACAGAGTTGCGAGGCAGTCCTCACAGACTCAGTCCTAACGGTCTCAATGAGTAGCGAGGCAATCCTCACAGACTCAATCCTAAAGTTCTCAATGAGTAGCGAGGCAATCCTAGTAGTATGTCTCGTATGTTTCGAGGGTAGTTTGCCGGACCCGGTGCCGGACCCCGGAAGTGACGTCATGCCACGTGACCCAGTGCCGCCATGTTGTGTTGTCATGGTAACCCGCGTAAGCGGCCATGTTGTGACGTCATCTCCATAGTGATACGTGGTGTGAGTGCGCATGCGCAGCGCGTGTTGTTAGGGCGATACGTGTTTCCGTCGTCCATTTTGTATACTGGAGGCCGCCATCTTGGTTTCTATGGTAGCACGTGTTTGCTATGTTACCAATGGCTTCTAACAAGACAGGGGTATGTTCGAAAGGTATGTTCCTTTGTAAAAGAGTAAATCTAATTACCACAAACAACCCGACAATCACTCCAAATCACCAAAATCCACCCAATATCACCGAAATTGACTTTATTTGATACGGATTTCCCATGTTATTGGTTTTATTGACTTAGCACGTAGTGCCATAGTACTAAGGGGGTATAAGGGGTGCGTTCGATTGAACAGGAGTAATGTTCTGGCTTTGAATTCGCCCAGATTCCCTTTTTGGATCCCTATCCCATAACGTTGTTCCCATTAAAAGACACGTTCCTTTGGTCATTACCCAGAATTCTCTGCTTCTATCTATATATGCAATACTTTTCGTCTATCTGGCCTGGTTTCTTTGTTCTAGAGCATACTCCAATAGCGTAGAAGAGCCTATTGACTGGAACAGCTTTGCTTATTATTACTATATTTAGCTATTCTAGTCTATTCTTGTTAGTTCTGACCCGATTCCAAGTACTCTTGTTGTTTCATTTATCTAGATCATTTATATAAATTATAACTAACCAATCAGATTGCTTGATTTCCCATAACCTGTATGCAGAGTTATCTCCCTTCTGTATAACAAAAGCCAATATCATTCCCAAAACCAATATCATTCCCAAAGCCAATAAGCTATTGAGCAGTTACTGATAAGTCATTGATCGAACGACTCGAAGCTCATCGAGCAAATGAGCCTTAGAACAATTGCTCGATCGAGTGACTCGGCATATTGCTCGAACGACTCGAAGCTCATCGAGCAAATGAGCTATCGAGTAATTGCTCGTTCGAGTGACTCCTCGAACGACTCTTAGACTCATTTCAGAAAAAGGGGTGCCGAAGGCCATATGTTTTCCAAAGAGGGGTGCCGAAATTGGGGTGCCTTCTGGAAATCCCTTTTTTGTCAAATGAACTATCGAGTAATTGCTCGATCGAGTGAATCGACATCTGCTCGAACGACTCGAATCCCATCGAGCAAATGAGCTAACGAGCAATTGCTCGTTCGAGTGACTCCTCGAACGACTCTTAGACTCATTTCAGAAAAAGGGATTTTCCAGAAGGCACCCCAATTTAGGCTCTTCTACGCTATTGGAGTATACTATAGAACAAAGAAACCAGGCCAGATAGACGAAAAGTATTGCATATATAGATAGAAGCAGAGAATTCTGGGTAATGACCAAAGGAACGTGTCTTTTAATGGGAACAACGTTATGGGATAGGGATCCAAAAAGGGAATCTGGGCGAATTCAAAGCCAGAACATTACTCCTGTTCAATCGAACGCACCCCTTATACCCCCTTAGTACTATGGCACTACGTGCTAAGTCAATAAAACCAATAACATGGGAAATCCGTATCAAATAAAGTCAATTTCGGTGATTTTGGGTGGATTTTGGTGATTTGGAGTGATTGTCGGGTTGTTTGTGGTAATTAGATTTACTCTTTTACAAAGGAACATACCTTTCGAACATACCCCTGTCTTGATAGAAGCCATTGGTAACATAGCAACCACGTGCTACCATAGAAACCAAGATGGCGGCCTCCAGTATACAAAATGGACGACGGAAACACGTATCACCCTAACAACACGCGCTGCGCATGCGCACTCACACCACGTATCACTATGGAGATGACGTCACAACATGGTCGCTCACGCGGGTTACCATGACAACACAACATGGTGGCACTGGGTCACGTGACATGACGTCACTTCCGGGGTCCGGCACCGGGGTCCGGCAAACTACCCTCGAAACATACGAGACATACTACTAATCCTCACTGACCCCGGGCAGTTTAATTCTAATGAGTCTGTGGGGGGTTTTGTAATGAAGGTCTTATTAAACGCGTTTCAATCGCGCTTCAGCAGAGTTGCGATGCAATCCTCAGATACTCAATCCTAAAGTTCTCAACGAGTAGCGAGGCAATCCTCACTGACTCCACACAATTTAATTGTATTGCATAATTTTTATTTTCGGAAAACTTATTTTGTTTTTCTGTTAAGGGATCGCTGTTCGTTCAGCTCAACCATTAATTCACTAACTTGGAGTCTGTTGAGGATTTTGTTTTGTAGATCCTTTAATCGCGTACCAATAGGTTTGGCTAGCTAGTGAAGTTCCTTTATCGGTGTCCATTTATGTTTGCATAGCGCCACACGCAGGGCATAATTTTGAACCATCTATAGATTCTGAATGTTTGTTTTACTCAGGTAACTTGTTATTATGGCACAGTATTCCAGAAACGGACGACTAACTGATTTGTAGAGCTTGAGAAGCACATCCTAGTTTGCTTCCCATTTTTACCTCTGATCATCTTCAGAAAATTGATACGTTTAGTAACTCTAACCGTAATAAAGTTTACGTGACTGTTTAGACTGAGATTGCTATCTAGGATAAATCCAAAATATTTGGCCTCTTTGCTTGCTTCTAATTTGTGATCGTATAACTGGAGATCGATACTAGGGACTGTTTTTTTTATTTGCTTCTTGAAGAACGTAACTTTTGGAGTTTTGGCGGCATTGAGTTTGATTTTCTGACTGGTAAGCCCGGAAGGCTTTTCTTTTTTGTTTAATTAATTGAAGAGTTGTTTGTTTATCCGCGTCTTTACTGTTTGCTTGGGACAAATTTCATCTAGTGTACTGTTGGTAACCTCGTTAAGATGGGTGTGGGTTTTTTTCTAGTTCATGAGCATTTAAGGGGCCATTTGCCTTTATTTTTACTTCGATAATGTTTCTGAAGAGGTTCCAGTCAGTTTTTGATAGGTTTCTCCTGCTCACGGGATGATACCTTGTGGGACCAGTATTACATTTCAAAGTAGCGTGAACTGGCAGGTGATCATTGCCTAGCTCATAATCCCCTACAAATATGTCTTGAAGTTGGCTGATTAGTGACTTGCTGGTGATAATCAAGTCTAAGATATCTGATTGATGGAGTGGATTGTTGCTTATGTATGTTACGTCTTGATCGTTATTTACCACGAATAGATGGAGTTCTTCAATGATGTTGGTAAGGGCGTCACCATAAGGCTCAGTCTTAATGACAACCGAATACCTGGTGTCTGGAATTGAAATTACCCAAGAATATGCAGTGCTTGTATTTTTGGTAAAGAGTTCAAATACTTTACTGTCTACTGTTGCTTGTGGCTTGTTATAATATAATATGGCGGCCACGTGTTTGTGGTCGATTTCAATTTCGGCTGCAATCACTTCAGCATTGAGATGGTCGCATAATATTGTTCTGTATTTAATCCCCTGTCTTATTAGCAGAGCGACGCCTTCACCTTTTTGGACGGGGTCTTCTCTTTTGATAATATCAAACCCACATGACGAGAATTTTCTGTTTGGTGTAAGCCATGTTTCGCTAATTCCAATTATGTCCGTATTTTTTGAAATAATGTGACATTTGCAAGTCTTTCGGACTAAGGCTTCGTGCGTTTCATTGGACTATTTTTTAGTGCATCCATGAATGGTTTAGGAATAACTGTACTAAATTTATTTATGTTTATTTACTATTTGTAATATTGTTACCTAATTGTATTTTGTTGACGGCTACTTCTAATAGCGTATGAGATATTTGAGTTTTATATAACTTAGAGGCTGTTTTACTGATCTCTTTGCATATGTCCGAAAGACTGGTGTCCATGTGTTTCTTCATTATTCTGAAAATAGAGCCAGTCATTAGGGTACACGTGGAATAAGGGGAGGATAGTTCTCGACATTACTTACATTTAGAGCTTTAAGCTGTATGTTTGTTTTAACTTTTTTGAAGTGGCTACACCCCCGGTGTTGCTGGGCTGTTGACCCCCGCAAATGGGGCATTTCAGAGTTGTAGCACTGCAAGCCTTCGCGATGTGTTCGTCGTCGCATTTCATACATCGTTGCTCCCCGTTGCATTTGTGTGACAAGTGCCCAAATTTCTGACACTTGTGACACTAAACGGGTTGCGAAAGAACACGATATTCCTTCGTTTCGTATTTTTGTGCCGTTCATAATGACCCCTTTGCTTATCAGATTTAATTTCGTTTCTCTATTAGGGCATTTTACTTTAATCTTCCAAGTATGCTTGCCCGTGGCTTTGAAAATTAATCTCTCCCACGAGCATCCTGATAGGGCTTTATCACTCGATTTTTTTCCGTTTATGGTTGAACACGTGTAATTACGACATAGGGGTTTAGTTGCGGATGGCTCTGTGTCTTGTTGTTTTTATTGGTCACCTCAGGGGGCGTTTTGGCTTTTACTTTGTCGACGTACGTCGCGCTAGCGGTTCGGCTAACTGTCGCTGTCGCAGTCGCATTCACGATTTCCGGTGTAGTGTGAATGAATGAAAGATTTCAGCGCGCCGAAGGCGCACAGGAACGATGTGGGATTTAAATCCTTTGCGACTCGAATAACTTTATTTGCTTTATAACTTTATTTGCTTACGAATTCACGAGAGTCGGAAGCGAGAACCAATAATCTTATTTGGTTTGAGTGTGCGCACTGGCAGTAGGGTAGTGGGTGCAGATCTCCGAGAACCTCGAACTGGAAGATGACTAGGAATTATGCACAGCTACAAGAATCCTGCTCTGTGTTTGCTTAGAGACGTGGACATATTTACGGTAAACTGGAGATCGATACTTTTTTCCTTTGCTTCCTGAAGAACGTAACTTTTTGAGTTTTGGCGGCATTGAGTTTGATGCGCCACAGGGCGCACCAGCTCTCACGATCGCGAATGGTATCCTGTAGACGATTTTTAATTATGTTTCGGGACTTGCTGGCCGTCCAAATGCCTTTGTCGTCTGAGAACTGCGATAGTTCAACACAGTCATCCACATATATTACGAAAAGAGGCGGACTTAGAACCGCCCCTTGTGTTGTTCCCGCTTCGAATATTACTTCCTCTGACACCTCGCGATTACCCCTCACCTTGATTTTACAGTCAGTTAGAAATGATGATATGATCCTCAGAATTTTAGTGGGTAATCCCATTTTCGCTAGTTTATATCTCACGCCATTGTGCCATACCAAGTCGAACGCTTTTTCTACATCCAAGAAAAGCGTCGATTTCGTTTTGATGCTGTTTTCATATAATCGACCAGTCTATATACGTGTTCGATTCCCTCTTTCTGATTGATTTTCGCTCTTTGCCATTTGTTGAAAAAGTTGACTGATTCGAGATAGCTGTGAAGTCTCGTAGTGAGAATCCGTTCAAATATTTTTTCCAACACAGCTAAGCAAGCTGATTGGGCGGTAGTTAGAAGGGTTGGTAAGGTCTTTGTCGGGTTTAGGTATCATTACTCCTGTGGCCACTTGCCAGCATTTTGGGAAGTACCCACAGGAGAGACAGCAGTTTAGGAGTTTGGTAAGTCTACAGTAGAAGATGTTGGGGCACTGTTTCATTATTTTGTAAGAGACTTTGTCTTCTTCTGGGGACGAAGATGACTTGCATTTTCTGATTATACCCATAACCTCTTCTACGCTTATTGGTTCGGTTAATTCGTGGTCGTCCCCGTCTTCATGCCTTTGGTCGAAGTTCGGTTCATTGAAATTGAGTTGTTATCTTGGACAAATTTATTTAATTTTACCTTAAAATCGTTATCATATCTGTTCCCTTCTTGTGGACGATGTGCTTTCTTTAGAAGTTCGGCAAAAGCGCTGGCCTTTGCCTTGTCGTCCATGGCCATACTTCCGTCGCTAGTCTTTAGCGCATTATTATTGGCACTTTTGCTCTTTTGGCCAGTAAGAGTTTTAAATGTATCGCAGAACCTCTTAGGTTCTCTCAGCCCATTTAGGTTTTCTGTTGCTTTTTCCCATCTCACGCGATTGTCGTTAGCTCTGGCCTTTTTTTTACTTCTCCATGTAGGCAATTATACGCGGTTTTAAGTTCTGCTCTTTTCATTTGATCAAACTTGTTATTGCACTGCATGCAACCTTATATATATATTCTTTTCTTGAGGCAAGCAGTGTCGTCAAGTAAACAGTAGCTTCTATAACAACAAGTGTTGTTCACAGTTACTGGCAATCATCCATTATTTCAGAGGACATACATTATTCACTATGGACTATTTGGGGGAAGCTGCAACAATACCGCATCATATACTCAGTTAATCTAATGTTTGAAGTAGGTATGTGAGAGAGAACAAGCTGTTAATCCCTCATTGTGCTATTCATGCCTTGCATCTTGAGGGATTAACAGCATGAAGAGTGTCATAGGGTATTTTCGCGAGTGTTTTAGGGTCATAGTTAAAATAAAAACATATTAACCCTTTGAACCCTAGTGGTATCTTCCATACCATTTCCGCTGCACGTTGAAAATATTAATTGGTCTACTCCACACATTTACTGAACAGCCGCCCTGTATAACGACGTTATGACATATCATGTTCCTGGCCGGAAAAACGGCCGCTATGGTTCAAAGGGTAAATATAATTATGCGGGAGAATAACTTTGGTAACTAACTATCAGCTTATCAGTGAAGTATGCAGGTGACAGATGATTAAGATTAATAGGGCATATATCGCACAATGAGGGATTAACAGTTTGCTCTCTCTCACATGCCTACCTCAAAGATCAGATTAGGGCCACATTTGTTAGCCAGATTGTTAATGCACAGCAGAGATTGCCTGGCTGTTCACATAGACATTTCACAACAGTGATGTAGCGAATTCTGAGGAATTTGTCCCATCTTTATATTGAGGTCTATGTGTGGACGAGCTTGTTAGTTCCTCTCCAGTGGTTGGTGGATTCCTTAGTCCATCCAGTGGATCTGTTTAAGTAATTCTACCTTCATCTTGGGAACTAACAACGTTGTGATCAGATCAGACAAACTGAATCTATAGCTTAATATTCTTAAAAATCTAGTTTCTTGGTGTGTACCTTACAAACGAAACTCAATTATTCTTTTTCCCAGAAACCTTTGATTTTAAATCAAATTAAAATAAGCTTTTCCTGATTTTATCTCTGATATGCAGTGATATGCACTTCTAACAGTTTAATTTACGGTAGAGGCGTTTCCGTTGACGAATCAAATGCCTAATTTCATTACGCATCCACTTTGGGTCATTTCTCCTAATTGTGGTGATTTTATTGGGAATATACTTAGAAGCTAGTTCAAGGACATTGGAAATAAACTTGTTGACCATAGTATCCAGATTCGAATATGAAAAAAATGATGTCCCAGTCGTTGTTTCCACATAGAGTGATGCCTTGCTTGCACTTAAGAGTTGCACCTGTAACAATGCGAGAACTAGCAATTTGAATTTTTTCCAGATTCATCACATTTGTTTCGCTGCAATTATCCCAAACTGTATCTGAATATTCCAACAGGGGTCTAACGAAAGCAAACTATATCTTCTCGAGTATTTTTCGGTCTAAAATGAAATTATTTTTTCTCATGAGATCCAGACGTGACCATGCTTTTGTGGAGATATGTACTATGTGGTGATTCTACGAACAGTTTGAGTTGAGAATGACACCTAAATGCTTGTGCTCCGTGACTTCTTTGATAGGAACATTTACCAGTACGAGGGATGTCTGCTGAGTGGGAGGTCAGTTCGACGTGAAATGATCATGGTTTCGGTTTTAATGGGATTGAATTCTACCAACCACGTTTGTGCCCACTGTTCAATTGTTCATTGTTCTGTATAACAGCAGCCCGGTCAGGGTTTTTAATTATTAAATATAAAGTTGTGTCATCGGCAAAAATGCGAATACAGCTGGTTAAACCTAAAGTTTTGTCATTAATATAAATGAGAAACAACAGGGAGCGAGAATAGATCTTTGGGGATCCCCGGGGTAAAAGGTTTCCAAGAGGACTCCTCTGAGTTGACCACCACTCTTTGCGTTCGATCACAGAGGTAAGATTTAAGGAAGTCGAGGACTTCATCTGTAATTCCAATTTTCTCAAGTTTGTAGAGTAGACCCCTGTGCCAGACTTTGTCAAAGACTTTACTGAGGTCGCAAAATACCACCCTCACATCTTTACCTTCATCAAGTGCACGGCTAAATGTGTCATAAATATCCGTGAGCTGCAACACAGTTGAGCCACAAGGAGTAAACCCAGACTGGAATGGACCTAGTATTTTGTTTTCGTCTAATCAGGACCACAGTTTTTTGAAGATACATCGTTCAAAGACAGCTAAGTAGTGAGATCGGTCGGTAATTTGACAAAAGATCTGCGGGGACTTTTTTTAGGAACAGGTATTACATTTGCTTTCTTCCACAGTTCAGGAAATTTGGCGTGACGCAACATGATATTGAAAAGGATAGTAAGAGGCTGGACTAGGGAAGTGGAACACTCTTTAAGAAGACGTGGATTCATTAGATCCGGGCCTGCTGCTTTTGATACTTTCAGTGATTTCAGTGAGGAATGCACATCCTGTTGGTTCAGTATTATGGTTGTGAGCTTTGGGCGTTCTAGAAATGGCAGCGATGGAAGGCACGCATGACTATCGCCAAGGGTTGATATGCTACAAAACTAGTCATTAAACGCTTCCGACTTGTCTTTGTCAGAAGACATTATACTGTCCAGGTAATTTATATTCGGAATTTCAGTTTTCTTGTTCCCTAAAAACATCTTTAGGGTCTTCCACCACACTGAGGAGTTAGTATCAGGGCTGTCTAGAGTAGCCTGAATTTTGTTATAGTAATTAGTCTTTGATTTTCTTATGGCTGAAACAACCTCGTTTCTTTTGAAGCAGTATTTCTCCCAACCCTCGGGCCGACCTTTCGACTTGGCAATACGGTAGAGGTCAGATATATCACAGTGGGTCACGGCTTCGATGTGGTCATCTCAACGAGCATCTTTTTGTCAATCACCTGGCAGCTTCACAGAGTTGTTCATGTGGTGAACGCGAGACTACGGAATACTTTCTATTAAAATGCCCTAATTACGGCCGTATGCGAAGAGAGACCCTAGGTCTACTTCCCAATGTAACTGACTGTAATATATTGATGTACGGATCTGAATTTTACACCCATGGCGAAAATTACTTGGTTTTCGAAACAATTCACAAATATATTCTCTGTTCTTCAACCACAGTGTTGACCATCTGCTCATTATGAATGGTTGGTGTAATGTTATTACCATAATCCTAAGAAAGTAAATTAATTCTAAAAATAATGCAGATTGTATCTATACTCATTCCCGCAGTATACAACCTATAATCCCTTCTGTGCTTTGCCTCAAAGTTGTTCTCAGATCTTCTATGTATTCATTCCTACTAGTTTCGTGATAGACAAGTCACACTTATGAACGTCACCCGGAGAAAGCGGAGGCCACTGTTGACCAACGGAGATTTCTTTCTGTGTTCTTCTCTAACTCTAACAATAACTCAAGTGTACATAAGATTTAAGTTAACTGGTATTATCGGACCATCTCTGTGTTGGGACCTCCATCGACATGCACAACACAATAAAGAGCTTCTCGCATCTGGGTATATGATACAGTCCGTCTTCCGATGGATCTTGATAGTTATCGCCGAAGGCACAATTTGTCGCCTGGGTGCTGAAGTGTGCTATGCACTAATGGGTCATGGGGCGCTTTGGCATTCGGGCGACAAATCTTAACTGTAGTGTTATTGCGTTAACTGCGAAAATCCTCCATAATGCCCACAGAATTACCGCACCAAGAAAAACGAATCACCAATAGAATCCCCACCACAGTATATGTTTTTATCATAATTCTACGAGGTTAAAGTTTAGGTTCTACCTGTCCTCTCGGTATCCCCTCGCACAGATGGAACTCGTACGTAATTGATTGACGGTACAACATGGAGATGGTTCAGTTCTGACTAGTGGCTCCTTATTCTTTTTCTTCCTGAAAACTGTCCTACCCTTCTTTCCTTCTATCAATTAGATAAATTAAACCTACTTGTTTACTTGTATCACCTTATGTTACTCTCTTCATTTTTACTTAGCGAAAAATTGTGTGAACAGATATCTTGCTGTCCACGTCTTCTCACTGTCTTATCATTTGCTACCTGTTAACTATACCATGAATGGAAACGACCACGGATAAGCTAACATCTTACTGTCGAATCCACACTCATTGATATTGTAGGCTAAGTGTCAACTTGGAAACTTTTGAAACAAATATTGTGTAAACTAACGGTTTAGTTTCTGCAAATCATGGCTTATGCAGGCATATGTGAGAACTGTGCCTGCTGGACCCATAATTAACTGGTAGAGTGCTGAATTATTTTTGGTCATCAAAATTTGTTCACATATGTTTGCCTTGTTACAATTTATGGGAGAGTGCCTATTGGCACTCTCCCATAAATTGAAACAAGGCAAATCCTAACAGACTAAATAATTTCACTTCAAAGGTGGTATGAACAACATCCACAAAATATGAAGCCTTTAAGTGCTGGTACTGACACTTCAGAGTAAAGCCCAAATATGGGCTTCCAGTACTCTACCAGTTAATTACCACTGCTTATACCGTAACCGTGTGTATGTTGCAAATATTGATTGAGTAAATGAGAACTTGTTTTCGCACTGACTCAAGAAGAGAAAACCTTGCGTTTTTGTTTTTATTATGGCATCTGCATAGCAGGATAGCTATCAAAAAGACTTTTTTGTTTTTGTTAAATCAGACTGTTTTGTTTTAGCTGAAATAGAAATTAATATTGTCAAGTTTTTCATTTTGAAAAATCAGTCCCACCTCGCTATTATGACTCATTAGTCCAGATTAGACAGTGTTATATAAACTATGCTTCATTTTAAAGAATGTTCCATAAAACAGTCTCGAATAGGAATGAATTATGTTGTGAATGGATATTTTAGTTGACTTTATGGGAAAATTGTCGGATATTTTTTTTCCGTTCAATATCGGACACCCACCTCATTCTCAAGTCAGTTTTTGTTGAAATTCTCCAATATTTTTCATATTGAAAGGGTAAGTTTTGTTAATAATGCTTCTAAAAAGCCTTTTATTGTCAACTGGTGACATTTTGTTACTGTTTGGGGCACAAAAGATGCTGTAACAACGAGAAAGGAAAAAAATGCTTTAACTGTTTACGCACATTTTATTTGGCACTTGACCACCCACCCACCCCAAAAAATGAAGGTGTTCACGCAATTTTTTTCATCACCCCCCCTCCAGCCCCCCCCCCCCCCCCCCAAAAAAAAAATGGAGGTAAAAAAATGGTTTGGGCTTTCTTGAACCACGCACCAATTCTGCTGGGATTGGTGTGTGGTTCAAGAAAGTCCAAACCCATACCTTCCTGCAATATTCTGACGCCCCCTCCTCGACCGTATTGACCTGAAATTTAATACAGCTCGTTTTCATCTTGTTTAATCCATGATGACCATCGCTGTCTATGAAAAGTCGAAGAGTAAACGTGTGTTTGTTGTTATTTCGGGGTGTTCAATGGGGGGTGGAGGTCCACATGCTATTGTTTTTTTTTTAGATTTTTTGAAAAAAAAAATAAAAAAAACAATAATTAAAATAATAAATGTTGATATCCTGTGCGTTGGGTAAAGGGTTAAGGTCACGTGTGTATGTTTGGTTATGTAGGAATAGTCTTAATCTGTTTGTGGGCATGTGGAGTTATTCACTCAGATATTAGATTTTAAATACGTGACTTGGAAAATCTGACAACAAATACAAACATTTTCCATAATTCGAGCTGTGACAAAAACTCTAATATTAAATTCTAGATCTCAACGATCGTAATATCCCTTGAAGGTTCGTTCCCCGTCGTGGGAGTCGATTTATGACAATACTGCCTAGGAGTATTTAGCTTCCAGATTCCCGGTGTTCATGTAGATAATATAGATTCTTAGAATCAGTTCTCATGAGAGAAGCGAAAACATTTACACAATAATACACAGGGCCTTTTCTTTTCTTCAACCCTTTAACTAACGAAAGTTGAAAATGACAACTTTATTTCCACTGTCAGACTCTCCAACGTACTAACTCCATACAAGCAGGGTTGGCATTGGTTGAAGACATGTGTACCATCGACGTGCAGAACTACTTATATCAAGAGTTCAAGACAATAAAATGAATAAACAAATATGTCAACTGACTGAATTTAATATATTTTGTTGTGGAAGGAATGGCCGCAACAAAACCTTACTGTCACATTCAAGCTGACGAACGATAGCTGCGTGCACCTACATTCAAGTACCGAGCGCACAGTATTATTTCCAAATCAAAATCAACCACCGCTTACTATGGTACACCATAGCTAAGCAATGCTCACTAGGGGGTCCATAGCTGAGCAAAATGTAAACTATTGACATGACCCACTCTCTAGGGGGCCCCATAGCAGAGTGTGCCATAACATATACCAGTACTCCCCAGGGTTCACCATGGCAGAGTAATTAAACCATCTCCTCAATTCACTCTCTAGGGAAATCCATAGCAGAGTAAACCATAACATAATGTCAGTACTCCCCAGGGTCCACCATGGCAGAGTATTTTAAACCATCTACTTAGTCCACTCTCTAGGGAACTCCATAGCAGAGGGCACCATAACAAACCAGGTACTCCCCAGGGTCCACCATGGCAGAGTACCCCAACACATTACTCCCTAGGGTACTCCTTAGCAGAGTAACCAAACATAAATTTAATTTAGAGACAGCTACCGATCGCCAGCTTCAATGTGACCAAAACCATGGCATGTTGCGACATTACAAATACTTAGTGGCAAATGATTTCATTACATGAAACACTGTTTTTTACTGACAAATTGTCCCCACGGGAAGCAATAATGCACACTGCAACATCTCTAAAGCAACACCACCAGAAGATTGTGCCCGATCTCTTTAGGACACAATGTATTGTATGTACTTCTCAGCAACAGCAACTGATGAAATAAATCTACCACGAAGTCTTCTCGAAATGCACATAGTTCCATCAGTGTAATAGTCAATTGCTCCCGTGAAACATGGTCGTCACTGTATCCATTAGTATATGCCACTAGCCAAGGCTAATTGTCATCTGAAATCAGAAAGAACTCAGCGGCAGCACACCATCCTAAGCAGAGCCACATTATAGATAAATGGTATTGTTATGAGGGGTGGGCGGGTGGGATTAGTTTGTTTTATTCCAAACCAAGCACGCTGTCCTTCTGGCTGAAATCGACAAGGTGTGAAATCGACGCGATGACGTATGGCTTTTGTGTGGCCTCGATTTCAGAACAAGCATAATTAATATTTATGGACAACGGGAGATAAATCCATACGCTCGATCGTTCTTACGAATACGGTCTTTGTTAATGGACTGAGTGCTATGAACCTGATATAAATTGATTTATTCGTCAAAAATAAATCGAATTATATCAAGAGTTCAAGACAATAAAATGAATAAACAAATATGTCAACTGACTGAATTTAATATATTTTGTTGTGGAAGGAATGGCCGCAACAAAACCTTACTGTCACATTCAAGCTGACGAACGATAGCTGCGTGCACCTACATTCAAGTACCGAGCGCACAGTATTATTTCCAAATCAAAATCAACCACCGCTTACTAGGGTACACCATAGCTAAGCAATGCTCACTAGGGGGTCCATAGCTGAGCAAAATGTAAACTATTGACATGACCCACTCTCTAGGGGGCCCCATAGCAGAGTGTGCCATAACATATACCAGTACTCCCCAGGGTTCACCATGGCAGAGTAATTAAACCATCTCCTCAATTCACTCTCTAGGGAAATCCATAGCAGAGTAAACCATAACATAATGCCAGTACTCCCCAGGGTCCACCATGGCAGAGTATTTTAAACCATCTACTTAGTCCACTCTCTAGGGAACTCCATAGCAGAGGGCACCATAACAAACCAGGTACTCCCCAGGGTCCACCATGGCAGAGTACCCCAACACATTACTCCCTAGGGTACTCCTTAGCAGAGTAACCAAACATAAATTTAATTTAGAGACAGCTACCGATCGCCAGCTTCAATGTGACCAAAACCATGGCCACTCAATTTTGTCTATACAAAATTGCCCAGACCCAAATTCAACCAAAGATGACGGTGTCACCCGCAAGAAAGCTTTCAATGGCACCTTGTAAGTTATTCAGCAGAAAATCAGTACCAACATCCGACAGGTGCACACCGTCATCCCTGAAAAACCCCGGGGTGTCAAATGTGATCTCGGAATGCTGGATTATCGCGCCACCCGAGGAAGCTACCGCCCTGCGACCGGACCTATTAATGCGTTTTCTTTTACGTTCTATGGCGCAGATATCGTTGCTACCCTGCCATGTAAGCCGTGGCAAAATGTCAGACCAAATTATGGTTGTGTCCGGCAATAATTGACGTATTTCAGCAATGGTTGCATCAATAGCACAACTCAGCTCAGAAGTAGAAGAAGACGTTAAATCATTACCTCCTAAATGAATGATGAGATACCGAGGAGGGGGTCGGTTAGGGATAAGACTCTTCAACTTTGGCAGCAGATCCCTCCAACACATTCCACGTTGACCAAACCAAAAGAACCGTGCATTACTCTTGTCGAATGTTAAATTGCTCCGGCCTCTCTTAACTGCCCGTCTGTACGCCCAGTAAATAATGGAAGAGCCCACCAACCAAAAATCTGAAAACAAGAGACGTAAAATTTACTAGGATAGAATGTAGACGATATATACCCCCCCCCCCCCCTCCCCATACAGAAGATAGAAATCGATATGAAGTCTCAAATCAATTTATGCCGACCGTGAAAAACAAAACAGGCCTAGAAAACAGGTATGGTGAGGGCAGATATATCCGACTACCATGTACAAGTCAACCAATGACGCGGTCACGTCTAATGTACCGAGAGAAAACACCCGATTTCCACCGACCCATCACTTGGATGATGTGATCAGGGACACCATTCACCGCCAACTGTGTTGCCCCGCCAATGCGAAAAGAATGAGATTTGAAAAGGTTAGTCGGCAATCCCAAAATACTGAGGGCTTTGATCAGGACGGCAGTGAACTGATATCTAGTCACAGGAGAACCGTCTTTATGACAAAACAGAACAGGGGAAACGTTAGTATGGACCCTTAAAAAATTATCTAAGGCCTGTATTGGACATATGCTGACATCTAACAGCGACGGAATGTGTACTACCTCTGCCTGACCTGAATGATTCGTTTTCGAGCGACGTAAACTTATTTGTAAGCATCTCCGCGACTGGTGATAGTAAAACAACAAGTCACTGAACATTAAGGCCCTATCAGAATTAAGTTGGGCCGTACTTACCAATTCTCCTACTCTAAACAAACCAAAAAATGCAACAAAATACACGGATTGAAACAAGTGCCATTCGTATAAATCCTTACACACTCGATGTAGTGCAGCGGGAAGGCGTCGCAAAATGTCAAGCGTAATTGGCGCCCTCATGTCCCGCGAAGGATTCCGATTCCGTAACCCAGTCAACATTTTCTTCAGTAGAAACGATTGACCCGGGTCAGGCCAATCCCTGACACGATGGTGAAAGCTAATGCCTGCTAAGTACGTAGAGACAGTGCTAGCCGACAACCCCCTGTCAGCAAGCCAGGCAACAAATAAACTGAGGTGACCAACCGGGACAGGCCATAATAGAGGAAAATTAAATTCACTCCTAAAGTGTTCAAGGGACTGCAGCCCTAATTGATATGTGGCTTGAGTACTGTCTGCTAAGCTAGCGTTCAATAGATTGTGCGCGGTGTGTTGCAAATGCTCCACAAACTGGTTGGAACTGGTGTTGCCTTCCGGTCCGCTAAAGGCGCTAGTCGATGGAACTTGGCGATCTGTAAACGGGAAAGACAATCGGTTAACACATTACTAGAACCGGGAATATGCTCCGCTTTAAATTTAATATTATTTTGCAGACATTGTAGAGTGAAATAACGAACCAAATGCATGACCTCTTCCGATTGAGAAGTTAGGGAGTTTAATATGTGAACAACAGCCATATTATCGCAATGAAATAATACTTTTTTATTTCTCAAATATTGACCCCAGACTACAACGGCCACTAAAATAGGGAAAAATTCAAGAAGTGTGATATTTTTTGTGAAACCGATCGTGTGCCAATTATCTGGCCAAGTGCCATATGCCCATCGACCCCGAAAATATGCCCCAAAGCCCCTCCCATAACCGCCAGCGCTATCAGTATAAAGCTCCAAGTCGGTATTATATTCCCAAAACCTGTTAGAAAAAGCGGATATCCCATTATGATGGCGAAGAAATGTTAACCACATTCGAAGGTCGTCGCGCATACCCACCGTAATTCGAAGATGATGTTGAGGCTTCGAAAGCCCTGCTATGGAATTAATCAACCGACGACAGAAGGGGCGCCCGGGCGAAATGGCGCGACACAAAAAATTTAGGCTGCCAATGAGGGACTGCATTTGTTTAAGTGTACTTTTCGGCTTTTGCAGGATTTCAGTAATTTTAACAATGACTTCTTGTACTTTCGACTCAGGAATTTTAATAGTCATCTCCTGACTATTGATTTCTAAACCTAGAAAACAAAGGATTCGCTGTGGCCCCTCCGTCTTTTCGTCGGCCACAGGTACCCCCAAAACGGCGCATTCCCGAAAAAACTGTTGCATCGAATTCTTACATTCACTCGATTCATTGGGCCCCCCAAAGAGGAAATCGTCAAGGTAATGCAAAATGTGATCAGACCCGGACAACTGGCGCACTCTCCACTCCAGAAAGGACGAAAATTTTTCGAACACCGCACAAGAAATTGAACAGCCCATTGGTAGGCATTTATCAAAGAAATAAGCATCGTCGAAACGAAAACCAAGTTGGTCAAAATCCCCAGGCCAAATCGGAAGTAACCTAAATGCTGATTTGATGTCAGCTTTACCAAGCAGTGCATTGGGGCCTAAACTCTGCACCATAGCTACCGCGGCATCGAAGCTAGTATAAGTGACCGAGCATAATTTTTCATCAATGAAATCATTAACGGAATCCCGCTCGGGGTGGGAAAGGTGATGGATTAACCGAAATTCACCTGGCTGTTTTTTGGGGACTAAACCAATTGGCGACACTCTTAACGTGGAAATAGGTCGGTCGAGAAAGGGGCCAGCTATTCTACCCGCGTCTAATTCCTTTTGAAGTTTATGACGGACAAGAGCTCTATTTTTCAAGGCGGAAACTAAATTTTTTGATTCCCGAGTATGACGGGGGCCATTATATTCCAAATGAAAACCAAAAGTAAATCCACTTATCAAATAATCCGCAATTTCCTGGTCTGGATAACCCTGTAAACTTACTCGTAAATTTTCGGAGACGATTGGGGAATGACCCAAACTAAACTTGTCGCTGCCGCGAACTGTCTTTGAAAGAACTGGCGCCGGAGCCCTGCTTCCGAAAGGACTGGCAAACCACCGAGGAATGATTCTTACCACAGTGCTGGCAAATGTGCACATACCGACAGTGGCGTCTCTTACAACCTCCAGACTTATTAAAAGCAAAACAAATTGCTTGTTTGGAAGTGGCTGTTGTAGAGCTGGAACTAGGCCCGGAGCCCAAACTGGGAGCAGGCACTGGAACTTTTGGCACCATTATTTGCAGCCACAAGTTGGGTAATATTGTCCCCCAAGCCTGTAGACTAATCGCTTGTCGCATACGAAACTGTTCGTCATACGCTCGCCAAGCGAAATCCGCAAACCTTGACGCCGCGTCACGGATAATCTGCGTGTATTTAAGGAGTTCGAAGATTTTGTTTGGGTGCTGCTGAACATAAACAAAAGTAAAGATTAGAAAGGCATCGGTCCACTTTTCTATCGACGGAATTTTGTCTGTAACCGGCTTATCTCGAACTTCGATCGTGCCCCTTTCGCTTAGTGTTAAAGTATGACTTGTCAACTCTGAACGCTCCAAATTACCCTTTAATAAAATAGCTAGATTAAAATATTGATGAGACCAGATTTTTTGTTTGAGAGACAAAGACATATGTGCGGCCACGTCGTCGTCAGGTAAAGGGATGAAAGAAGGTGTGTGCATGCTGAAAGTGGGCGGAGTTACGGAATGACTGACTGGCAAAGGCAATGCCGACCCCGATAAATTGGCCGTTATGGGAGGCGTCGTGTTGTTGTTCGTATTCCACACGTCTAACAGACACTCACCCAGGATACGTTGAGCTGGAGACCTGTCCGGCATAACCTGGTCGGTAGATTCATTGCCAGCCAAACCAACTTCTGATGCATCTCCCCGTGACGAACCTTGAGTTGAACCGCCATGTCGTGTTTGTGTTGTGTTGTCGCTGACCTGTCGTCTCGTACCACCAGTATTTCTGGATGTACTCGCTCCAGAAGATTGCCTTGCATACACGGAGTTAGACACCCGACCACTCCTAGTCGTGCGTCGTGTCGGAACCGCTGCCCTTCTTTTCCTCCTTGCTGGTGACATGTTATTATTAGTTTGTTTTATTCCAAACCAAGCACGCTGTCCTTCTGGCTGAAATCGACAAGGTGTGAAATCGACGCGATGACGTATGGCTTTTGTGTGGCCTCGATTTCAGAACAAGCATAATTAATATTTATGGACAACGGGAGATAAATCCATACGCTCGATCGTTCTTACGAATACGGTCTTTGTTAATGGACTGAGTGCTATGAACCTGATATAAATTGATTTATTCGTCAAAAATAAATCGAATTAGTATGCAGCGCCACCGTGCCCCAACGTGGGCATTCGGGATTAAGTGTCTTGCCCAAGGACACAACGCCGTTACTCCTGGTGGGGATTGAATCGGGGACCTTTCGGTTTCGAGTCCAATACCGTAACCACTGAGCCAACTCGCTTCCAATCAAAATCATACTTCAGACCTTACTCTGAAGGTCACTTGTCATACCTCAGACATCACACAGGAATGGGTGTGGCCAGTTAGTGGTATTTAGGTGGGAGTGGGGGAAGCACTTGTTTAGCTCAAACACATAGCTTTTGACCCCTTATCGGAACGAGCTCAAAGAGCTCGATCAATGGGGGCAAAAGCTGTAGTTTTGAAACAAAGAATGAAAAAATAATAAACTTTGATTGACAACTTTTTTGTGAAGAGCGCTGAGCGTTTTTTCCGTAACGTTAAATAAATGGTTAAAGGATTAATGCCAACATTAAACATTCGCCCTGAATAGGTTAACCCTTTACCCAACGTAACGGCCAAAACCGGCCAGCGCTATTCTCAAAAATCGCCAATTAATTTTCAATATTTTTTTCATTTTTTGTCTCAAAAACATAGGTTATGACCCCTCGTTGGAACGAGCTCGTCGAGCTCGTTCCAACGAGGGGTCATAACCTATGTTTTTGAGACAAAAAATGAAAAAAAATTAGTTTTTCAAGAATTATTTTTGCAAGTGTCGTCTGCTTTTCATGTTAGGTAAAGGGTTAATAAAGGTTTGCTGGAATATGTTATCAAACATATATATTTATACTTTATTATTCCCGAGAAGAACCATGTGTTGCATATTTCTATACAGTTGAACGTCATGAAGGCTGGCAACAAAAACAAATAGATAACAAAACGTTTATGACAAGACATATGTTGTATTCTGCTAATAATGACTTTCATTAATGAGTGGGCGAGATAGGACGTGCCTATTTTGTCATCACAATGTAAACCTTCTCCTGCCGCGTTAGTGGACCTACAGACTATGTGGTCGCAATGGATAATAAGAAAAATTACATATTTATCAAATGATATGGTCCCTTTTCTCAATCATTAAACTCATACTTTTAGAGCGGCAATTCCAGGCCATTCAATAACATTCCGGAAGCAGCCATTGGTGTGCAGCAGTTGTATTTATTCGCGAAGCTGAACTATGCCATCTGTTCGTCTGTATACATTTCGCCCGCTGCGAATCTAAAATTATGACTGTTATTTCAGTACAAAAAATGTATTAACTGTGTCGATATATCTGTAATAGACAGAGAGGGAAGGGTGGGAAAAGAGGCTGGAACCGTCGGCCTCCAGCACACAAAGCGACAGATTTACCACGAGACTAAGATATTCGGACCAACCAGTCTCTGGTCGGGTGGTAATATAATAGACCCTTATACATCGACCGCTACATGGCTACGCCATTGGGGACTGTTTTGCGGGCGTACGATCTGCCAAAAAACATACTCTGACGTGGTCCGTGGTGTTATTGGAAGCATTGTTTGTTTTTCGGTCCTGTTATGCATCTTTTATCTGGCACGTAGTATTTCTCCCATATTTAATATTTATCTTTTTGGTGATAATATCATAGATGGAATTGTGAACCAGCTCTGTATTTCTTCTGGAGTTATTGCCCCTTGTTGGACTTGGACTTTCTCGTCATCACATTACCATTTCTTGTCAACACATTTCACATTTGTGTCTCGATACTGGAACGCGGCAAAGAAAACTGAGAAAAATGGTGCAGTATGGAAAATAATTTCTGACCAAAAAGGAGTTGTCGTCGGGGATGTTATTGTTATTTCCAAAAGAAAGCCGAAGAGGAAGGCGACTATTCACATTTACAGAACTAACAATAAAATAATGATACAAGGTACGAGAACAAGTATAGACTGGTGGCTTGAATCAGAACTCCCAATTGTACATCAACTAGGATTCAACGAGAAATATAATGGTGATATAACTGGACTTGAAATTTCAACATCAAATTCGTTGTCAGAGTTTTCACACAGCACTGCAGGGTACGATTCCCCAAACAACGAGAACACCTCATTAAAAACATTAAAAACTCCATCTTCTATTTATCATAGTACAGGTAATAAACACAATAAACATAATGCTAGTTTCGTTACACCAACTGTCAGAGAAACTCAGAAGTCGCGAAAAAGGCTCAACTATAGTGCAGCATCATCTTCCTTCAGGATGAGTATGACAATAACGGAGCTCCAGTCTCACATTGAAGATATCAGAATGGAGCAGTTAAAAATGGAGGATGTATTCAATCAACGTATACGCAATTTGGAGGTTGAAGTTGAAGAGTTGAAGAAAGAAAATGTTGAACTTAAAATGAACAATTTAAATTCACAGCAAATTTTAAGAAGTGAACTTCAATGTAAAACGAAGAATAATGTTAGTTCCTCTAAAAAGAAAAAAATTACGCAGTCTCATAGTTTCAAGCACAATCCACTCGATCGTAATGTCAGTCAGAACAACGGTGCTTCACAGGTATGCCCAAACTATAGTGAGTCATTCGTAGCTGAAAATATTATTTCCAATGTTGAAACATCCAACAGATTTGACATTTTAGAAAATTCAGTCGGTGAAAATGAACTGCCATGTACACGTGATGAGAAGAAACGATCGTCGCGTATCGCATCTGAGTTTCAACGAAATGAGCGACATGGATTGGTGAAAAAAGTACATCTTGTCGTTGGGGATTCTGTTTTGCACTATCTGAATGTTCGTCCATTGGCAGTTGATGGTGAATTTGTTAGGAAAGTTTGGATTGGAGGTCTCAGATTAGAAGGCCTCCGTGATTGGTTTGAGTCAACAGATCCTATTGAAAATGTGCATAAAATTACAATTCACGTAGGCATTAATTCTTGTCGGCACGGAATTCGGACGGATGTCAGGGAATTAACAGGTGTGCTTGCATTGATTCGGGGAATATATCCCGATGCATCAATCAGAGTTTCGTCAGTGCTACCAACTCCAAGTCGTGTTGGGGCGAATAGGGTTATATTTGAGACAAATGAATGTTATCGCAGTGTTTGTGACAAAATGCATTGTATATTTATTGATCACGCGCCAAGCTTTTCAAGTCGCGGCGGGTTTGTCAGTCGGTCAAACTTTTATGATAATTGGCATCCGAGTGACCAGGGTCTCGAAGTTCTTGGGAGAGAAATAATATATGGTACCCCAAAAGATCAAGAGTGTTTGTATAACAATAGATTTGTGACACAGGGAGGACGTGAATCATTTATTGGTAACTTTCAGAAATATAATTCATACATAGATCGTTCAGCGATACCAGGAAGGGAGATGGCAGTTGATGTACACAAAATGATGTTTTCAATGCAGAGGGATATCTCTGAATTACGTGCAGTTTTATCAAATGTAGTACCTGTAGTGTCACGGGAATGATATTCTGTGATAGATATTTGTTCACACTTCATTCTGATATACCGTATATATAGGTATATACTGTATACAGAATGTCTTATATTTGAGCAGCAGAACATTCATAACCAATATGTTGATTGCACTTTATTTGGCTCTGTAACAATATTCTATATGCTAACGCATTCCAGTTAAAAGCAGTTACATTTTGATTTGATAACATTGAACTTATACGACGTATTTACAATACGACGTATGAGGTGCAGTTTTATCCAATCTAAATGTATACAAGTTATTTATCGAACGTCTTATTACGGTTTGAGTGCGTATTCTATACAAGTACTGGAATTCAAGTATTCTTGTCTTTGCCATAAATACCCATAAGCGTAGTCATATCGATCACGATTACATCGTTTGTTTCATAACGGTTATTAATTTCATATGAATGTTAGTCCCAACATCGCATTATGCTCCGACTTCAATAGTACCTAGCTTCAATAATGATTGAATTGAATAATCAGAGAACTATTACGCCGAAAAAGGCGACTTTCACAGCTTGGAATGTCCAGGGAGTCAAACTCCAAGATCCAGATTTTTTAAAGTGTATTACTAAAAATGATTTCATTACATTAGTTGAAACCTGGCAAAACCAGGAGAGCGACGTTCATTTACCTGGGTATGAGCAAGTCGAACTTCCTAGGCAAAATGGAGACAGAGGAGGTATTGTCTTTTATTATAAAACATGTTTCAAACCATTTTTTGAAAACACAAAAATGATAGATGAAATTGCATTGTGCGTTGAATTTAAAGGAAAGATGTTTGGTTTGGACAACAAGATTGTTTTTATATCTGCATACGTTCCCCCAAGCAATTCAAGTTACTGGAATACAAGAAGAGAAATGAAAATGAAACTCTTTGAAAATATTCAAACGCATTTACTTGAATATCAAGTTCATGATATGGTTGTACTTGCTGGTGATTTTAATGCCAGAATTGGAGAGAAACCGGATCACGTTGCAGGCGATAATGACAAACACCTCCCCCTTCCCGATCATTACATTTTGGACACTGAGAAACTAAGAGCAAACATGGATCGACATGTTAATGTATTCGGTAATCAACTTTTGGCAATGTGTAGAAATGTGGGTTTGCGGATAGTTAATGGGAGAAAAGTGGGAGACACACTAGGTCATTTTACGAGCTATCAATATAATGGAGCCAGTGTTGTTGACTACGTTATTATATCGGAAATATTTTTCTGTGATGTCGATTATTTTTGCGTAAAATTGCCCTCTGAATTTTCCGATCATTGTCAGCTTGTTACTCACTTCAAATATGATGTTAAATGCAACCTGTCAACGGAGGGAAAATACAAATATAAATATTCAAAACAAACTAAACTGAAATGGACATCGGATAGCAACGAGAAAGCTATACAACGTCTTAATAACAGTAAGGTTAAACTTGAACATAACAAATTCCTAAGAAATGATTACAGCATTGATTGTAAGGGTACATCTGAAGCTGTGCAAGATTTCATGTCAATCTTGAAATCAATCAACAATTCTGCGTGCATGAGATTACCGGTCCGTAAGGGTAACACAATACGTAAACGGCGGTGGTTTGATGATAGATGCAAAACTTTGAAAAATGATTTAAACAAAGTTATAAATGAAATGCGGCATGATCCATCCAATGATGGTTTACGAATCAAGTATTTTACAATACGGAAGGCATACAAAAAGGAAACAAAGTTTAAAAAGAAACAATTTTTTTGTGCGTTGTACAAACAATTGGATGATTTGGAATCTAGCGACCCAAAACAATACTGGGACCTTATTAACAAACTGCGACAAAAGAAGAATTGTGACAATCAACTTAATCCCGACACCGCAGTAGAATTTTTCTCCAAATTGTACTCTAAAAATGGAGATACTGGCGTTATTAATGATGATAATTCATTTTATTGTCCGGAAATAAAAATAAAGTTGAACAATACTCCTATCACACCATCGGAAATACTTTCAAAGTTGCGCGAATTGAAAAGTAGGAAAGCATCGGGTCTTGACAATATTAGTAACAGTTTGCTGAAAGCAGTTGGTCCATGCATGACAGATAGTTTATCAAAACTTTTCAACCAAGTTTTAACTTCTGGTTGTTATCCGGAAGATTGGAGTAAGTCTGTTCTTTCCTTAATATATAAGAAGGGTGATCGCAATGATCCAAACAATTATAGGGCCATTGCTGTAAGTTCCGCTATCGGAAAATTGTTCAACAAAATTATCAACCAAAGATTATCTGATTTTATAGATGATAACAATATTATTGGCGAAAACCAGTTTGGATTTTGCAAAGGAAAAGGGACCACAGATAGTGCCTTTGTTTTGAAAACGGTTATTGACAAATACAAATTTTCAAAAAAACCACTGTATGCTGCTTTTGTTGATTTTCGCAAAGCATTTGATTCGGTGAACAGGGAATTGCTCATGTTGAAACTTCAACATATAGGTGTGAGTGGTGAAGTATTCAACGTGATCAAATCTATGTATGAATCTAGCTTTTATTTGACTAAAACTTCTATTGGGTTGGGACCAGCCTCCCTCTCTTCTGTAGGTGTCCGTCAAGGGTGCATCTTATCTCCCTCTCTATTTAAAGTTTTTATTGAAGACATAAAAGACATTTTCGACAAATTGTGTGATCCTGTGTGGATTCGTGGTTACAAATTAAATCATCTTCTTTTTGCAGATGATCTTGTAATGATATCTGATAGCCAGAAAGGGCTTCAACGGTGCCTCAACAAGCTCCACAATTATACTGAAACTAATATGCTGCAAATAAACGTTGGAAAAACAAAATGTTTAAGATTTGGATCTGCGTCAGTTAATGAAGCACAAAAGCAACCAATATTTTTTATCGGAGACAAGCGTATTGATATGGCTGACGAATTTACATATCTAGGAATAAAATTCTCAAAAGATGGTACATTCTCTAAAGCCCGAAATGATTTGGTTGTTAAAGCCCAAAAAGCTTTATACTCACTTTTTCGTGCATTTAACGAAACTTCACGGGTTCCAATAAAGACAATGTCAAAGCTGTTTGATAAATTAATTCAACCTATAGCCTTATACAGGTGTGAAGTCTGGGGATAAGAAATAACGTACGGTAAGCGTTACAACATAGCCTGTGAAAAATTACACACTTCCTTTTGTAAAAAAGTCTTGGGGGTTGGGAAATTTTCCTCCAACCATGCGGTCCGCGCAGAACTTGGTCGATATCCGCTATATATCGAGGCGGTAAGTAGGATGGCTTCTTTCGCAATCAAAATATCTGAGAATCAAAATGACCTGATGTGGAATGTGGTAGCTGAACAAAGAAATCGTAAAGGCAAACCGGAATCCCCTTTCAAATTACTGGAAAGATACGGTCTCGCTGTCCCTCAACATCCAATTATCACTAACACTGATGTTATGGGTAAGCTCAAGTACAATTTGCGCTTGCAGCATGTAAACACGTTCAAGAAGTCAATGTTTGAGAACTGCAAAAAGAATGGAGATAATAAACTGAGAACTTACAGGCTGTTTAAAAATGACTATTCAATGGAAACGTACTTAGTGGAAACGAACACGGCGGAAGACCGGGAAATTTTCACTAAGCTTCGTATCAGCAATCATAAGTTAGCTATTGAAAAGGGGCGACATTATCAACCGCCGAAGCCTGTTATCGACAGGATATGTACTCACTGTGAAGCAAACCCCGGGAAAATAGAAAACGAATACCACTTTCTTTTGGAATGTACACATTATTCAGAGCTTCGATCAGAACTATTTGTTCTGATGAACAGTGAGATTGACGGTTTTATTGATCTGAGTATATTTGAGAAATTCAAATTAATATTTGAAAATAGAACCCCCAGTTTATGCCATAAAATCTGCAGCGTGATCCGGGATTTTTTCGCCAGACGATTATGATATGTTTAGTGATGTATATTGGAAATTCTAGTTCACGTCTCCACGATCTTTTTCGTATCAAATTAATAAAAATATAGTACTTTGATCATGGAAAATTGGTGGATGAAATTGTAATATTTTGAGTACTACTTTTGTTCATGTTACTTGTAGATTATCGCATACTGTCCTGTATAGGATGTTTTATGCTAATAAATGTTATGTTATGTTATGTTATGTTTCACAGAAAACCGTTCAAAATTTTTTCCCGAAATTAATATATGGCATTTTAGTGATGATATCAAGCATGGGATTACGAATATGCCACGTTCAACTATTTCTTCAAGAGTTATTGCCCTTGTTGGACTTATAATTGGTTGTCATCACATTAACATTTCTTGACATCACATTGAAAAGAAGACTGTTTCATATTTTTTTCTCCAAATTTAACAAAGCACTTTTAGATAATACTATCATGAAGGGGATGCAAACCAGCTGTGTACAATAATTTCTTTGAGTTATTGCCCTTGGCGGACTTAGAATTTCTTGTACTAACATTAATCGTCATCACATTTCAAAGAAATCCGTTCAAGATTTTCTCCCTAATTCATTATATAACTTTTCGGTGATAATATCATGAAGCGGATTGCGAATCAGCTGTGTCCAAATACTTCTTAGCAACTTATTACCCTTGTTGGACATAAGTGGCGGCTGACTGGCCATCCCTAGTCTCCAAGTTGTGGTGAAATTTACGAATGTGGTAGAGTAAATTAGGTCTGGACATCACCAAAAGTGAGGTCAGACCTAGTCTACTGAACTCATTTAGTAATTTGAGTGTGGACAGGGGACTCGATGAACGTATTCTAATATAATTATGTATGTATCGTGTATCGAGGGTACGTTATAACAGACATGTTGACAGCGTCAACTTAACTACACATTGCACGATCGCTTACAGGAGATTACAGATCACTTGCAGGAAATGCAGGCGTATATTCAATGCAGTTTAAGAACCCAACAAGAACATTCACTGTTTATGGCATGAACGTACAAACGGGAAGGGGGGGGGGGGGAGGGGGTTCACAGAGGCACGTTTCCCATCACACTTTTTTCTAGAGACACTCTTTTCCCAGACACAGAGACAGAGTATTCGAATGCAGTCACATGATCGGAATCGAGTTGCGTTTCGTTTCTTCGTTGCTTTACAAAGTCAAACTGAACTACCATTTCGAAAGTTTAACATTCGAAATGCATTGATGTAAACTGGAGAAGCAGAATTTACTACGGCCAGTAAATTCGACAATGCCTCAAGAATCTGAAAAAACATAGGTGGCCGAGTACATGTGACTGTCTAGAAGAAACAAACAAAATAAACCATACAAAAAAAAAGTATTTATTTTTCACACAGACTAAAAAAGTATTGTCAATACCTGTGCCATAGGTGTTTGTATAGTTGAATAAAACGAAACGAAAGGAGTGGCATATGAAACGATTGACGGTAACCGCCATCGCCGGCTCCCAGTTTCGCTCCACGAGTATTTACTGTTTTGGAAAAAATGTGACGTTTGTCCTCCCAAGCTTGACCAAACATGGGGAATGCTGATAAAGTCCATTCAAATACTTTGTAATCGGCCACACCCCCACTCAACTCCACTCTTCGTGTGCTTGGCTGTCCAAGTGATCAGACGCACGTGTGAAAGCGCTCTAATTAGCACCTGATTGGAAGCCATGTTTTTTTTACCAAAACAAGTTAGAGATACTTTGATGGTGCTGAACGCCAGTTCACCATCAACTAGACTGCCCACGTTAAGGGGGCAGCGTTCAGCTCTCCATTAAATATTACCAGGCACCCTCCTCAGGTAGTGGTGGTACCTTTCGCGGGGCCTCCCGCACCTGATCCACACTCGAGGAAGGGCCCAGACTCCAATCTGGAAAACCCGACATGGGAAAAGAAGACCAGCCACCACGGCAGCAAAAAATGAGGAAGAAAAGGAAACCACCATTGGCCAGTAGCAGAGAAGAGCTGAGACGGGAAATCTCTTCACGAAGAGGTCGGAAGGCAGGGAGATGCATCGGGAGGAGAAAGGAGAGATGGAGGTCGCCCTATCCGAACCTGGGTCTCCCATCAGCTTGGACCTCTCGAACCACAGTACCACCTCACTGGACTCTGAGAAAGAAGAAGAAAGTCAGGATGAAGACGAATTGGGAGACTTCATCGACTACGTGGATGAATAGGTCACCAACAAATATGGCAGCCTGAAGATCGATTTTAGGGTACACTTAAGCATTACAGCCAATACAGCTTCAAATACCAGAACTTAAAAGTACAAGAGAGGATGCTGAAAGAATTCAACTACAGACAACTGAGGGTCTGCGAAATTCGTGACCAGGACTTCCACAAGTACATGAACTACCTGAGAGAGCTCTCCTAAGATTCAGGATCTTCAACAAGACGGGCCCTGAAGGGAAAAGGCTAACTTTGAGGCTCCTGAGCACACTTCCCTCGGCAGGCGTGAATTTTGGTTCATCAATGTTAAAGGGGTCGCAAGGGGTTCGACGAACCCCACATCGTCCTAGCCCCGAATATTTTCTCAACTCTAAAAGTCGTAGAATAATACGAGGGAATGTTCGGTCGCATCTTCACCTTTTGAACCCTAAAGGCCGCTTTTCATATCCAGGATAGAGGTACGACCTGAATTCACAGAGTAGATAGTTGCTCACTGTATTTGTGTGATAGACCTGGGAGAGGGGGGGGGGGGGTGTGGCGCTGTTGGGCACTAGGTACTAGGTGGAATTTTCTGTTTTCCTAGATTAGAGGACCCACCATGCCGGGATGTAAGTTTTGGCCAGCCCAGTCCGGGTGAGTTTTTTAGTGTTGAGTAGATGATCGGAATCGGCCACCACAATCGGCAACGGCTACTGGAATATCGGTTCAACCGATTGTTGTCAAGCATTTGTGATGTTTCATAAACCGCATTTTATTATGTTCTGCAATTGTTCAATTGTTAATGTAAAATGATGTTAATGATACCATTCAATAAGGTTGAAAGCAGTGTGTATTCTTGATCTCTCTAGACGCCCCTTCACGGGATATACATGTTAAACGACATGTTAAGCTGACAATTGAGCGTACTTGCGGCAATCGCCAGTTCAAACTGGAAAAGTGAAGGTTGCACTCCATTGACTCGGGTCGCAGTAAAAATTACCAGTTGCGCGCACTTGGGTGGTAAACGTGGCCATGAGATCCACGTTTACCGCCCAAGTGTGCGCAACTGGTAATTTTACTGGACCTGAGTCAACGGAGTTTAGCACTGAGAAATATGTTCAATTTAATGAAGTTTTTTCGAGTCTCGACTTATCTAGTAGTGAACGGATTGTAAACCCTGTGAAATATGTTGTTCTTTGCGAGCCTCGACTTGTCTAGTAGTGCACGGAATTACAATCGGAATCGGCATCGGAATAGGCCGATTGTTAGTTCAAATAGCCAGTAATCGGTCAGCGGCCATTTTTGGTAATCGGTTGAACACTAGAGGTTTTTGTCAAGGTCAATCGGGGGCCCACCCCTTTTGGGGGCAATTTTAAAGGAAACGTACATACATGACAGTATAAGGGTGTTTTATGGTGCAGAGAGCAATGTAGAAATATAGCACCCGAACAGAGCAGGAATAATGTAAATCGAGAACATCCTGTTGTGAAAAGATAATTCTTTACAGAATGCAAGAGGTCCCAGGGGCGCTCATCTGACAAGAGATGTTTAAAGATGGATTTTTTTTTCTAATACAGGGATGCTATCGCAGAAATAATGCCCTGACTTCCAGTAATGCAGAACTAGGGAGTCCACATATCAACCTAGGAACTTAACTTGAACAAACTTGAGTCTGAGCCCTTCCCTCCCACAACCAGGATGCTGTAAACCATATGTGAAAGCACCCTGACTGGGGGACCTGAAGGAGAAGACTTTTAAAGAACTTTCCTCATATTGCACTAAGATGAAATTCGGACTACCATAGGGAGCCCAAATATTAACACAGCGACCGGATTTGAACAAACTTGAATCTGATACCCCTAGAGATGTTGTATACCAAATACGAAAGCATTCTGACTGGTGGATCTGTAGAAGATGATTTGTAAAGAAATTTCCTCATATTGCACTAAGTTAAAATTCAGGCTCCCATAGGGAGCCCAGATATTAACTCAGGGACTCGATTTGAACAAGCTTGAATCTACCCCCTCCCCCCAAAGATGTTGTATACCAAATATGAAAGCATTCTAACTGGCTGATCTGAAGAAGAAGATTTTTAAATTTGAACAAACCTGAATCTGACCCCCCACCCCCCCTACCAAATATCAAAAGATTCTGACTGGTGGATGTGAAGAAAATTTTTGAAGAATATTCCTCATATTGAACTAAGTTATAATTCGGGCTCCCACAGGGAGCCCAAATATGAACCCAGGGACTTGGCTTGAACAAACTCGAATCTTATCCCCTAAGGACGCTGCATACCAAATATCAAAGCATTCTGACTGCTGGATCTGAAGAAGAAGATTTTGAAAGAAAATTCCTCATTTTGAACTAAGTTATAACTCGGGCTTCCACAGTGATCCCACATATGAACCCAGGGACTTGGCTTGAACAAACTTGAATCTCACCTCCTAAGCATGCTGCATACCAAATATCAAAAGATTTTGATTGGTAGATCTGAAGAAGAAGATTTTTAAAGAATATTCCTCATACTGCACTAATTTAAAAATTTGGGCTCCCACAGAGAGCCCAAATATGGACCCAGGGATTTGGTTTCAATACACATGTGAAACAATCTTCCAAAGATGTGATATATGAAATTTGAAAGCTTTTGGAGCAGTGGTTTGGGAGAAAGGTTGTCTTAAATGTTTTCCCATTATCCACAGTGTTAAAAAATGCTGACTCAGCACTTTTTCAAAGTCCCCAAAAAGTACCCCATGATAAAATCGATAGCAATTTTTTTTACCATTCCATTCTGTTGGTCCAAAGGAAGCTTCACCCCAAATAAGAATTCTCAGTACCGTGTGGTTATGGAGATATGGGCGTTTTAATTTGTTTCTAATTTTAGTTCCTGCGGTTTCCACGGGGCGACGGGAAAATTGTTTTGGGTATAAATTAAATACTTATGACCCAAAATCTGCCACTCGGTTTGGAAAATGAAAATTTTGGGCGGAGCGAAAATTCTTGCCCCTCCCATAACGAAGGCAAATATAGCTCCTCGAACTTCTCTTGAACAAATCTAAGTCTACACCTCAAACGGAAGCTGCGCACCAAATATCAAGTCTCTGCTACTGCTGGTTCATGAGAAGAAGATTTTTTTAAAATTTAAGCACACTTTTTGGGCGTGGCCCTACCGAGGGGCGAGGCAACTTGATTTGAACAAAATCAAAATGCGATGTCATAACAAACTATTATCTCAAATACCAAATAAAAGCATCCTAACTGGTTGATCTGAAGAAGATTTTTAAAGAAATTTCCACATATTGCATTATGTTAAAGTTTAGGCTCTCAAATTTTAGCGGCCCGATTTGAACAAACTTGAATCTCACTCCCCTAAAGATGTTGCATACCATTTATGAAAGCATTCTGACTGGTGGATCTGAAGAAAAAGATTTTTAAAGATCATTCCCCATATTTCCCTAAGTTAAAAATTCGGGCTCCTGTAATGAGCCCAAATATGAACCAATGGGCTTTATTTTAACAACTTGTGTCTGACCCCCTTGTGGAGGCTGTATACTAAATATCAAAAGATTCTAATCAATGGTTATGGAGAAATTGTTTTTCTAAATTTTTGCAAATATGCTGACTCAGCATTTTTTTCAATGCCCTACCTCCCTGCCCTGTAGAACCCTCTGTCACAACCGATGGCAATTTTTTTTAACAATTCAGTTCTACTGGTCCTAAGGATGCTTCATACCAAATAACAGTCCTCTGTTACGTGTGGTTTGGGAAATATGGACATTGGAAATTTTTCTATTTTTATCTCCTGGTGTTCCCACGGGGACACGGGAAAAATATTTTTTGCATGAATCAAGTACTTATGACTCAAAAATAATATCAAATTTGGTTCAAATTGGACCATGGGTTCAGAAAATATAAATTTGGGGCGGGGCCAAAAATCTTGCCCCTCCCATTACAAAGGCAAATATTGATCCACGAACTTCTTTTGAACAAACTTGATTCTACACATCAAATGGAAGCTCCATACCAAATATCAAGTCATTGGTTCCTACACACTGGTTCATGAGAAGAAGATTTTTGAAGAATTTTGGAGCATTCCGCCCCCCCCCCCCCCTTATGGGGCTAGGCACGCTAATTTGAACAAAAACAAAATGCGATGTCAGAACAAGCAATCATCTCAAATTTAACTAAAATTGGTTCAGCTGTTTAGGAGAAGGTGCAAACACCATGTTCACGGACGACGAACAGTGAGTGATCACTATAGCTCATCCAGACTTTCAGTCAGGTGAGTTAAAAACTGAGCTTGATAGTGTGATTGTCATGTAGGGACATCTGGCAAGTTTTCATAAATTTTGTTCAATTTCCTGTGAGTCCCACATATTCCCAAAGTGTAATCGGTCAGGTCACAGTATTTCCTTCTCAATCTCTTCATGCTCTGGTGCTTGATTTCATTCATGTAAGGGCTGTTTTGAATATGAAATAAACCTTTAACCCTTTACCCAACGTAACGGCCAAAACCGGCCAGCGCTATTCTCAAAAATCGCCAATTAATTTTCATTATTTTTTCATTTTTTGTCTCAAAAACATAGGTTATGACCCCTCATTGGAACGAGCTCGTCGAGCTCGTTCCAATGAGGGGTCATAACCTATGTTTTTGAGACAAAAAATGAAAAAAATTAGTTGTTCAAGAATATTTTTTACAAGTGTCGTCTGCTTTTCATGTTAGGTAAAGGGTTAACCCTTTACCCAACATAACGACCAAAACCCCCTGCGCTATTCTCAAAAAATCGCCAATTAATTTTCATTATTTTTTCCTCTCATTGGAACGAGCTCGATTTTAAATAAATTGGTTGATAACATACATCCCTGGCGAACACCTATTGTTGATAATGTAGGCGGCCCTAAACCTTCGCTAGTTTTGTGACAAGTAACTTGATTCATATAGGGATTTAATAATCTCGAACAGTTTACCTTTCATTCCAATAGCTTCCATTTTTTTTATACAATATCGCTCTGTCAGCAGAATCGAACACTTTACGGAAATCGACAAAAGCAGCGTATTGTGGTAAAAGACGGTATTCAGTACGCAACCCGAATGTTCTTCAGGTGCCTTAGGAAATGACATCAATCTCTTTGTTTATTTGGCGCACTTATACTGAGAAATTTGAACTATTCACACCGTAATTCGATACTTCTGATTAAGCTGCTTTGCAGAGACCTGAACCTTCAGTCAGTCTAAGTGACATTATCATGTAGGTAAATCACTACAGTATAATGGTTTATCTAAGCATATTTCAGAATAACTGTGTCAAGTACAAAAGCACTGTCAATCGTGTTTTTCCCGCCACTTAATCCAAATGGATTCTGACTAATTATACCATTTCTATGTAAAAATGCAATTATCCTTTGGTTAATAATTTTATTGAGGAGTTTGCCTTTCGTGGAACTCAATGCAATACCCCGATAATTATTCGAGTCATCTCTTGATCCCCTTTATGTATCAAGCTAAACATAGACTCACTCCATTCAACGGGATAATTAATGGCTAGTGTTGAAAATGATATTGAATAATTTCACGAATTCATCAATGAATAGATGAACAATCAACTTGAGGAGTTCATTAGAAATCTGGTCAGGACCAACTGACTTGCTGTTTTGTAATTGGAGAACAATACTCAGAATCTCTTCCGAAGTAATTTGGTCGTTATTTAAAGGTGTTTTAATATCATCAATGTTCCGTATATCACTTATTACACGACCACTTCCTGGTTCATCGGGGACTAAAAAGTTTACGAAAGAATTCAACATTTCTATTAGGACCAGTCGCGTCTGTATTAATTGATTTCTGTCTCAATTGCGCTATGATATCCCAATATTTTTTGGGGATCGTCTGACTCAAGAGTGTCCAGTTTATTGTGGAGCTCAGTAAAATATTATTTCTCCCTTAGCTTTAATTCTCGTTTGTATTTTTTCTTAATTGAGTGATACTTGATTCTTAGCTGTCTATCAAACGGGTTACTCATCATATTACGAACAATTTGGTCTAAGCTTTGTTTCAATTCTTTACATCTATTGTCAAACCATTTTCTTTTTCGGTGAGCTATTTTGTGTTGTGGCTTTTTCGAACAGGTGTGTCAATTAATTTTCGTTATGATTTCACTGAATTCTTTCACCTCAGTTATAGACCCTTCTGGCTCCGATTTATATGGTTGCTTTCTGAAATTCATCAATGACATGCTGATGAGTTTACCATGTCCAACGCCCTTTGGGTACCTGAGTCATTCCATTTTAACATGACACTTTGTTTCTTGTATTGATATTTATTAATTTGGTTCTCCCGATAACTACATTGAAATTTGAGATGTAAAATCAACTGACTGTGATCGGAAAACTCAGTAGGAAGTCGAACGCAAAAATAATCAATGGAAGTTAAAAATCTTTCTGTGATAAGAATGTAATCTACAACACTTCCTCCATTATATTGATAGCTCGTAAAGTGAGCGAGTCGATCACCAGGCACTCGGCCATTTATTATTCTAATACCAACACTCTGATAAAAATGTATAAGCTGTCTACCGAAGGCAATCACATTATCATCCATGTTGCAGCGCAACCTAGCATCCTCTGATATATTACAACTATTCATAGGTACGGCTTCATGTTTATCATTCTCCGTTGAACATGATCCGACAATTCCCCCGTACGAAAATTCAAATCGCCACCAATAATAATCATTTTGTTCTCATCATGTTTCAAAAGTGAATTTTCTATTTCAATAAATTAATAAATCTGTATCTTTATTTTTGGTTTTCCAGAATGTAGAATTGCTTGGTGGTATATACAGCGATACAAAAACGATATCAGATGAGAGGTTAAACATTTCCCCGGAAAATTCAACGCATATAGAAATTTCAGTGTAACTATTTACGATAAATCTTTTGGATTTACTCTCATAGTAAAATATGATAACCCCCCCCCCCCCCCCCTTCTGTTTATGGCCGTAATTGCGACACATTCGTATAGATTCATAACCTGGAATATCAATGTTATCATCTTTCTGGTGCCAAGTTTCTACAAGTGTAATAAATTGATATTTACATATTAAATTAAAACATATGGGGTCATTAATCTTGTTATACCCACCTTGTACATTCCGAGACGTATATCTGAATGTGCAAAAATCATTACACCTAATACGCACTTGATCTGACATTGTTATATCAAGAAATGGAAAGGCCGACGGAGCAAGTAGCCGTCGAAAGTTCGTTTAACGTTATTAGTTTTATCAGTATTCAAATGGAATTTTAGTCGTATTGTATTCATATATGACTCTCTATCCTACTAATCCAAACTATTTATAAAGTTAAGTATTGATATTGACGCATAACGTTCATATAGTTGCATGTGTGCATTATGATAAATTGAATTATACAAACACGCACAGTCAATACTACCATTGCCAAAAACATTAGAATAAAAAGTTGGATAGTGATTAATCTAATAAGTGATGTCACAATTTTGCCATAATAGATTAACTCATATAACTGTGTCACTAATTTTCAAGTTATCATAGACGATATGCAACCAGAAGAAGATTTTTCAACTCAGCAAAAACAATGAAATTTGGTGTGTTGACAATATAACAATAACATGACTTTGGAGAGCATTGAGGTTTATTAACGGCCCAACAGGTGTGAATAACAGCCCGACAGCTTATTAACGGCCCTCGACGAAGTCGAGGGCCGTTAATAAGCTGAAGGGCTGTCGAGAGCCGTTAATAAGCTCGAGGGCCGTTAATAAGCTGAAGGGCTGTTATTCACACCTGTTGGGCCGTTAATAAACCACAAGGCCCGACAAAGTCATGTTATTACTATTATTACCACTGCGATTCTGAGAAAGTTTTGACCCTGTACCTTACATGGCAGCTACAAACATCCAATTGGTCTTCATTCAATTTGCTTGATTGAGACATGTTTAACCCTTTACCTAACATGAAAAGCAGACGACACTTGCAAAAAAATCCTTGAATAACTAGTTTCTTTAATTTTTTGTCTCAAAAACATAGGTTATGACCCCTCATTGGAACGAGCTCGTCGAGCTCGTTCCAATGAGGGGTCATAACCTATGTTTTTGAGACAAAAAATAATGAAAATTAATTGACGATTTTTGAGAATAGCGCTGGCCCATTTTTGCCGTTTCGTTGGGTAAAGGGTTAACGTTTTCAATTTTGGCAGATGATATTATCGTCTGTTCTCAAACAAACTGGCGTGACATGATTATCACGTGAATGGCACCGGTACTCTTTCAATTGCAACGAAGTTAGAAAACTTAAAAACAAACCCGATATTTACCGCTTTTAAGTCAGGAATAAAGGCTTAAAATGTCTGCAGACTTACTATACACAGCTGCTTGTTCTTATGGGACTAGCTTTGCTGGACATTTTAAATATTTAATAATTTAAATAAAAATCGTATTGTTTACAAACTGAAACCATTTCTGGAAACTGTTTCCATTTTCGAGTGTACGACAGCGAGAAACAAAAGTCACTTGACGTGTTGGGCTGTTAATGAGATGTTTAACTCATTAACGGTCCGACACATCACGTGACTTTTTAAGTTGAGCGTTACGTTCTTGTAATGCCCTGTTAAACTTTGTTAATGTACTAGGGAACGCCCTATAAAGTTGTAATAATGAATAATCTTAACTGTACATGCATGCAATTATATCATATAGGATCGTCTATTTCAAATGTAGAAAGGCCCTCAAGTTCATCAATTCGCGCTTCATAGCAATAACTTCAACCGATATTTAAGAATCGAGAACCATAGATCGCTTATTTGCCATTGGTAGAGGGGAGGTTATTATGATCCCCGATGAGTCTGGAGGTGGGATGGGGAAATCTCACCCGAGGGGCAAGATATTTGAACCAGACCCGAGGCTTGCCGAGGGTCTGGTTCAAATATCTTGCCCCAAGGGTGAGATTTCCCCATTCCCACCTTCAGACTCATCGAGGATGACCCCCCCCCCCCCCCCCACCAGCCACGTGCTGATTCAATCAACTCATTTTGTATTCGTTGTTTTGAGAAACTGATGACACCATCGGAAAGAGCATGCACAAGTTATACCAAAGGTATATACCATGAAATCGATTAGGAACGGTGGCAGCTTGAGGGTTGAAGAGTTTTAGAGCATCGAACTTTGATCACACTGCATTCCGATGACGTCAATATGAATTAGTTTGATAGCAAGAACCGATACGATGTGCATAACGTCATAATAACGTTATAAATGTATAACGTCACGTGGGTGGGGTGGGATACATCTGTCTCTCCCTGCTATCTCACCCGGGACACACGTATGTTATACATGCAATGGGGAGAGAAAGCATTTGACCATGGCATGATACCACAATTACGATCCGAGTCCTTCGTGACATGTCGAGCCGACGAGCGCTGTGAAGATATCTTATCAATACCATGTCGAATGTTTCTGCCCAATAATTCAACACCGTCTTTGTTAGGGTTAGGATGCCAATTGTCATAAAATAACTAGTTTATTACACGGTCACTATTTTTTTCTACAAAAATGAATGAATTCTTTATAAATATACAACCCATATTTTAAGAAACAGTTCGATGGCACTCGTTTGTATCCCAAATGATTTTATTGACACCATTCTTATTCGGCGATGGCAAAACTAATGAAATTCTCACAGTCACAGCAGGATATAAGCTACGAGGGGGGGGGGGGGGGGGGGGCGGGTAGTAACCCCGGGACCCGGTGGTCCGGCGGGCCCGCGACTGAACCGAGAGCAGAATAAATCCGTTGAAACTCTTTAACTCTGGGTCAACTGAGCGTCCAAACCAATCAGCATGCATGATGCATGCTGATTGGTTTGGAGCTCAGTTGACCCAGCGTTAAAGAGTTTCAACGGATTCAATCTGCTACATAACATAACATAACATAACATTTATTAGCATAAAACATCCTATACAGGACAGTATGCGATAATCTACAAGTAACATGAACAAAAGTAGTACTCAAAATATTACAATTTCATCCACCAATTTTCCATGATCAAAGTACTATATTTTTATTAATTTGATACGCAAAAGATCGTGGAGACGTGAACTAGAATTTCCAATACACATCGCTAAACATATCATAATCGTCTGGCGAAAAAATCCCGGATCACGCTGCAGATTTTATGGCATAAACTGGGGGTTCTATTTTCAAATATTAATTTGAATTTCTCAAATATACTCAGATCAATAAAACCGTCAATCTCACTGTTCATCGGAACAAATAGTTCTGATCGAAGCTCTGAATAATGTGTACATTCCATAAGAAAATGGTATTCGTTTTCTATTTTCCCGGGGTTTGCTTCACAGTGAGTACATATCCTGTCGATAACAGGCTTCGGTGGTTGATAATGTCGCCCTTTTTCAATAGCTAACTTATGATTGCTGATACGAAGCTTAGTGAAAATTTCCCGGTCTTCCGCCGTGTTCGTTTCCACTAAGTACGTTTCCATTGAATAGTCATTTTTAAACAACCTGTAAGTTCTCAGTTTATTATCTCCATTCTTTTTGCAGTCCTCAAACATTGACTTCTTGAATGTGTTTACATTTACATGCATGCAGCATATGTAGCATGACAGTAAATCGCTTAATGCTGAGAATCCAACCACATGGCAACGCCTTTGTATACAGTTTTAGGTAAGAGGAAAAGCCCCATGAAAAGAGACAAACAGGATAAAAATAACTGCAAGATGCAGTCGTGGGGGAAGGGTGAATATTTTCATGGGTCCTTGGTAAGTCGGGTTTGAAACAAGGGGGCCCAGGTGGTTCCATCTAATTGATCCCCCCGGGGCCCGTATTTTCTCTCGGCGAAACTGTCCCCATATACACATGTGCATGTATACAGCTTCGCCCATTGTCCAGGCACATCTTCAAACCTGCTAACCTAAGACCACCAACTGACACCATCTTCACAAACTCTCCATTTTTAGAGAGTCGTCTTGCATTCACATTTCGAATCACCGAATCTCCAATAACAAGATGGATAGGGCGATCATATTTACTTTCCAGATAGACGAAACGTTGACTTGGCAGTTGTGTATTAGCAACAGGCGTGGGCTCCTCCAATACAGAGAATTTATTTGAAAGCGGTACCTGCGGTGCAGTCTCAACACAAAAGGTACTAACATCTTCATCTCTATGCCGGCATTCATCCGAATCAACATGTTTGCTCTTTGTTTCGTCATTCTTCTCCCGACGTTGCTTTTGCGAACTTATAATATTTCCTTGAACAAAAACACTACCGGTACTCAAATCCTTTGTGACTAGTTTGGTGGTTACTAATCGCCTGGGCCGTTCATTTTCTTGTTTCAGGTGTGAGACTTCACTTTCCAATTTCAACAGTCTGTTCTCAAGTTCTATTTCCTTACTATATATGTGGTCAGCTAATTTCTGATCTTCAGTGGCGTAGATAGATTTTCGCTGGCGGAGGGGCAAGCCCAAAATTTTCCGACAGACCGAAAATTTTCCGACAGTGTAACAACAACAAAAACCCAAACAAACAGAAAGAATCTGTTGTTTACTGCAAATGTACTGAAAATTGGTCTTTTTTACCCAAAATTTACCCAAAATGGCATGTTTTTATCCCCAAAACCAGCATTTTAATGTTATTAGGCATAAATTCGCCTAAAAATGGTCCCAAAAAATTTCCGACAAAACTTCTGGTGTGTGTGTGTGGGGGGGGGGGGGGGGGGGGCTCCACCCCCCCCCCCCCCACCCCCTCCCCTTTATCTACGCCACTGCTGATCTTCAAACATTTCTTGAAGTTCTGACGAAGACACTTTCAGTCTCAAGTTTGAAAGTTCTTCACTGTAATTTCCAGTTGATGACTTCTTCTATTGTCGTCTCATCATAGATGCTAGCAGATGCGACACTTGTATTGGCAATTTACTAATTTGCATCTGTGGTGTTTTTGGAGCAGTCGTAGAAATGTTTAGGGGTGGAGGACGTGTGTCATTTGCAGATTGTGTAAGAATGTCAGTATCCTGAATACTATGTAGCTCACTACCCCTACTAGTAAATTCAAATTCAAAGATGAAAGACGAAAGGTAGTTCCATAGGCTGTAGAATATTTGAAGCCATAAATACTGTAGTTCTGTTCACGATATTTCTTTTAAAAAATTCGATAAACCTCCGACTTGCTTCCTAGCTCCAAGAAGCCGCGTCCTTTAACCCTTTACCTAACACGAAAAGCAGACGACACATGCAAAAAAAATTCTCGAATAACTAATTTTTTTCATTTTTTGTCTCAAAAACATAGGTTATGACCCCTCATTGGAACGAGCTCGTTCCAATGAGGGGTCATAACCTATGTTTTTGAGACAAAAAATGAAAAAAATAATGAAAATTAATTGGCGATTTTTGAGAATAGCGCTGGCCGGTTTTGGTCGTTACGTTGGGTAAAGGGTTAAAGATCCATTTCTTGAAATTAATTTATATCGAAAACAGGTTTGGGCATATTACAACTGTGATAAATGTCCCTATGATATTTTGTGAAAATGAGTTGATATTTGTTAAAAACAAAAACTTGGAAAAAATTTGCTGGACATGCCTTCTCCACCTCTGTTGAACCAGCCATCCACCCACCCCGGCCTTATATCCGGATTTTCTTTTTGGAAGACACCCCCTAGGCCTTTAGATTAGCCCAATTTCACACCCTTTGCAGGTGTGCCCAAATTAGAGAAGGTGTGAAGACATCAAGTAAAAATATATAAATTCTATTTGCCTCTTCTACATTTGAAAATAACTTCCATCACAATATGACCATAGAAACACAAAGAGAGGCATGGCAATAAATCACAATAGGATAAGGTTGTTATTTGTGGTTTTAATATGCCCAAATTAGGGCGAAACGGTGTGCCCAAAATAAATTAATTTAAAGCCTTCCTTTTTTCCTCATACATTACCGGACTCACCCCTTAATTATGGCTCATGAAAGCTGAAATTTTAGGGTAAAGTTGGAAAAGTCCGCCCTCCCGTGAAATAATGCGCTAATATGTTAATATGTCTCAGTTTATGATCCTGAAACTTATAATTAACTTTGCTAGCTGGAATTCGTTTTTGTGGTGTTTGGGGGAAAAATTATATGATTGCAGCAATAACTTTCTTAGCCGCATGAAAACGACCCACTCACCCACCCGGACCTAGTATGCTCGCATTTTCTTGTGCCTCTTTCCCTGGTATAGGCTAATCAAGATCAGGGGCGTAGCCAGGACACTCATCTCGCTGGAGAAAAAATCTTGAAATTTGAGACAAATAAACGCAATTTACTTGACTCTTGAGTCCGTTTGTGTCCAAAATGTGTGAAAGGCATCAATAATTATATTAGGCCACATCACATGGGGGCATCACTGAAACTGGGGGCATGTACCCCCCCCCCCCCCACTCAGCCCCCCTCAGCACCCTCCCCATGGCTACGCCACTGATCAAGATTTTCAAAGTGCAGTACCAAGGCTGCACGTTTAACATAGGCCTATTGATTGGTCTTCCCCCAAGTAGCGAATATAGGCTCTCCCAACTGATGACACTGAACTGGCATGGAAGATACCACCAGAGTTCAAAGGGTTAAGAGTAAAGAGCCTATGCACACCCAATGATGGGAACCCAAAACAGACATATAAGCCCCGATTTTTGTTGTGTTTTTTTTTTTTTTTTTTTTTTTTTTTTTTTTTTTGGGGGGGGGGGGGGTGCCAGGTCGATATATGACACCGAAGGCCGTGAAGGCTCGGAAGGCCATACCCACCCCCACCTCGGGCCTATGGTATCCCCATCCCTCGTGGGGTTCGGGGTGTCCCTCGAGAAAATTTGGAAAATTTAATGTCCTGAGAGTGAATCTGGGGCCATTTTCCCATTTTGCGGGGGGGGGGGGGGGGCGGGGAGGGCCACTGTAATTTTTAGGGGGGGGGGGGGGTCATCCCCCTTAGCTACGCCACTGCTTCAGTGTGCTGATAAGTTTAATAATACACATTCGCAGAAATGCTTACAAGAAGCTTTTCGTGTTTACGACTTGTTCATCGAATTAAAATGACGTTCGATCCACATAAAGTGCTATTATTCACAGTCAATACGATGAACAGATGTTTGAAAATACTCATAGAATTTCTCCATTCTTTCCATGTCAGTTGTTTTCCTTGAAGGCTTGCTCGACATATTGATCGAATGTGCAAAAACAATTTTCTACTCGCGCGTCACAAAAACGTCAGAGATTTCCGCGAGGATCTGCTCGACAATGAAAACTTCCATATTTGGAATGAAATAATGAGATTATTCCGAAATTCATTCACACAACCACAAAATCGATAAACGTACTACGGCAATTCAATAAAGCCCCGCATAATTGTCTCATACGCAAGTAATACTGCTGATTTTATTGACGTAAATCCCAGAGACTTAATTCACCGTCTGTGCTCATCTTCGCCTTGGATTTAGTACTGTGAATAATTGATACAATGTTAATAACGGACTTAGCAGTGTAGTGAGCATTTGGATACAGGCAATAATTGTAAAAAACGGTTCACGTGGAATATTTTAAGTGGATTTTCATAATTGTGAGTGTTTTGCATACCAACTCTTTGAACCTTCATTTTACTGTCAGGGCAGATTAGGTTCGTAAGGCCAGTTGTGTACAACCAAGCCAGGTCTGTCCGTAATCAAAAATGCGATCATGAATGCTCTCTTGGGCGCACAGCCAAGTATCTATATCACTATAATATCAGGAGGGGGAGCACATGGCTCTTTTGGGAGGTCATAATACAGCCTAATACAGTATTGGGCACTGGGATCAACGATCCGATCAGGGACGTGGCGGCAGGGTGTGTGTGTGTGTGTGTGTGTGTGTGTGTGTGTGAACCCCCCACCCAATCTTGACCAAAATCTTCTATAGTTGGAAATTCGGAGGGCAGGTCATGAATAGTTGGGAATTTTATGTTTCTGGATTTTAGGTTTCTTTAGTGATGCTGATGTCTCCTTTACTTCCCAAAATCCCAACTCGGTTTCGAATCGGCAAAAATTCTAACTGTTACTACAACAACAGTGTGTACGCAATATTGAGCTTCATAAGTATGCATGATGTCAATCGGTAGGTGATTTCTATAATACGTTTACTTATCGTAATAAAAAAACCAACCTCGAAATGTATGCACTTCAAGAAAATCACATCATGTAAAATCGTTATCCTGAGTTAATTCCATCATTCACAGTTACAAAACGATGAAACATCGAACATTGATCATCCCTGCATAAGATCTGATTTAATGTTAGGACAGTGTGAATTGCTCAAAGTTCGTGAGCATTTGTTTAGCACATATTCAAACCCGAGAAGAATACCAAATAATAATAACCTGATAATTCTATCATAAATGTGTTGGCATTTCAGTTACTAGAATCAATTTTAGGCCCCCTTTCATGGCTAAATTTTCAAAAATTTTCTCGGTAGTGAATTTCTAACTAGGGGGGGGACTCCCTCCCCCCCTAGTTGGAAATTCACTACCCCCCCCCCTCCCCCAATCGAAAACCTCAAGCCACGTTCCGATGTGGAGTTTTCCCTGTATTTCACGAGCGCCGAAGGCGCCCGTGCAATACAGGAAAAAGCTCCACCAAGCGTCGTTCATTTCTGTCCCCCCTACAGTAGCCGAGTTATGTTCTGTATTTATAAAACGATTAAACTTGAACAGAGTGGACCAAGCTGATAGTTTTAAAGAAAAATATCACCTTCGCCGGTCTGATAACTTACTTGCTTGACACTGTTTTGTGTCAAAGCGTTAGTTGTCATCTATAATTTACTGTACTCTCACAACTTTCCATAAAGATTACCAGGTATTTCGTAAAGTGCACTTTTTTCTTCAAACTAAATCATTTTCAGCATGGGATATCTTTGTTTAAACATATTTTATTTGCTACATTTTGTGCAAGTTGGATTGGGGGGGGGGGGGGAGGGGGGGGGGCAAGTGCTAAACACTTAGTTTTACCACCTGTCCTACAAATTTAAAATACACATATAACATGGCAAACAAAATACTAAATAACAAAAGCAAATTTTAGTTTCACAAAAGTAACAAATGCGGAGAGTAAGAGAAAGAGAGCGAAAGAAGGGGAGAAAGAAAAAGAAAGAGAAGGAGAGGAAGAGGGAGAGAGTGGATTGATGATAACTCATGAGTAATAAATCTCCACCTGATGTTGTGTGATTCGTTTATATCAGGCGCGTAGCCAGGATATCAAAGTTGGGGGGGGGGGAGAGTAATATCTAAGGGGCTGGGAGGGGGAGGGGCTAGTTCAGCAATCTGAACGAAGCGGCTACCCCCTCCCCACGATGGGGGATAACCGCTACGTTCAGATCGCTGAACTACTAGGGGGCATACAGAATAGGATGCGCAGCATCATCCGAGCCGCGTAGCGGCGAGATGGGGACGGGCACGAGAGGGGGACACCCCAGCAATTTCCCTGACTCTGAGTCCGTTTGTGTCCATAACTTATAAGTTGTGAAAGGCATCAATAATTGGCGGGGGGGGGGGGGGGGTAACTAAAATTTGGGGGAGGGCATGTACCCCCCTCAGCCACCCCCTCCCATAGCTACACCACTGGTTTATATATATAAACAAAGTTTTGAGATACTTGTCTTCCGACATGAAAGGTTCGTGTTCATTTCTATAAGGTTTATCAGGTATTTTGTAAAGTGCATTTTTTTCAAACTGAGTCGTTTTCAGCACGAGGCAACGGAAACGGACGCGTTGATTAATTACAGAACCGTTCAAGGGTCTTCCAATGCTCTGCAGAGTTTCATGTTTGGGAAGTCGGCCTTTATTTCAAAATCTGTTTTGTCAGAGAGCAGTGGTGGTGCCAGAAAATACAAGTCCGCAAGTCTTTAGGGTCATAGCATTGCATTCAGTTACCGTATTCATCTGTGCTAATGTCCACTGCATCTGTATGTAATCGATAATCATAGGAGGGTTGTTTGGGGTTTTTCTTGTGTGTGTAGTGTGGGTCTCCTTCCAGGAAAAAAAATGAACACTGTGCTTTATTGGAACCCTTCTTGTGGCCTTTGTTACTTTTAACAAGCGGGGCTGTTTGTTGTTTTCGTTAATATTAAAAGTTACAAAAGGAAACTTGACTAATAATTTCATGGGAGGTAACTTTATCAAAAGTCAATTTTCATGACGATACAAGTCGGGGATGTCGGCATGAATGAGTTAAGAATATGTCTACAAATTACTCTTTCAAACAGCGTTAGGCAACTGGTCAGCTCGCCGCAGAGACAAATAGAAATTCTTCCAAAAATCGATGACAAAATTAGAGTTATATCCCTTCATATGTTAACGTTGCACACACAGCTCGCTCTCTTTTTTGCCTTTTTGAATTAACGAAGTGCACAACTGCTGAATATCGTGCAAGATTATAAAACAAATGAAGGCAACCAGTGTTATTGTAAAACGACATGCAGCTGTCACGGTTTACAACTTACTAACGGTGATAAGTCCGTGTTGCCTTTGTGGAAGGTATGTAGGTGTATCATCGACATTCAGAGACTGCTGCACCCTTCTCCACGTGTTTGTTTTATTTGAGGTTTAACGACACCTTCATCAGACAGAATCACATCGTGTCGGACAGATTAACGGGTGCAGGGAGCTTGAATACCCGGACAGAACCGCCGAGCAGCGGCGAACAACTGTCAGACAAGCAGGGTTACCAATGGTTGAAGACGGGCAGTATTAATATACTACTCAAAGTTTGCTAAGCACCAAGTATATCCAACTACCTGTTTTACGTTTTAGTTGAAATATTGTGATGAAAAGTTTATATATTTTTTCTTTAATTATATCTTTAATGATTTAAATACCGAAATTAAGATTTTATTTGTGTTTGACACTATATTTTAGCTTTTGAATACGATAACCATGGAAAAGGGATATTATTGGTAAAAGAGGAAATTTTTCAAATTTGCCAAAAAGTTGACGGAGCGAACTGGTATGGGTTCAATATCGAGTATGAGACCCATTACTGTTAATTACAGTTTGACAAAGCCTTCTCATGCTCCCAATCAGGTTCCTGGTGGTCCTTTGTGGGATGTTGTTCCATTCTTGGACTAGCATGGCACCAAGCTCCTGGACACTTCTTGGCAGGACTGGGCGTGCTGAAATTGCAATCTGCAATTCATTCCAGACATGTTCGATTGGACTGAGGTCAGGGGATCTTGATGGCCAGTCCATACTGTCGATACTCGCCGACAGCATGGTCAACATGAGGACTGGCATTATCGTCCATCAGAATGAATCTATCACCCACTGCACCTGCATACAATCTGATGTAGACATCCAGGATCTCATCAATATACCGCTGTGTGGTCAATGTACCACGTTGAAGGACACAGAGCTCTGTACGTCCATCCCTACTGATGCCGCCCCAGACCATGCTTGACCCTCCACCATAGCGGTCATGCTCAGCAATTTTGGCTGCATGGAATCGCTCTCCTGGTCTTCTCCATACTCTAGAACGCCTATCCGTGTGGTCTAGGCAGTACCTTGACTCTTCTGTAAAAAGGAGAGGTCGCCAATCTTCTCTGGTCCATCCAACGTGGTCCATGGCCCATTCATATCGTGCCTGGCGGTGGTTCTGGGACAGCGGAATGCGAATACATGGTCTTCTCAATCGGAGGACACCTTTGTGCAATCTTTTTCGCACACACACACACGCGCGCGCACACACTTTCAAAATCGCCCAAGGAGCCTGAGTATCTGGCCTGTCGGAATTGCAGTTCTCCAAAGTGTCAATGGACTCTCTCTGAAGCCGTAATGGCAATGCACTGGATGACACTTTCTTATCTCTAAAATGCCACCACATTTAATTGATGATTTAGTGAGCGAGTGCTTTTCAGTCAGTCTTTTTGAATGACGGAGCTATTTTTAGCTTTTGTCAAAATATCGCCTCAGGTCATTGTCAAAATTATTTATGAAGTGGAAATTATGGCATCGCATAATACGAAGCTTCAACGAAGCGTTTCAACATGTCAAGACACCCAGTGCTGACGTACTTTTCATCAACATACGTAGGTTGTTATATTGCCGAAAGGTGCAGAAAGTTGATCACTCTTCAAGTCACTACCATATGGAGCCCGGTAGGTGACATTTCGTTATTTCGAAATATTATTTTGTTAAAACGAAATGAAATAAGAGTTAAACCTGTCACCTGCCGGGCTCCATACGATCATACGCGTTCACTCACACATTTTACGTTACTTGATAAATCAAATAAATAAATTACGCACAGTCACGAACCAAAGAACTGGGAAGGGCGCAGTGGTGACGTGCCCCACACACTTTTTTCCAGGAACCGTGGAGACAGAGAGAGATATTAGGAAGAACAGTATCTTTACCAAATATTTTTACACAAGAAAAAACACCACCTCCAAAGAATCGGGGTCCTTCTCGACTGCTGCTGTGGTCCGATACGGTCAGGTACACGAGTAAGCGGTCTAGTATTTCCACACTGGACTGGGCCAAGACGGTCCACTACGCTGTCTTCATTTTTTAACTAATATGAGGATTTTTGTATGCCTTCCAACCGTTATGTATTCAAAGCTGGGGTAAATATGTTTTTAGTGGATATCAGCAGTGGCATAGTCATGGGGTGCCTGTATACGTTCCCCAATCTTTGCATACTCTCATTTTTTTTAAAATTCATATAATCGTATCATATATTTATGGAAGTGTGAGCGGATGGCTCGTGTCTCCTGGTCCTGCTACCTCTGTCCACGAGTATACACCATCGGCATCTTATCGTCTCAGGATTTCTGATCCGTCCGGTTTCCTGCGGGTCTGTAAGTCAAAATTTCGGGTCGAACCGAATCTCGAATCGAATGAAGCAAATAATTTCGAATGGATTTGATTATCAAATCGAATCTAAAGTTGTAAATATTGCACCTTCTTTGTTCTTACTCTCGTAAATTTTGTCGGTCTCCGCTCAAGTATTATATGCAACGGCGACTCGCCTGTTGGGGAAAATGAATAAAAAAAAAAAACAGGAATATTTCAGAACGGATTCAAGGTATAAATTTGGAAGAAGAAGCTCCTTAAACTCCTTTCCGATCATCTGGAGCCAATACTATAAAACTTTTACAATTGTATTTTCTAGAATTGTATTTTCTACCAATTAATATAACTGACTAAAATAAATCATTAGCATTTTTAAAGATATGGCAATTTGCCTATTGACAAATTGCCAGATCTTTGAAACTGCTAATGGTTCATTTTAACCCATTTAAAGTCATAACTAGAAAATATAATTCTAGAAAATGCAATTGTAAACGTTTTATAGTATTGCCCCTCGGGTCTCCTGTACGAGACGTAGAAAAGCAAAAGACTCCAGAGCGAGGCATTTGAACGGATTTTGAGAACATCTCAGCGTTTCTAAAATTTACGATGCATCGCGGCTCGAATAGAATCGAATCGATCTCAAAGTATCGCAGAACACCACGGAGAATCTGTTACAACTTATAGATGGTGCATGTCACGGGTGGTTCAAAAAAGAAGGGTGACGCAGAAAATAAAATCTGAGGTGTCCAAATTTGATACACCAGTTCTATTTTAACCAGAAAACCACGCATCAAAACATTGATTCCTGGCCACAGAGATCTGGCCTTTCCAAGACGGGCGTGACAACTGTTACATTCCCAGTTCTTTATTCGACATTCGTTTTCAACCGATTTTATCGGTTGACAACGAATGTCGAATAAGGAACTTGGAATAAGTAACGTTTTACACGCCCGTCTTTCCAAGAAAGGAAATGTGTGGGAGAACACTCACTTATGCCCCAGTTTTCCAAGGCCCCGTCCCCTCCCCATTTGGGAAACTCCCCTTTTTTATTGTATGTTTTTTTTGGCTACACCATAACCTCTATCTGACGGTTATATACTGCCCATCCTCAAGCCCGAGGCATGAGCTCCAATCTGGGAGAGGGTCTGTAGATAACCGTCTTACAGAGTAGTATATAACTAGGCTCCCCCCACCCTCCCTATGTTGAGGAACTCTCCTTTTTATTGTACGGATTCTGGGGCACAACATAGCATTTGTAACACGGCTATATACCGCTCCCCCTCAAGCCCCGGGGTGGGGTGACAGTATATATCCGTCTTACAGACTAATATATACATTGCCCCCCTGTCGGGGAGGTCAGGCCCTACATTTGGGGAAATGCTAGATCCACCACAGCGAAAGAGTACATGCTCGCTGCGTTGATTATCGCGGGGGTCAAGCAGAAGAAGAATGGTTTCACGCGCCGAAGGCGCGCAGGCACGGTGTGGGGCAAGCCCCTTTCGAACCTCAGTGAATGTATAAATATTGTGTCATGCCTGAGCGTTGTAAAGGAAGGAAAGAGAAGGAAGGATGCAGCTTATCCACGTCTATGCTTCTTGCGGCTCTTCTTTTAGGAGGTGGCTGTGATGGCGATATGGATGTTGAGTCTAGCTGTTGATTTGTGTGCAGTTGATTCCTTTTTTTCAATTAGTTCTATTCAGCCCATTTGGAGATTTCATTGGAATGTTTCATATAATCTTGTGATTCGGCCAGGACTTGATTGCTTTTATCCATTAGGTTCTTTATGTTCTTTATGCATAGGGTGTTTGAGGTCTGTGGTGGCTGATCCACTGTATCTCCCTTGTCCGGGCTATCCGGTAGTGAAGGAAGAGGGGAGTGAGGGGTGGGGGTGATGAAAAGACAACTTCCAGTTCCCCCTCAATCTCCACCGGACGTTCCTCATCCAACTGCACCGGCTTGGGAGCCGGCAGTTGGTTGGGTGTGCCTGTGGGATTAGGAGGGGAATTCTCGGCTGCCTCCAGAACCTCCACCCCCTCACTCACCTCTCTCTTCTTATTCCGAAAGGCCTCCAAGCGCCGGGCGTCCCTATACGCTTGGTCGACGGACTCTTCTTTCTTTTCTTTTTTTCTCTCTTTTCAGGACCTCCGTGCCCCCTCGGGTGAGGACCAGTGTGAGAGGGGATCCTCTCACCAAAGGTGCTACCTCTCCCCGAAGAGGGTGGTGTTGTGATGTTAGCATCAACTTTGAATTCCAGCTTCAGATGGGGATCAAGCCATTTCAGTTCTTGAACTTGTAGGGGAAAGGCGTCACCACTCTGACAAGGGGGGGGGGGGGGCGACGTTTCCCCGCCCGCGTTCTTGGGAAAGCACCACAGGATAATAGTCATCAATTTTCTCCATCAAACATTCACACGCACGGCTTTTGTTAAATGTCGAATCTTATCTGATTGAAATATATCAAACGCATTGAAATGTACCGAAAATAATGTCAAAACATTCAAACATCACAGATGCCGACGCAGTTGCCATACAAAAAAAAATAACAATACAGAGTGATATAATCGTTCACCCTCTGGTGAACGCGAGATATTTCAGTCCAGCCCGAGGCTAAAATCGTGACTGAATCTAGCTACCGTGTCAACAGATATTTATTATTGTAGTCATTGACACTTGAACAACAAAAGTTGTTATTCAAAAAACTGTCACCTCATCTGGTTCTATCAAAAGTCTTGTATTCTGAGGTGTTATATAAGTAATAGAATTTTGCTTATTTTGAAATTAACCGAACCTTTTCCTCCTTCAACACGCCCAGACATGAAAGTATCAGATCATAAACAGTCACTGAGGGTCGAAAGGGGCTTGCCCCACAGCGTCCCTGCGCGCCTTCGGCGCGCTAAAACCACTCCGTCCGTATTTTGAAATTCCCACCTCTGATATTCCTTACATTCAAATTAAATATACACAACTTATACATCAAAATGAAGGTTGAGATGTATAGAACACGCAACACAAAATGTAGTCAACTCACAAAGTTGACAGCAGGCACCACTGGTTCCTGGAAGTTTGCTACCGTATTGGTACCAGAACTGATAATACACTAATATTTCCTGAGAACAACTTGTGGCCAAATGTGCTTTACATATCCAAGAACAAAGATGGGGCATCAAAATCCTTCAAAACACAGCGACAGAGCTGCATTGGGGTAAATTCCAAACCTGACGGTTTTGTTTACATTGCCAATTACTTTCGATTTCCGATCAACGTCATCGGACGGTTAAAGCATCGAAAAACAACTCCGTCTAAAATCAAATAATGAGAAAGGTCGCCTTAATGCAGCATACTATTATTATATAGAGACTGTACTGTTGGCATATTCTATGCGAGGTATCATTACACCTATTGAAAGTTCGTAGAATTACGATTTTGTTTTTTGATGGAAATTCGTGGTTTCGAGTGATTTGCACATGTCCGTCGAACATGGAATCCATTTTCAATAAAAAATGCAGACAGTCTTGTCCTTTCCCCAAATACAGTCCTATCGCTGCATCCTAAAGTGCTTTGAATGCCTAGCTTTGTTCTTGGATATGTGAAGCACATTTGGCCACAAGTTGTTCTAAGGAAATATTATTGTACTATCAGTTTTAGTACGAATACGGCAGCAGACTTCCAGGAACCAGTGGTGCCTTCTGTCAACTCTATGAGTTGACTGCACATGTATTTCGTGTTCTCGCCATCTGAACTTTCATTTTGATGTATAATTTGTGTATATTTAATTTGAACTTTAGGAATATCAGAGGTGGAGAGTTCGACATAAACAAAATCCTATTACTTATATAGCACCTTAATTCCGTAAATTTTTCAATGTGGTTGTTGGTCCCTTTCCTGTATTGCCATATCACGAGATGCATGTAGTCGACAACAAATATAAAAAATGAACAATGAACGTGACAGCCGTTACTTATTCCCAGTTCCTTATTCGACACTCGTTATCAACCTATAAAATCGGTTGATAACGAATGTCGAATCAGGAACCGAGAATAAGTAACGGTTGGCATGTCCCCCAAATGAACAAACTATTTCTTCCTTCAGTTCATGTAAAACATTTTACTTCGAATAATCGTATGATCTCTCTCTGGAACGAGGTCGTTCCAGTGATGGTCGTGGGATAATTAATTAATTAAAAAAGTAGGGGATATCCAAAGTCGGCCCACGAAAACTTCGTGCAGATTTTTCGCACAAGCGCCGCCATAATGTCTGTGGGGTATGTTTTGAAATTTTCATTTGTGCTGGACGGGATTTTTCGGAGGTCTCATCGTTCTTTTCTTGGTATAAACTCGTTCATCAATAGTTTCTGGTCGAAACGTAATTTTTGAGGTATGCGAAGGCTGACACGAGACGAACGTTTACGTGCCGTTGGCATGTTGGAAGCTGGCAACAGGCAGACTGCAGTGGCACAAATTCTCAACGTTACTCAATCGTTGATTAGCAGGTTGTGGTCACGCTACCGCCGGCCATGCAATGTTGATGACAGACGTCGGTCGGGTCGTCCAAGGGCGACAACAGTTACTGCTAACCAGAATCGTTTCATTCGAACCACGGCATTACGTAACCGCCATCCAAGTGCCTCAGAAATTGGACAGCAGCTGCACCGAGCGATAAATGTGCGAGTCAGCGGTCATACTATCCGAAATCGCCTACACAACTGGAATTTGTACGCTCGACGACCTCGAATAATTCCACGTTTGACTGGACGTCACATCGCAGCAAGGCGTAATTGGTGTGGAGCACGACAGCGCTGGGACAATCGTCGGTGGAGCAACATTATGTTTTCCGATGAATCAAGGTTCACTCTCGACTTCCACGACAGGCGAAACAGAGTGTGGCGGCGGCGGAACGAACGATACCATGACGTAACCGTTAGGCAGCACGATCGTGTTGGTGGTGGATCGGTTATGGTGTGGTGAGGCATAATAACCATGACAAGCAGAACAGCACCACATGTCATCCAAGGGCGTGTCACGGGGAAGTTCTTCCGTGACAACATGTTAGCGGCTCATGTGGTGCCATTTGCGCGACGGCATGGCATCCAAGATGACAATGCAAGAGCACACAGGGCCCGTGTCGCTATACAGAGTTCCTCCAGGAGCAGAACATCACTACACTGCCTTGACCAGCACTAAGTCCAGACCTTTCACCAATCGAGCACATTTGGGATATGCTTAGCAAGCGCCTACGACAACGCCAACAGCCCCCTACCAATGTCCAGAAACTCGCCGCTGCACTGCGGGAAGAATGGAATAACATCAGTCAAGCTGATATTGGACGTTTGATAAGGAGTATGCCACGTCGAATCCGCGCTTGTCTCGCGTCCTGGGGAGGATATACAAGGTACTGAGGTCTGGGACTGAATGTGGTAAATTCTCTGACTGACCGTTCGTGTCTTCTACAGCTCTGTGAATGGAATGTGTGCTTGTCAGACACCCAACTATCGCTGAAATCATTCACCAGATAACACAGAGCAATGCCTCAACTATCTTTTTGATGAAAATATAAATATATTTCTTCATATATCTCACTTTTACCAAATATCCCCTACCTTTTTTAATAGTATATTTGAGAAGAACTGGGAAAGTAAAGATTTTAAATGGAAAGAAACGCGTGCCAAGTTTTGTACAAAGCGCTATGCGAATTTGACCAAGTTGACAGATGATGTGTTAATAGTGAGCAGAAATGGATGGGATGTGATGACGTTTGTACCATTGATATTTTCTTCTTTTATACTGTTGTGGTGAACATACTCTTCTACTCAAAATTTGATAAGGGCCACTCCCTCATTTACATATCTGTATTCACATATAATATGTAAATGTGTACATCTTCATTTTTATTTATTTGTTCACTTTCAACAAACTTGGTCATATCAGGCTCTGTGCATAAGTGCCATCCCTCGCCCCGACCATACCTGTGGTTTATGCCCAAGCCTCCAGTCACTCCCAAGAACATATTTTTGTATCGATATGGATAATGATGTAGTGGACATATTGAACAAGTTCATCTTTTCAACTTTGGAATCGTCTGACCCTTCCCCTTGCTGGTATTACCAATGGTGGACAGTAACAATGACCCGTTTAAAAGATTGGCTTTTCTCATCCATCCCCACCCACGACCTCACGGTTGTCCTATTCCATTTTATTCCTTTTTCTTACAGTTATTTTCAAATTCATGTGTTTTTGTGCCCTACCCTGCCCTGACTGCAATCAATCTTATGAGGAGAGGAAATGCTGTATGTCTGTGACCAATGTGCTGTACACCTACGGGACACTTACCTTCAGTCAATGCTAACACAGCCTGTGTCTGGATGGGGAAATGGAGAGTCCGACGGTTACTCACCTTCGTTTGCTTGGTGGTTCTGTCCAGGTACTCCGGCTTCCTCACCCGTGCAATTGTACAGCGTGATTTGGACCTGGTTGTTCAAGGTGTTGTTAAACCTCAATAAGGGATCGCTGTTGCTTATTGGTTAGAGCTTTTGAACTTTGTGTCGACAGGTCGACGATTCAACGCTGACCTGCGTAATCGGTGCTGTGTAGTTGGGCAAGACACTTAATCCTGATTGGCCACGTGGTTGCACAGAAGCCCGGCGTGCTAAGGCGTACTGCACGTTGATGGTGCATTTGCCTTCGGTCGGGTTAGTAAATTGGAGGGCCTGGCAGATGTTCATCGCTGTTCGGTGGTTCTCTCCGGGTACTCTGGCGATACACGATACAACCCCGGCTGTTGAAAGTGTCGTTAACTCCAATAAACAAACAAACCTTTGTTGGGTGTACAGTGTTTAAAGTAGTTAGAACTTTATTCGCTTTAGTATTAGAGATTATCCATCCATAACACATTTAGTGTCATGAGACCGACTTATCTCTAGAACCTTCTCCCGGTTTTCCAGACAACCTGTTCCCTATCCCCTAACAACCCATTTCCGACTGACTCTGTAGCACCAGTCAGGGACGTCACGAATATGACCGATTGGGGTGTGTGTGTGTGGGGGGGGGGGGGGGGGGGGTAACCCTTTCAACACTGGCGCCCTGAATGGTATCAGTTCAGTCAATTCTGTCGACGGCGAAATGGGCGAAACCACACTGGTTTGTGGGGAGGTTCAGTAATAATTTTATCCAACAGCTCTGTTGAGCTGTTTGACTAAATTATTACCGAGGATCGCTTCAGACTGTTTGCACTTTATATCGTCTGCTCGTCCACTGTAATTTTTTTTCTTCATGCAAAAACTTTATGCACACCGTGTTGAATTCTCGACCGTCATTACTCAAGTCCTGACTGAAGAAATATTCCAACCACATCGTCAAGGCGTGCCTGCGTCGAAAGCATGTCTTGACGATATCGTTGGAATCAGTGGCGATTAAGGGTAAAACTCATAAAATTTGTTTGTGGATGAACACATATAGTAGTCGTGATGCGTGAGTTTACCACAGACTCGCACTTGCATGAGACCGACTGCTTGTCAGGGACGTGGTTATAGGTTTCCGATTTGGGGGGGGGGGGGGGGGGGGTAGGGGTGATTTTCCAATTTGAGGGAGGGACCGGGAGGGGGAACCCGCTCCCGGTCCCTCCCCCTAGTTGGAAATTCACTACTGAGAAATTTTAAAAATGAAGCCATGAAAGGGGGCATACAATTGATTCTAGTAACTGAAATGCCGACACATTTATGATAGAATTATCGGGTTATTATTATTTTGTGTTCTTTTAGGAATTGAATATGTGCTAAACAAATGCTCAAGCTTAGAAGTTTGAGCAATTCACACTGTCCTGACATTAAATCAGATGTTATGCAGGAATGATCAAATTTCGATGTGAATGATGGAATTGACTCGGGATAACAATTTTACATGATGTGAATTTACTGATTTTCTTGAAGTGCATTTCGAGGATTTTTTTTTGTACGATAAGTAAACGTACTATAGAAATCCCGTACCGGTTTACATCATACATACTTATGAAGCTCGATATTGCGTACACTGTAGTTGTAAATAGTAACAATTTTTGCCGATTTGAAACCCATTTTGGGAAGTAAAAGGGCATCAACATCGCCAAATAAGCTCCAGACAGATGGAGTTTCCAACCACTCATGACTTGCGCTCCGAATTTCCAACTATAGGAAAGTTTTTCCATGATTGGGGGATGACACACACACACCCACCCCACACCCCCCTGCTGCCACGTCCCTACTGCTTGTATGATATAAGTCTAAGAGGCAAACCTAGCCGGTAAGTAAGTACATGCTTACCAGCAAGGGACAATCTATATCTATCACTGCAATCCACATGAAAATGTCCTACATGTAGCTGGAAAATTAGTGTGTGTGTCACACTCCTACACTAGAGATGGGTGGTATTGGAATTTTGAGTTCGGTATCGGTTTCGGTATTTTAGAGGGATATACCTCAGTATCGGTTCGGTGTTCCGCATCTGACTTGACTGAGATTTGCTGATAGCACTAAAGAGGAATTCACATCAGGAAAAACAGAATAAGTTGTAGTGTCACACTACCACAACGCCAGGGCCGGCGGAACCATCAAAGGGCAGGGGGGGCGAAAATGTTCCAGAAGGGCATCGTGGAGTGCGTTGTGACAGATGCCGAAGGCATCTGCTCCGAGTGCCGAAGGCACGAGGTATTAAAGGGGGTCCGGGGGGGGGGGGGAGGTTCTCCCCCCGGAAAATTTTTCAAAATGAGGCATCAAATGGTGCATTCTGGTGGCATTTGGACTGAAATCCCTCTTGCCTAATTTAATTGAAAAAGTTGATTTTTTATAGCAGCCAAGTTGTAATATTTTTAAATACTGGCCCATATGCACACAAACGTAATATATGTTGGAAAAGAACAGTATTTTGCTGCATATATTAGATCTGAGGACATCTATTTATGGATTCCGCAAGTATACAGATGTAGAGACAGCTCAGAGAGATGATTCCAGTGACACCTATATTTTGTATCCTTGTATCCAACAATATGACAGGCTTACGTTACTAGAGAATATATACAGCTGAGATTTTTTGTGAACACATTGTCGCAAGGCTGAAGCACTTTCAAGGACACATATGGGACGTAAAACAACATTTGAAAGTGTTCAAACAATAACTGTAAATAAAAATATTTGGCTTTATAATGTTTTCAAATTGACGAAATTGTCATACATACAGTACCAAAATTAGAATCAACCAAACTCCGGATCAACTCCAAATAAAAATCAATATCAACGTATTTCTATTATACACCTTGTATGTTCTCTCTCACACACACATGGGGGAGAGGATCAATGGTCTCTCGCCCCTCTCCCTCTCTCCCCTTCTCTCTCCCTCTCTCAGAGAGAGAGAGAGAGCGAGAGAGAGAGAGAGAGAGAGAGCAAGACCGGGTCGCTAATGTTGAGCACCGAACAATGTATGTATCAGTACCACGTTGGCAATATACATATTTAATTATACTCTAAATAAACAATAAACAACAATGATGAGTCCTGACTGCATACCATATATTATTTAAGGAATTTTCGGCCTTCCGTAATTTTTGTAATCAATCGAGGATGGTTGTCTTCTGATCTGGTGTAGCCATGTTTTCTAATTTCGCCGTGACGTCGTCTGCTGACACGTACCGTGAATGTTTGTTCACTCACTTCTTGGAGACCAATCAGACCATGTCCATATACCTCCCACCCGTTGTATTAATAATAATCTATCATTAATACTCACATAAAGCTTATACACCCCCCCCCCCCCCCCCCACCCGTTGTATTAATAATAATCTATCATTAATACTCACATAAAGCTTTGGTTTTTGCGTTGAATTCCACTTGCTAAAAATAGTAAACAGATGACCGGTTACGCGGAAAACAAACAAAATACGGAAAGCTGTAAATACTTTAAAAAATACACAACACTGCCAACATATTACAGATATTGTGGGTAAATTATTATACCGATAGTTAATGACAATGGAAACTTTTGGTTTTAGGGCACTTTCGCCCCCGCTCGCCCCCGTGGATGAGGGCAGGAGGGGCGATCGCCCCTGTCGCCCCCTCTGTTCCGCCGGCCCTGCACAACGCTATAAATGACTGCCAGTTCTCTTACGACCACAAATCACACCCACAGTAATTTTGTGACTTGTTCTAGACGCACTTCAATGTTTAACTCTTAAGAAGCCGGGTGTCGAGTTTTCTTGCCTGTGATATAATACGGCAGGTAATCTGGCTGTGATGGTTCGGCTGGGGGCGCGGTGGCTCAGTAGGTAGAGGTGCATACTGCAAGCCGAGAGGTCCTCGGTTCGAATCCCACCTGCGGCAACCGCGTTGTGTCCTTGGGCAAGACACTTCACCCCCATTGTCTGCGTGGGGGCACGGTGACGTTGTGTACTAAGACGTACTGCACGTCGATGGTGCACCTGTCTTCAACCAATGCTAACCCTGCTTGTGTGGAGTTCGTATGTTGGGGAGCTGACAGTTGCTCGCCGTTGCTCGTTGGTTCTCTCCGGGTAATCCGGCTTCCTCCACCCGTAAAACTGTCGCGGTCATGATTAGCCATTGCGCATAAATATGTGACCTTAAACACCAATAAATAAATAGATGGTTCGGCTATCTTTGGGCTGGGGGAGAATTAAACATTGAGCAGGTGCTTTTAGTCAGGTGTCAGGCAGACGACACTTGACTAGAAGCACCTGCTTTACTGTAAGTTTTTCGCGGTATGTCATGTTCAATAAATTCATTCTGATTCCCCGGCTTTTACGAGTTAAAGACCTATTTCAGGCTTTTGTGAGCTTTGAGCATGTGCCCCGGCCATGCTATCTTTATGAGGTCCTGCTGACAATAGACAAAACACCAGGGCGGTGATTTCTAGTCAGGTCTTGGCTGCCTGCTAAGCGATTGTACATGTGAGGTTGTAGTCTAATGAAAATTGAGGACAGTTGCCCAGTTCATTGAGGGTTAACAAAACTGAAACGCAGATCAGCCATTTCTGTTATGAAAATGAACCTTTCAACTGTTATCAAGCTTCGGCAGGGACTTATAAATAGCGAATGTTGGAAAATTTGAAAATTCAGACGGTATTAGTATTCCGATTGGTTCGGTTCCGGTTTTTCAGTACCCCCATGATATTGGCATCGATTCGGTTTTACGGTATATTGCCCATCTCTACCCTACACCCTCTCACATTAGAGATCCGCCCGTGGGAGTCGTCACTAGTCACAGATTCCTTCCGGCGCCCGTATTGTATTTTCCGTTCGGTTTTTTTCAAACACGTCTGATGGGTATTGTCATATTTAGGGTGAAAGTATAACTTGTTTTTTCACATGAATTGGGATTTCCATTTTTTTTTTAATTGCGTTTGGGTAAGGGGTTAATGTTAATTCTTGCACAATATGTGAGAAGTGTAAGCTGGGCAACAATGACTCCCCATTGTGATAGTTAATAAAACCTCTTTTGTAATAATCGTCAAAAGCTGTCGTTATGTTCATGTAATGTTACACGTCGAGGGACTTTTAAACCCATTATATTCACTAATCCATTTAATTACCCAATTTCTTACAAGCTATAACAATAACTCATCTTACTGAATAGTGATTTGAATTTCAAACAGAATAATTTCTGGTTGCGCACTGGTTTTAATCGATTACCACTATCTAGGTTACTTTTTGTTTTAACGCTCATTTTGAATTTTAAAATAAAAATGTGTTCCTTGATGGGACAGTAATTGCTGCTATTTTGAATGTTCAGTGTAATTTTCATGGATTCGAATTAAAACTGCATATATTGGCGGAAGAAGCAGGGGAGGCATATGGGGCGGGGTCATTTAGGTTGGCTAACTCATCATGGCACATATATCTGGTACTTCATCCATGCCCTGATTCCATTCCTCTACAGAATTCGCACCTTCAAGCCTTTACCTAACGAATCAGCCGCACCTGCCTGCGTAATTTTAAAAATGTGCAGCAGAATGAAAATTTTGTTCCTAAAAATTTCAACAAAACCTTGTCATGTCACTGAATCTCATTGGAACGCGCTCGATCTAATGAGGTGTCACATGATATGGTTTTGTTGAATTTATGTGGAAATTTGAAGAATAAAACCCAAAACAAACCCCAAAATTTGGATAGCGTGTGTATTGTGTAAAGGGTTTTAACACCTAATGTCGCCCGCATCAAGATGGGGACTCAAGAAGTTACAGTACATCTGTGAATTCATTTTTCCAATTATTTCTCACCAAAATCGCATCACAGGACGTCCGATGTGTCTTGGACGTTTGCTGGTCTCCATTTGCATTTAGCTCCTGTCGGCGCCGTTCTCAGACATAAAACGTCTATAGCATTTTCCAGAACAATACGTAACATTTGAAGTAAGAAGGGATAGAATCTGGACAAACAATGACTTACCGAGACGGCAGGTGTCAAACAGTGAAGAGAGGTGATAATTGAACCCTTTGATCTCATTAGTCCTGCAGCAATGTGAATTGTATATCCCAGAAAAGAGACAAAAAGAGAACAGTGACTTGTTAAAAGGAACCAACTAAAGTAACACCGTGTTTCCTTGAAAAAGTGTCGTTGGGATTTCTGGACAGAATCTTCCCTTCTAAGAATTGCTTGAGGCAGACTGTACTTGCCAATGATGGCCCCGGAAACAACAAAAAAAAAAAAAAAACTAGTGGCAGACTATACTTGCCTGAAGACCCTACCCCAGCATCCTCGGGGAGAGGTAGCACCTTTGTCGAGAGGACCCCCCCTCTCACACTGATCCTCACCCGAGGGAAGATAACCTCAACTAGAACATCAAGAATATCGCCAAAGCTTTCTCCTTCAGACTTTCCTCCTCTGCTGTCTCCTGCCATGGTAGTGATCTGCAGTAAACACCAATCCAAAACGTCAAAGAAGGGTCGAAAGGGGCTTGCCCCAAGCCGTTCCCGTGCGCCTTTGGCGCGCGAAACCATTCTTCTTCTGGACAAAATGTATTGCAGGTATGCTTGCAAAATACTGAAATACGCCATAAAGTCAGAAATGTTTATGGCAGCTTATAATGTTGCGCAATACAGAAACAGTTTATGTAAAAGGAATATAATAGCAGAAATGAAAACGAGAAGTAACTAGAGAAAGGGGGGTGCGGTGGCGTCGCGGTAACCGGTTCTCGTCAGATCAACGAAGTTCAGCAACGCCGAGCGCGGTTAGTAGTTGGATGGGTGACCATTTCAGCGACTGATTCGCGCTCCCGCGTTGTGTCCTTGGGCAAGGCACTTAACCCCGGCTGCCTACATGGGGGCACGATGACCCTGTGCACTAAGGCGTACTGCACGTCGATGGTTCGCATGCCTTCAACCAATCTAACCCTGCCTGTGCCGCAGTGCAGAGTTCAGAGTTACGATGTTGGAGAGCTGACAGCTGCTCGTCGTTGTTTGGTGGTTCTCTCCGGGTACTCAGGCTTCCTCCACCCTTAAAACTGTCGCCGACATGATATGACCCTGGCTGTTAATGTGTCGTCAAACCCTAATAAATAAATAAATAAATAACTAGAGAAAGCGAATTTACTGCGACCAGCAAATTCAAGTCTGTGTGAAAATGGTGAAAGCATCAGAACTAAATTAATTATACAGGAAAAAAATTATGGAGACTTATGTTCGGGAGTAAAAATATTTTTCAAGAAAAATCAGAAATAGGTTTTCCTAACCAGCTTTTAAAGATTTTCCTACAGGATTCAGAAAAAAACTTTTCAAGAAATAACTTCCGTGCATAGCATTAAATGTGTTCTATAACGCAATCAGCAATGGATATTTTCTTACTCTTCCCATTTTTTGAGAGAAGAGATACATGCAAGAACTTCAGAAATGCATTTGGGTTATAAAATGCAATTTCAAGCAATTTTTGAAAGCTGCACTTGTATGACCCCAGTGAACTGGACCCAAATTATTAACTTCCACGATGTTTCAACTCATTTGGTTTTGGTTCCAGGCCCATATGTCATATCATGCTTGAGATATGAGTGTGATACTTCCAAAATGTGTGCTCCCCCCCCCCCCCGCCTTTTTTTAGAATAAAATACATGTATGAACTGCGGCAATGCATAAGGGGGGTCATAAAATGTGATTTCCAAGAATTCTGAAAAATGCTCTCAGTGACCCCTCAGTGACCTTGATCCAAATTTTAAACCTTCATCGAGTTTCAACTCATTTAGTGTTGGTCACAAGTCCACACATCATACTATGTTTGAGATTTGAGCACGACTTACTTTCAATATTTTGTTGGTCCCCATCCTTTTTTGGGGTGTGAAAATACAGGTATGGGTGTCCAAAATGCTTCGGGGGGGGGGGGGTATGAAATGTGAGTTCCACCAAATCCACAAATGCATTCAACTACCCCTGTTTGTCCTCATGACCTTGATCCATACTTTTGAACCTCCGTTGAGTGTCGACTCATTTGGTGTTGGTCCTAGGTCCATAGGTCCTACCATGCTTGAGATAATATGAGAATATTACCTACTTTCAAAATTTTTGGCCCACCCGCCTTTTTTGAGTGTAAAGGTGTATGAACTTTCAGAATGCATCAGGGGGTCATAAAACGTGATTATCGGGAAAAAATGCACACAATGACCCCTTGGTGACCCGTGACCTTGACCCATATTCTGAACCTCCAGTGAGTTTCGACTCATTTGGTGTTTGTTCCAGGTCCATAGGTCATACTATGCTTGAGATATGAGCGTGACTCACTTTCAATATTTTTGGCCACGCCCACATTTGCGTGTAAAAGTGTATGTATGAAGTTCCAGAATCCATTAGGGGGTCATAAATGTGATTTCCAGAAAATCAGAAAAATGCCTTCAGTTACTCTTGGTGTCCTCAGTGACCTTGACCCATATTTTGACCCTCAATTGAGTCTCGACTTATTAGGTGTTGTCCCAGGTCCATACACCATACCATTCTTGGGATACGAGCGTGACCGACGTTCAAAATATTCCGCGACGCCCAATTTTTTAGTGTTAAAATGCATGTATGAACTTCGGGAATGCATTAAAGGGTAAAAAAAATGTGATTTCAAAACAAATCTGAAAAATGCGCTCAATGACCCCTGGGTGACCTCAGTGTCCTTGACCCATATTTTGAACTTCCATTGAGTGTCGACTCATTTAGTGTTGGTCCCAGGTCCATAGGTCATACCAAGCCTTAGATGTAGGCGTGACCCATTTTCAAAACACCCCATGGACACCTCGAATGCTCCAGAGATCTGAAAAACATAGGTGCCCGAGTGAGTGTGAGTGTCTATCAGTGTGCCAAAAATCAGCGAGATAGGACAATTCGTTTTCCAACAAAAACAATAGTCTAATAACGAATTCCGTATATTAGTGAATCCAGTATATATGGACGGTTCCATTTTTGGAGTTTTCCAAGTCAATTGAATGACCTGAGAATTCTTTTCTACATGATCTGGCACAATTATTGTGCCAATATACACGCACGCACGCAATAACCTGCAAGGGCGTGACAACTGTTACTTATTCTCAGTTCCTTATTCGACATTCGTTATCAATCGATTTAATCGCTTCATAACAAAGCCGAAAAAGGAACTGGGAAAAAGTAAGGATTATCTCGCCCCTATAACCTGCATGATACAAAAACGTTTTGCTCTTCAGATGATAAAAAAATACATTGTAGTTTAAAGCCATACTTACATTGTGTTTTGTACATCATTTAGCTGAAACGCTTGCTCCGGGCCGCTAAGAATAATATAGTTTAGGGCCATCCGTTGATTTTTCGGCGAGTCTCTGACGAGGAGGCCAGCATAAAAACTTGTCCTGTCCCAACTGGTATATTCCTCCCACAATCTCCCTCCTGATCTTCCAGCATTCGGACAAAAATTGTGTTATAACCCCCCCCACCTCCCGTGACGCTTTGTCAATCTCCCCAAGTACAATACTGACTCTTTAGGTGAATGCGATCTTTAACCTTCCAGCTAAAACAAATTAAGAGAAGACGACATTTATAAAAAAAATCCCGAATATCTGAAGACTTTTATTATTTTGCCCCATAACATAGCTTAAGATCTCCTCTCTGGAACGAGCCCCCCCCCCCCCCCCCCCCAAACACACATATACAACATCTAACAATTTTGCTCCTCTCACAAAATAGCTCAGGATTTCTACGCACACAGAGCCCCACACACTGGCGAAAAGCCATCTACGCCCCCAAAACTAAATATTTGACAGATTATGATAAGGAATTCCAGTTTTCTGAAGCAGCAGGGTAGCCACAAGGGCCTGGGGAACTACCCCCCCCCCCCACACACACAAACTTTTCCTTAAAATATGTCAGTCTTAGAAAACATTCTTTCCTAAAATCCCTAACACATTGCAGATGACACCGCTTTATACTCACTGTGGGCACGAGAAGATTCGCTTGTTTCCCATTTTCGGTTTATCTACAAGCTTACATTATGATATCTTTGTTCTATTTATTCTGACTTCCCTAAACATGTTTATGTTCTATTGTACACATTACAGGTAGCACATAAGCACATGCTGGATGTGCCAATATGTGCTTATGTGAAAAGGCACAATGTGACACATTGTGCACTAGCACATACGACTAAAAGGGGTGCCGAACGCCAGACGCTTTTCTATAAAGGGATTCTATAGGGATTCCAAAAAAAGGGATTCCATAAGTGGGATTCCGTCTTTCTCGAGTGACTCGCACATACTGCCCGAAGTACTCGAATCTCATCGAGCAAATGTGCTATAGAGCAACTGCTCGATCGAGTGACTCGCACATGTGACTCTTAGTCTCATTTCTGAAAAAGGTATGCCGCAGGCCAGACGTTTTCCAAAAAAGGGATTAAAAAAGGGGATTCCATAAGTGGGATTCCGTCTAACCTCGAGTGACTCGCACATCCTGCTCGAACGACTCGAATCCCATTGAGCAAATGTCCTATGGAGCAATTGCTCGATCGAGTGACTCGCACATACGACTCTTAGCCTCATTTCGGAAAAAATGGGTGCCGAAGGCCAGACGTTTTCCAAAAAACGGATTCCAAAAAAAAGGGATTCCATAAGAGGGATTCCGTCTTACCTAGAGTGACTCATACATACTGCTCGAACGACTCGAATCCCATCGAGCAACTGTGCTATAAAGCAATTGCTCGATCGAGTCACTCGCACATGCGCCTCATACGACTAAAAAGGGGCGCCGATGGCCAGGCGTTTTCCAAAAAAGGGGTGCTGAAAATGGGGTGCCAGGGGATATGGCTGTTAAATACCTCGAGGCTTACTAACTTACTTTGCCATACGACCCACCAACGCGAGAGGAAAGCCACTTGATACCTTCCTAAACTCGAGACCTCGATCTTCGTAAAATGCCTTAGGCATAAAGATGCTTGCAACCCCCCCCCCCCCCCCACCCCCACCCCCGGTGCTACATCCAACACAACAGAACACAAATAAAATTATGGGACAAGTGTTGATATGTTGTTGTCGATATATTGGTAGATTTGGGTACAAATATCACATATTTCAATTTTCAAGTGAATCCATTCACTTTAAGTGATTATATTAACTTTTTTCTTTCAACTGTTTGAATCGGAATTCGGTTAGATTCTTGTGTTCGGAGTTTAGTAGCTTTCACAACTCTTGGTTTCATCGTTTATTTCAACTTTTCACCATTGCTTGGGTAAGATACAATCTACATGCAAGAGAAAAAGAAATGATTGCATTAACATATTTGTGGTGTATTTAACAATACAATTACTGTAATCGCCCGTTGCGATGAATCATTCCTCGCTCTTCTCATTGCCCGGCATCCAACACACACACATATTCCTGAATAACATACCCATAAGCTCCACACACCCCCGCCCTCACACACATTCGTCTCACACGCAGACTTATTGCATCCATGACCAAGCGTGTGCAAACAGTTATCGATGCGCATGGAGGGCATACTCGCTATTAAAAAATCATCAAGGGAACCAGAGTGAAGCCCCCCCCCCCCCCTCCTCCTCCCCCCCCCCCCCCGGTGAGTTGGTTAACCCTTTACCTAACATGAAAAGCAGACGACACTTGCAAAAAAATTTCAGGAATAACTAATTTTTTTCATTTTTTGTCTCGAAAACATAGGTTATAACCCTCGTTGGTTTTGAGACAAAAAATGAAAAAATAATGAAATTAATTGGCGATTTTTGTGAATAGTGCTGGCCGGTTTTGGTGGTTACGTTGGATAAAGGGTTAACATGTTTACACGGGCATGTACTGACATTGTGAAATGGAACGTTCCCACTTAATTTCTCAATAAATAAACTTTTCTGCAATGATCAAATTGTTGCATCATAGTGACCAGAAATTGTTATGATATGAATTTAACCCGTGTTGCGTTTCTTTTTTTATTTAGTATAATTATATAGAGACATATGTGGCAAGAAATGAGAGCAGGAATATAACTATAGGGCACTTTGTTTCCAGGAAACACTGGAAACAAAGAGATTTTTGTTATTTTTTTCAAACAATCCAGCAAGTACAGTTGGTATTCAAATTTATTTACATGATAAGTCATAAATGCCCCAAGTACTAAAATTATGAAGACGTTGGAAACGGTGGAAACATTAGAAACGGTGGAAACTATGGAAGCACTGGAAACATTGGAAATGGTGGAAACAGTGGAAACATTGGAAACGGTGGAAACATTGGAAACACTGGAAACTGTGGAAACATGGGAAACACTGGAAACGGTGGAAACATTGGAAACGGTGGAAACTATGGAAACGTTGGAAACTATGGAAACATTGGAAACGGTGGAAACACTGGAAACATTTGAAACGGTGGAAACTGTGGAAACATTGGAAACGGTGGAAACATTGGAAACGCGGAAATGGTGGAAACATTGGAAACACTGGAAAAATTGGAAACGGTGGAAACTATGCAAACATTGGAAACAGTGGAAAAACTGGAAACATAGGAAACGGTGGCAACATCGAAAATGATGGCAACAGTTGGAAACGATGGAAACATTGGAAACATTGGAAACAGTGGAAACATTCGATACGGTGGCAACATCAGTAGTGCCCTATAGTTATATTCCTGCTCTCATTTCTTGCCATATCTACATAGAGATTATTACCATTTTGTGGATGTACAAAATATGTATCCGAGTCGAGCTCCGGGTTCTAAGGGCAGATCACGACGAGTCGAAGACGAGTCGTGATCTACCCTTAGAACCCGGAGCGAGGCTCGGATACATATTTTGTACATCCACATAATGGTAATAATCATTTTATATTACAATATATTGGGGATAAGTCAAGAATGTAGACGCATATATAACGAACTATTTATTCGTACGGTTGAACAAAAAGAAAAAAAATAGAAGTCACGCGAAAGGAACGTGCTTGTATTCGACCCCCTGATACAAACAACTGTATCAGGGGGTCGGTTTCACGACAGTTGCGGAGTTAATACAGACAAAATATAACGAATCAAATGTTTTTTGAGCGCCAAAGGCGCGCAGGGACGGTGTGGGGCAAGCCCCTTTCGACCCTCTTTAGCTGTGGAATTGTGTTATGTCTGACCGTGGTAAAGGGGGAGGTTGTGGGTAATCAGCGGCGCTTGTGTCTCTTTTGCTTCTTTTTAGAGGTGGTGGTCTGGATGGAGAGACAGTGGCAGTCGGCGTTGTTGGTGGACTACCTGATGGTGACTGATGTGGATTATACGGTCTGATCCTGGCCGAGTCTGGAGTAGTCATGTGAGGTGGCTGAGGCCCCTGTTGTGATTGGGTCTCTATCAGTTTCTTTGTCTCTTCTATTTTCTGGAGGAACTGTTCTTGCTTCCTGTCCATTTCTTTTCTGTGTAGGTCCCCTTTTATCTTGTTATCCTCTATGATTCTCTCCAGCCAATTGTCCGAGTCCTGGCATTTTGGTTCCGAAGGAAGAGGCGAGTGGGGATCAGGAAGAGGCGAGAGGGCAGCTTCCATTACCACCTCAGTCTCCACAGACTATTCCACATCCGACAACACCGGCTGGGGACCCGGCAGTAGGATGGGATTGTCTGTAGGAGTAGGAGGGGAAGTGGTGGCCTCCTTTGGCTCTTTCATTTCCTCACCGTTCTCTTTCTTCTTCTCCAAAAATGCCTCCAAGCGTCGGGCATCCCTCCGCTTGGTGGACGGGCTCTTCTTCCTTGTCTTCCTCCTTTCAGGGCCTCCTGACCTACTCGGGTGAGGACCAGTGTGAGAGGATCGAGGTCCTCTGACAAAATACATGTTGATTGTAAGATAAATATACTTATCTCACACTCGGGGCCTTGTATGGTCTCGATATTGCCTTTGTGGCGTTTTTTTCATCATTTCTATAGGCCATATTTTTTCAAGTGTTGGACTTTCTGTGTTAATTTCGCACACGCACCTTTTTGGGGCCTCTGCACAATTAATCACAGAACTTGGGAATATTATGATTTTGATTTCTGGCGTTGAAAACCTTGCTTTCCATTCTTTCTGGAAACGAACTCAGATAATTACTATTAAATTTACCATTAATTTCTGACACTATTTTTCGTAAGTCATCCTATCTTCAGCTGCGAAGAGGCCATTCTTCTGGCTGAATTCGGGAATCTCATCATCTCTACTGACATCACTAAGAGGTGTGAAAGCTTCTAAAAACCGAACATAAGAATTTAACCGAGCCGATAACTGAAAGAAAAAAGGTAATAAAATAACTTTAAGAACTGATTCACGATGCTACTAACCACGGAACACAGCCGAACACAAATAAAATTTTGGGAAAAGTGTCAAATAAAATTGATATATTCTTAGATTGGGGCTTAAATATCATATATTTCAACTTTCAAGTGGATCCGTTCACTTAAAGTGATTTTATTAACCTTTTTCTTACAGTTATCGTCTCGGATAAATTCGTATGTTCTGTTTAGAAGCTTTCATCGAGCCAATAATTGAAAGAAAAAAGTTAATAAAGCCACTTTAAGTGTACGGATTCACTTGAAACTTTTAATATGTGATATTTATGCCCCAGTCGACCAATATATCAACAACATATCAACTTTATTTGACACTTGTCCCATACGTTTATTTGTGTTCGTGGAGGCTACTGTCCTGAACACAAGAATCTAACCGACTCGATAGTTGAAAAAAGTTAATAAAATCACTGTATCATGTCAACGGGTCCACTTGAAACTTTAAATATATGATCTTTATACCCCAATCTACCAACGTATCAAGAAAAGGCATTATAGGCTATTTCAACTGTATTTGACACTTGTCCCATAATTTGATTTGTGTTAGTTGTTTAGTAGCACCGTACCCCACCCCACCCCACCCCCCTCCAATATGGATACCTGGCTACGTGTCTGCCTGTAGTACTAGTAAGCTAAATATTTCGCGATAAACGATGATGTAATTGTCCCAAAAGGCAAAACACCATGTGGTATGTTGGGGAATCACAATGGTACTTTTTAATTTAATCGAGGCAAGATCATCATGAGGTTAATTCCAGCGCCTCCAGATGGTTCTTCCTGTATTCCAGTCCGTTTCAGTCAAAAAATGTATGGTTTATTGATTGTTCAGTCGCATAAAAAATTTAACAAAAATTTGACAAGTCACTCACACATGTCATGAGAAATACAAACAGTGCGAAACGTTTTAAAACCTTGACCAACGTTTGACTTTGTCGATTACAAGCACAAAATACGGACACCAACGTCAATCGAATAGTTCAGAGACATTTTATTGCACATGTTTTATTTGTGGAGAGAAATATCACGAATAGAAGGGCTATATTTAGCATGTAAATTACCAACGCATTTGCGTCATTACCGCATGAATGAAGGGAATCTCGATGATATTGTTGCTGTGAAACGCCTTCGGAATTGACCAATAAATCCGTGCGTTATAAATAGATGGTGTCTCCGCTTTCTGATTGTTGTGAAATCCATTGCGTGTTCGAGACACGAAATAACCCCACAAAAGCTTGTGTTATAACTGGAAAAATCACTCCGACGTTTGCTTTCTAATTCTTGAGATTAAAAATTTCAACTCTCTAAATACCAGCTGTTGAAAATGTCATCAGTGGTAAGTTTTTAATTATTCGATGCGTACAAATGCTTCATTCGATAAATTGCGTTCATGCGTTGTGTGATGTAGGAATATTGGATAGGTCGCGGTCACATTATTCGTAGTGCCTTTCTGCAAGTCTGCATTTTACCTTGAACGAGACAGCTGTTTGGTGTCGCGTTAGACCGAACTAACATATTTTTCCATTCATTTCTTGCAGATATTTGATTAGAACTTATCAGCAAAGACCAGACGAAGAATATTATATATTTTCCACTATGAATTGTGGAAACAGATATCAGGTATTGTGTTACGATCAAGTTGTCCGGTTGAACGATGTTATGCAAGGAGGTGTACAAATTCATGGAAGGGGAAACTTTCCCACGCTGGATGTCAAACTTCGGGATTTGGTTCAGAATGTCAGGAATAAATTAAAAGAGGAGCATATTTCGGTGCGCGATATCAGATTGAATGGTGGTGCCGCGAGTTTCATTCTTGGAGTTGATGGCGCTCAGCCTTTGTACAACGACGTAGATTTGATTTTTGGTGTAGACTTGGCAAACCGGACTCAAAGCGAGTTGCAGAAAATAAAAACTACCGTCCTCAACTGTTTGTTAGACTTGTTGCCAAAAGATGTCCATAAGGAGAAAATGAGTACATGCAGCCTGAAGGAGGCATACGTTCAAAAGATGGTGAAAGTCTGTAATGAAAATGGTGATAAATGGAGTTTGATAAGTTTATCAAATAACAAAGGTAGAAATGTTGAGCTCAAATTTGTGGACAAAATGAAAAGACAATTTGAATTCAGTGTTGATTCGTTTCAGATCATCCTGGACAGCTTGTTAACATTCCATGATGTGTCTCAAAACACAATGAGTGAACATTTTTACCCAACTGTGGTTGCAGAGAGTGTGTATGGAGATTTCTCTGAAGCCTGGCTTCATCTTAATGAAAAACTCATAGCTACCCGTAATCCTGAGGAGATTCGGGGTGGAGGTCTGCTCAAGTATTGCAATCTGTTAGTCCGGGGGTTTACTCCTGCAGAGAATGTTGACATAGCAGGAATGCAAAGGTATATGTGTTCACGGTTTTTCATAGACTTCAGTGATCTTTCACAGCAACGTCAAAAGCTGGAGTCATATTTAACAAATCATTTCATTGGAGAGGAGTATTTGCGTTACGAGTATCTGATGACTTTATATAGGGTGGTTGATGAAAGTACTATATGTTTGATGGGTCACGAACGGCGACAGACTTTGAATTTGATTCATCAGCTGGCATGTCGTGTCGCCATGGAACAGGAACGAAAGATTCAAAACAAATACTTGGACATGAATCAGTTTGAACAACTGAGTAATCTTGTGATTGATCAGGTGTTCTATCACCATCCATACCGAGGGTCCACCAATGGCTATCATAACTATAACTACGATTACATGCCGGCACCTGTTTATCAAGTAGCCGGATCATCTTGTACCATGTGTCCAGCATGCTTACAGTGTTCTTGATTGTAATTGAACACTTCAGAAGCTTTCATTAAACTTTTATAATGTGTTTTACTCCACACAGTTGGTGGATTTACAAGATGACTCCAGACTAGTAGTGCTGATATGGTTTGGAAATTCTGCGACCGGTTAACCGCTCAGTTACCGATTAACACAAATTACTCAGGTCTGTCGTTTTGAGACAAGAGATCATTCAAGCCCCTTAAGGCCTGTCTTGATTTGATAAGAAGAGCCACACATGCCCATTCACCTTGAAAAATATTGATAAACAACAGTGCAGCCACTGTTGATTGGTCACTCTCAACCAGTGGGCAATATTTCCATGGGTGCAATAATATTGGATTCTATTCTATTATAATCCTCAAAAAATTAATTGATGAAGCATCGGGTACAATCTGGTGCTTTTTATTACCTGGTAAACACATGCATGGGCATCACTGCCCATGCGTGGATTACGAGATTTACGACCAGTCCTTGACAGCTGTACTTTAGGAGATTCTAAAAGACATGTTCTCACAATATATTTAATGGAAAAATACCAGGTCTCATTGAATGCTTTGGAATGTTTTGCTGTAATTTTACTTCACAACTGTCAACACTGTTATTTTGTGGGCCCAGCAGTTTAGCAGTGACTTCTAAAAATCATTGCCAATGTAATTTGATTATTGTGAACAGGACCTCTGAATTGTATGTTAACCCTTTACCTAACACAGTATGTTTGAAAAATCAATTAAATTTCACATTTTTCGAAAACAAATTTCACAATTTTTCAATAAAACCATTCAAATATGGATATCTGAACCAGCTCTTTGCTTGGCGGGCTGGTTCTAATGATATCCATATTTGTATTGTTTTACTCAGAAACTTCTGAGATATTTTAGGTCGAGGTGAACTTATGGTTAATTGTCTGGCCATTTTTAGCCGCTATGTTAGATAAAGGCTTAATGTACTAGTTTTAAGACCATAATGATAGTCCAAGATTGATCAAGAACTTTAGCATTTAAAAGCTCTAAGTGGTTGCTATTAAAGAAAATCTGATGGTACAGGGTTTCCCATCATAGAGAAATGACTGTTATACTTGGGGCATTGTCGCTTCCTGAAGCATTTTTCAGGACATTAGTTGCTCTTGTGATTTTCAAATGACAGGTCTGGTTATTTTGTTGCAGAGAAATTGAGAGAATCTGAATGCAGCATAATGCTGTTATGCTGAACATGAAAGTGTTGTCACTGCTAACATGAATATATTTTGTATGGGGATTCAGTCAGTGAGAAAACTCATGACTTAACTGAAAATCTTGCCTGGATGAATGTCACTTATGCAAATTTCACATAAAGTTAAGTCCCTGTGGCTGATTATCAGCTCTGGATATTTTATACACGATTTGCATATGTTACATTCTGCATATCCTGAATCGTCCATTGTCAGAATCCACTGCAATGCGAAAGATTTCCATTCTTTGCCCTGAGGGCATGGTTAGTCGGCAACAGAAAACAGAATTATAATCGGAAAAGGCCTCATAAACATTCTGTTAGGTTTGTCGATTAATCATTTCAATGCTAAAGGGTACTAGTAGTAAACACATTATGGAGGGACTGATGATCTTCCAGATTGCATGAAATGCTCATATCCTTTGTTAATTTGTTCTCACAAGAAATGAGTACATGTAAGCCAGCCCATCATTTTTTATCCAGCTATATTCTTAGGTTCAAAATTAACTGGTTGCCTGAAGTTGAACAAAAAAAGTACTCAGTAATTGCATACACATACACATGGTACTTCCAGTCAAAATGAGTTGTATAATAACTAAAAGAAAATGTTTCTCATTGGTAATACAATTCACACAATGGTTGGATCTTCTATCACTGGATTGAAATATGGAATACATTGACCTGTACACTGGACTAATAATTTAAGGTTGTAGAAAGCCTGATGGTCCATAGTCCTTTAATTTGCCTATGAGTACTCATTTCTAAAGCCAACAAGGAGGGTGCAGGGTAGGGCTGAAATGGTTAGCTCATTTTCACAACTGACTAACCGAGAGCTGCATGTATAACCAGATAATATCCGGTTATCCATGGCCATTATTTCACCGAATATGGGATCAACACTATAGGAATTGGGAAGCAGTGTTCATAGAATCTGTTCTGTAGTACATGTATGTCTACAAACGAAAGTTGTCGAGTACTTGACAACGATCGTTTGTATACATACTATGGAATGGTTTCTGCGATTACTCAATGCGCACAGAAATTGTCATTCATTAACGAAGACGTCTTGAACGTCAAAGTCGATTATTTCCCAATATATACAACATGACTTTGAGGTGTAATCTATCCCAAAGGATAGAGGGCAGACTTACTACATTTTAAACATGGAATGCCAGTCTCTCTTGATATTTTGAATAACCTGTTGAATGTTTTTCTAATCGGTTAGGTACAGTACAAGTCAAAATAAGTTGTAGCATAACCACAATAAACTAAGTATACTGCTGCTCCTGTACTGATGAGATCAGAATCTGACATCACTTTCTGGAAAGTCCTTAGTGAGAAAATGATGTCAGCTTCTGGTCTTAACAGTGTTGGGAGAGAAAGATACATACATGTAGTTTATTATTATAGTGGCTATCCTACAACTTATTTTGACTTGTACTGTGGGTAACTGGTTTCATACTGGTTAGGGATAAATTTGCTGCTTGGAATTTTGTTATTTGGACACCAATGTGAAGAGAGTTAAAGTGGAAAAAAAAACTATAGAGAAAAGTTTCCTGACAACTCACTGATTTCATCATCAACTTTTGTATAGTGATTAAGTTACTAAAAAGTTCAGAGAATTTCAACAGTGGCATGCAACAGATGGCTGTGTCCACATTTCCCATTTTTTCAGATTTTTTAGAAAAAAAGAGAAATTAAATAAAAATCTAAAAATCCATTTCTGCTTTGAATTGTATATTTTTTTCTCAGGTTCAATGGTTATCACATGTAGGCCCTTAAGTGAGAATCTACCTGTGACTGGGAGCTTTCTTAAAATCTTTGGCAGCATCTGGTTTCATCAAAACAGGATTTTCTTTTTGTGTTAACCCTTTACCTAACAAATTGGGTGCATCCACCCACATAATATCTAAACTGAAAAAGAAAAAAAAAATTAAATGCAACAATTTCATGTACCCCCCTCCCCCATTAGAACAAGGTTTGAAACAAAATTTGAAAAAAATGGATATCATGTGTGTCGTGTGTAATGGGTTAACAGGTCTTTTCAGCACTGGGCTACTGGATGATACCATCTCTTTCAACCTTATTTACAACAGAATGGGCAGTTCTGTTTTGTATTGCTATTTGGGGCGGGGAGAAAAAAATTAATCCTAGAGCCCAGTAAGTCAATTTGTCTGCTGGGTTAAATAAATTACCGATTCTCCAAAATGTTTGAAAGGATTACAGTATGGACACTAGATGGACTGGTCACTTTCTACAGGTGGGCAGTATTTCCACAGACGCAATAATATTAGATTTCAAGCACTAATTATAGGAATAATCATCACAAATTTAATTAATGAAGCACCGGGTACAACCCGGTGCTTCATTAATTAAAATTTTGCTGGTGATGATTTTTAGTACCTAGTAAACGTAAGCTTCCCATGCGTGGATTACGACCAGTGAGTCCTCAGTGACTGTACTGTATCTTGTAATGTATTCTCTAAATTTCTCTGTCTTGTGCATCATTAGTGATCGCATGGTTTTGAACATAAAAGAGAATAAATTAAATCTTCCTCTATTATATCTGACCTGACATCTTCCAAATAAACTACTCATCCTGCTTGTAACATTTGGAGGTGGGGGGGGGGGGGCAACCCTACCTTGATTTGTACATGCAGTACGCCCGCCTTGGACGATTCACTTTCCATGTTGGAAATTTTTCCGAGGATGCAATATTAGATTCCAAACACTAATTACACAGTTAAAACTAGAAGTCCTGTCATGAAATGCTCACAAATAGCACTTCGATCTGCGCATTAATCTATGTGTTATGATCATAGTAAGGCTGTCAAATTCTGTACATATGGTCTGCACAAGCAATGTTTCAGCCAATGGACCTCTGGGTAACCCATTTAACTGTAGGACTAATCATCGAAAAATTAATAAATGAAGCATTGGGTGCAATCCCTTGCACCTCCCGGTGCTTCATTAATTAAAATTGCTGATGAAGATTTTTATTACCTGGTAAACACATGCATGGACATCTCTGTCCACACATGTACTACAATTGTACGTCCAGACCACGGTGGGTGTACTGTATGGGAGATCAGTTTCCTTGAAGTTATCCTGCCAGAACAATGAGAACATGAACTTAATAATACATGAACCTTTTTTTTCGGATGAATTTGTTTTCTGATAATACTTGAACAGCAGTACTTACATGTATGAATCTTTTTTTTTTTAAGTTGGAGTACATGTACTCTACTGAACTATCTGGCACATCATATATCTATACAGGATAAGTGGTATGTGTACTTTTAATCTTGTATACTGCTTGAAATTACTCCAACTGATAATTCTTGTTAATCTTGTGCTAGGTTATACTTAGTGTGCTTCAGATAATTGTTTTTGTGTTTGGCAGCAACTTCTCAGCATTCATATCCACTTGGCTTGCAGAGTACAGTACTAGTGCTGTTATGATCAAAGTGGTATTTTCCTCTGTCAGATCCACTCTTGCCTTATTTAAAAAAATATCAACCTGTCTGCCACTGGTAATTTACCTGTGTCGCAACCAGATTTCATCCTAAGCAAGAGACCGATTTTGCAGTCGCCAGTACTCACTGCTCATTAGCCCTTTACCTAACAAATTGGCTGCATCTGCCCACGTAATTTCCAAATTGTGTAGTGAAAATTTTTTTTAAAATGTTGACAAAACCGCTCACTGAAACGAGCTTGTCAAACTCTCTCCAATGAGGTGGTCACATAACATGGTTTTGTTGATTTTTTGTTGGGAAAAAAAATAAGTTCAATAAAAAAATTGGTGTGTGTGTTGGGTAAAGTGTCAAGGAGTAATGATGGATAGGGGGGTAGCTCATCAAGACAGGAATATTCACGTTGTCCCTAAATTAATTAGTCCATATACTTAACTGTCTCCGATTGTTGATCACTGTCAGGTTCGGTTCATAGTGAGTGGATTTTACTAAAACACTTGCTGAGTAGAGATTCCATCCAAACCAAAAAAACCCTTGTCTTGAAAAGTTTAAGAATGACAAGTGAAGTTTCAGTCAATGGACCTCCCAAGGTCCATTGACTGAAACTTCACATCATTCTTATGCATTAAAAATAACAAGCCAAGGAAATGAATTGACCGTTATTGTATGTGTGCAAATGTCAATTCACAAGTGTTTTTAGTGGTACTATGGGGAACATATGTTATGTATAAAACCAATGGGTTATCTGCCTCATTCAGTATATTTTTTCCCTTTTATCCAAATTTATAGCGGTGAGAAAATCAGTTTCTTTTACAAGTCATCTTGGACTTTTTTTTTCAAATGTATTCATCATTTTTCTTTAATGATCATTCATTCGTACATGTATATATAAATGTCATTTTATTTTGTTATTCAGCTAAAATATATACAGTTCAATGTGTATCAAAAATTTTATGTCATTCAGGGCAAATTCTATTATTGGTCATAACAAATATGTATATTTTTCACTATTTCTGTTGTCGAGATAATCATTCTTTATTTTTGTGAAACTCATGGACTTTGTTAATTGGATTATATGTATGAGAGAGCGAGTGAAAGGTCAATCACTGTTGAGCCCTCAGTAAAGGTCAGAACCAGAGAGAATACTTTGTAAGATGACCATAAAGTACAGTTGTGGAGTGGTCGTAATCCACGTGTGGGCAGTGTTGTACACATTTACCAGGTAATAAAATCATCATGAGCAAAATTTTAATTAATGAAGCACCAGGTTGTAACTATTAATTCATTTTAATTAATGGAGCACAGTTTTGTAATTAATGATTCATTAATTAATTTTTTCCTGATTATTCCTATAATTAGTGTTTGGAATCTAATATTATTGCATCTGTGGAAATGTTGCCCATCTGTGGAAAGTGACCAGTGAACGGCGACCATACTATAAATTTCTTACTTATTTTCTGCTATTGGATAACCCATTACCATAAAATTATTTACTTTGCAGCGAGTGGCAATTGTCTATTCATAAAATTCCCAAACTAGGCTCTGATGCTTCACTGCATGGCGGTTTATGTAACAAAATCAACATACAGATCTGTTGTGGGCAGCATACAGTACATGTCAAAATAAGTTGTAACACAACCGCATTAAACTAAGTATACTGCTGCTCTTGTAGTGTTTAGATCAGAATCTGACATCACTTTTTGGAAAGCTCTCACTGAGAGCTTTCCAGAAAATGATGTCAGCTTCTGGTCTTATCAGTGTGGGAAGAGAACAATATATAGTTTATAGTGGTTGTGCTACAACTTATTTTGACTTGCACTGTAGTACAGTACACCTTGGCTTACAATCAAATGGAAACCTTGCTTAACCTGCATGCGTTATGACTAGTAGTCTAGTAGCATCTTATTTGTGTGGTATTTTTACAACTTAAAAGCTGGTGTTGAAAGTTGAAATGTAAGGAAAACAAGCACCATAGTGATTCTCATCATTTAAGTTACGAATGATGATTGTGAAAATATTGTATCACGAGCATGTCTGTCTTGCAATATACGCCATAACATTTTGAAAATACCTCACTAATGGTATACGAATATTGCCATAACCCATTACCTATAAACATGAAAAGGAAGATGACACTTGTCAACAAAATTCGTGAATAATTTTTTTTTTCTTTTTGTGTCAAAAACATAGCTTATGACACCTCATTGGAACAAGCTCAATGAGCTCATTCCATTGAGGGGTCATAAACTGTTTTTGAGACAAAAAATGAAAGTAAGCCATGCACGGCATGGTGGCTAGTGATATCCATGCATGTATTTGCCAGGTACTGGGATTAAAAATTATCAGCAAAATTTTAATTAATGAAGCACTGGGTTACACCTGGTGATTCATTAATTTAATTTTTTATAATTATTCCTATAATTAGTGTTTGGAATCTAATTTTATTGTGTCCATGGAAATATTGCCCACCCCGGAAAGGGACCAGTCCATGACAGCCTTACTCTGTCTTATGCATTGTCACTCTAATTAACACTTATTGTTTAGGTGGAAAGTCCACTCTGTGGGTGTTTTAATGGTAATCCAATCTCCACATACTGTAAGGGTTTATTAAAAACGGCATGTTTTTTTGTTGAGGTGTATAATTTCCTACTTTTAAAACAACACTTGAGAGAATGACATTGATGGACTTATTTCAGTAGGGGTCTACGAAATGAAAATTCATTCCCCGCAAAAAGTCCACCAAAATATTTTGAATTGCTTTGTACGATCATATGGTTTAAATGTTTTGAATTATAATGTATAGAAAAAAAATACAAAAAAACCCAACTTTGGGCTAAAGTAATAATTTTTCATTATCTCAGCAAACTCCCAGGTCTTTCAATAATGTTCCAGATGTTTCTTCGTTTATCTTGAATATGTACCAGAGTAGAACATATTCCAAATGAATTTTCTTTATGAAGTTTCAACAAGTTCATTAGTACCAACTTTGTATTATGATTTGTGATAAACTGCATTGTTATTAATAGTTGGTTATTTTTTCAATCTTCTCTCAAGAGACAAGTGTACACATGTATATGCGTCATGGTGTGTTTGGCACTGTTTGCGTACACTAGTATTTTATAATTTATAAATACTCTGTATGAGTCAGAATTAGTTGTAGGACAAAGACAAGAAGTAATTTCTTCTCATTTTACTTGTGATAATGGCATCCGATGATTCTGAAGTGGTTATTTTCTTGATCAGATTACGACAAACCCTAAGAACTGGAGCAGTACTTGTTTACTGTGGTAAACAAGTTCTGCTTTACTGATCAGATAGAACTTAGAACCAGTGCCAGGGGTGGAAGTTATCTAAAGTTGTTTGCATAGAGTATGTGGAGAGTGTATTATCACCAAATCACCTGCAGAGTGGAGATTCCACCCCAGCAGTGATTGAAAATTTGTTGCAAAGCATAACAAGCACAAGCAAAGTTCCAGCCAATGGACCTCCGGGTTAAACCAGGAGGTCCATTGGCTGAAACATTGCTTGTGTTTTTTGTCCATGTGAACAGAAATTGAAAGTGATACTTTGGATGTTAACTCCACTCCATGGGTGATTTAGTTACAATCCACTCTCCAAGTACTGTAGTTATAATTGATTGGCCAAACTTGCCTCCATGCCTAATATGTTGTTGTCATAATATAGCCAAAGATACTGAACATGACCCTTGCCCTCAAGTCCTCATTCAGCCACAAACAGCTCCTTTTATATTGCTCTGAAAAAGTTTTCTCAAGTGTATTTTTCCTTGAGAACACAACTGGTAGGATGCGTTTATGTTGACAGTGTTTTAACATCTTTATTAGCTGTCTATGCAGGCAGCTAACAAATTAACAATAATGTAAAAACACTGTTAAGTCATCTGCAGCTATATACATTATGTATATATGGTAAATTAATCTATGGACACTGATGTCCATGCATGCAAAATTTTAATTAATGAAGCACTGGATTGTATCCAGTGCTTCATTAATTAATTTTTTGATGATTATTTTTCCTGTAATTAGAGTTTGAAATCTAATATTTTCCATGGGTGGGCAATATTTGAATGGACGTAATAATATTAGATTCCAAACACTAATTATAGTAACAGTCATCTAAAGTTTACTCAATGAAGCACTGTGTACAACCTGATGTTTCATTAATTAAAATTTTGCTGACACTGATTTTTATTACCGGCTAAACACATTCGTGGACATCACTGCCTGCATGTGTATTATGACCACTCCACGGCGACTGTACTGTAAATACTCAAGGTCTGAGCATCGGTTTCCTTAAAGAAAAAAGTAATAAAGTTGGAATTGGGGCCTTTAGGGTTAAGAGGGTTGTCAGGGAGGGTGAGGAGAAGGAAAAAATAGATTATATATTGAGTCACATTTAACCTTTATGGTTATGGAAATTTTATGTCCGGGATATGGAAAAGTTATGGGAAACCAAATTGCCTCGTCTGCATGAACCTTTTGTGGTGCCTAATTTTGAGGGATGGGTATCAATTCAATTCGCATAGCCATTAAAAAGATAAATAAGTAAAACAAAATATTTGGATGGTTTGATTGGTTAACCCATAACATATTTTGTCTGGTACAGTAAATGGTATCCAAAGAATACGATTTTCTCTGATGATGCACATGTTTATAAATTTAGTAATATGCCTGTTAGGGTGATGTTACAAGCAAACCTACAATGACAATGGAAATATTTTTCTGTAATATTCAATATCTTTTTTAATAAATAAAAAACTGTAAAATACCAAAAAATGTTTTGAAACTGTACATCTTAGTTTCTTGGCTCACCACATTTTATAACATGATTTGTATTGTTGCCAGGAAGTAGAGTGGTGATTGTTTACTGAGGTTAAACAAGTTTTGCTTCAGTAGTATAATGTTACTCAGTTGCCAAGGTTTCCACCGTCCACTTTGACAACCCTGTTATGCAGAGCAGAGCAGTGCTTGTTTATTGTGGTAAACAAGTTCTACTCTACTGGTGAAATAGGCTTGTTATCTGATGTCTTGTGTGGGAGTCCTCTATAAAGTGGGCAGCGTAGGTATAAACAACTGGCTAAACTTCATACCTATGTTGTGGTCATGATATGGTTATAGATTCTGAAAGTGACCTTCAATACCAATAAATAATTTAGTTTCCAACAATTGGGGGCATGTCCCACTTTCAACTTGTGTAATCAAAGATGCTGAAAGTGATCTTGGACACCAATAATCAAGCATGTTGACCTTTCCACTGTTTTGAAGACAAGTTTGCTCCGAGCATCCCAAATTTCACAGATCATTTCAGAAGATGAGCACTTTCCAGCAGTGTATCACACAATAGCCTTTTATCAGCAAAAGTCTAATGGGAGCCCCAGGAAATGAAACAGTGCTTGTGTACTGCAGTAAACAACTTCTGCTTTATTGGTAAAATACGACTCGGAACCAATGCTTGTGGTCGAAGTCCTCTAAAGTCAGCAGCTTTAAGTATAAACGGTTATGAGTGGCTAAGCTTGACTTCAATCCAATGTTGCGGCTATGGCATGGCAAAGATGCTGAAAGTGACCTTAAACATCAATAAATAAATATCAGCAAAAAGCTAGACCCTTTTTTATAGGTTTTGCCATTAATTCATTATTTTAATCCCCTGTTGGAACCTCAAGAAGATGAAGGGTACTTGATCACAGTGAAAACAAGATTTGTTTTGTGATGTAATAGAACTCGGACTAGTTTGCAAGACCTCAAGAGTGGGTAGCACAATTGCAAATGGCTGGCTGAACGTGAATGACATTTATATTCTGGTGTTGTGGGCATTATTATGCAGGGGTACGATTTTTCAGTTTTTAAACTGATTTAATTTTTTACTTACCCATCCACAATTTTTTATTTCTTTTAATTTACATGAAAATGGTTGTGACCTTAAACACCAATAAATAAATAAATACATGAAAATGGTCAGACAATTTTCCTGTAAATTCAAAGAACTAAAATGCCATCAAAAGCTTTATTTCTACAGGATACTAGTTATGTGGGGATATAAAGCTTGATATTGAGACCATTCCCTTTATTCAACAGGCCTGTCCTTTTGAAAAGCACTGGAGGGCAGTTATTGGCTCTGTTTGATCTATATTCCGGCGGGCACAAGCCCACCCAGACGGGTTATTGAGGAGGGCATTTACTAGCTCTCCTCAGCAAAAATTCAGACATGTTATAAGGATCTGGAGCAATTGCCCTCCTCAGAATGACCGGTCTGATACAAACACAATTACAGTTTATTTTATGAGAGTGCAATCACATTTATGTAGATATATGTGGGTATGTGTGACCTTATGCACTGGTCATAGACACACGACTGTTGTTTTAATGTGCTAAGAAATATACCAGTTCCTTGATGATCACCATTCCAGCAATTATTTTGATGCTGGAAAGCTGCTGTCTCCTATTATTTGTCTCAAAACTTGCTCATAAATGTGTGTGCAAATTCCAGTTTATACTATCAATATTTATTTGCCCAGTCACACAGTACACAAGCTAGACATATTCCCATTCTTATGATCTTTTATTTGCTAGTCTTCAACTCTTGTCAGCACATGGATGGCAGAGACAGATTTTCCTGTTCATAGACCATCCCATGGAAACTCTCCGTCGACTGTGGTGAACAAGTTTTGTTTCACTGATAAAATAGGGCCTAGAGGTCCTCAGAAGTTGGCAACAAAGGTATAAATGAGTAGCTAAACATGACTTGATATTTATGTTGCGGTCATGATAGCCATAGATGCCGAATTTACTTGTTTGGTCTTCAGGTTTGTATTAGAAGGCCATATGGATTTCCACGTGTTGGTATGAAAAGGGCATTAATTGTGCTATGTTTTCGTACCTGGCCTGCTAATAATACAGTGGAACCCTGTTAATTGAATAGCCACTTTGCCAATGAAAATTATTCAATTAACAGGAGTATTCAATTAACATGGATTGTCTCACTATTGTGTATTCTGGAGATAAACTTAGCATTTATTCTATCTTGTTTGATAGAGCTCCATGAGCTCTGTCAAACAAGATATAATAGATTAAATGCCTGTATTGATGTATTTCTCGACGTAAGATTTTTATATTCAAATAACAGGAGTTGACTCTTTTACCTATTTTCAATTAACAGGTCAATTTTGTACTGGAGGTATGGTAAATGGTTTTGTGTTGGGAAATTATATTCAATTATCAAGGTTATTCAGTTTAGAGATATCCAATTAAGTGGGCTCCGCTGTATTTGTGGATCTATCTTAGACGGGAAGTACAGCTTTACGAACTAAATAAGATGTGATATACTTTAATGCAAATATCTTAAGTGGAAGATACAAGAGTAACTGAGTTTAGTAAAATATGTGAAATCACACTTTTATGTCTTAATCATTATCAGTTTGATGTAGGCATTAACCCTTTACCAAATGAATTGGTCTAATCTGCCAGCATAATTTACAAATTTAGCAGTTGAAAAAAGTTTCCAAAAATCCTCACAAAACCATATCATGTGACCCCCTCATTGGAACAAGCGAATCAAGATTGTTCCAGTGAGTGATCACATGATATGGTTTTTTGGAAACTTTTTTAAAAATTTAAAAAAACAATAATTCAATGGGTAATGGGTTCATTGTAAACAATCAGTTGAACAGTCAATCAAGTAATTAGTCTTATTTTTTAAATTACATCTATTCACATTCACTGTTTATTCGTCCATTATGGAAAAAACATTTTGACCATTTTGGTGTCAGCAATACTCAATCAAATGTATCCTTCGGTTAAAATCAGCTCATGAAATCCAAATGATTAAGTCCAAATTTTTTGCTGGTGTAACATGATATAATAGATTGAAGACCAGTTGAATGTGTCAGGGATGAGAGTACAGCCAATTCATGAATGAAATGTCAAATTTTTTTTCTTTTCTATAAATTTACGCGAAAATGGCCTTGCACACATTAGTCATGTAAACGTGTAGAAAAATATGTCGACTCACAGAAATGTGTGCCAAATAATCTCTCGAACAATATGGTGTTTGGAGACACATAATTCACAACAAATTTCACCATCAAAAGTTGTGAATTTTAGCTCATTTAGATTGTATTCAGTGTCATCCCAAATTCTTGAGATCAGTATGACTTTGTGTGTTTTATTGTCCTTTAGCCGGTAGAGTGGTAAATTATTTTTGGTCATCAAAAGTTGTCGACCTGTCTTTGCCTTGTTAAAATTTATAGGCACTCTCCCTAGATTGTAATTGAAACAAGTCAGATTTTTAAAAAGACTAATTTATTTGACTTTAAAACTAATATGAAGTACATAAACTGAATATTAAGTCTTCAAGTTGGGTTATTTGCATTTCAGATTAAAGCCCAAATATGGGCTTCTAGCACTCTACCAGTGTGCAAAATTTCAAAAATGTCTCTAACCGATTGATCATTCATGTGGGTTGGAGATGGCAAACTGAGCGCTTGGCTGCTATGTAAAAACTCTTGGGAAACTGCTTTTTTATTATTAACAGGTATTCATATATTGCATGGAATAAATATATATAGCCTCTCACGTGAAAAGTCTAAAAATCTATTAAGACATAGGAAAGGCTGTTTAACTGTGGAGTGCTAGAAGCCCATATTTGGGCTTTATTTTGAACTGCAGGTACCTAAAGTTAAAGGTGTCATATTCTGTGGATGTTCTTCATATTATCTTGTAAGTAAAATTACTTCATCTCCATTGATTTGCAGTGTTGCAATTTATGGGAGAGTGCCTATAGGCACGCTCCCATAAATTGTAACAAGACAAAAATGTGTGAACAAATCATGATGCACAGAAAAAATTTAGCACTCTACCAGTTAAGTGACTCAGACTTTACCATTCAAGATGCAACTTTTGGCTAACCGGTCATCCGTTCGCATAGATTTAAATTTGCGTAACCACCACGTGAACGAAACGAGCGTTCTCGTCAAATTTTGCTCACTGCTCTACCAGCTAAAATGGATCATCTCCAACTTGATGCATCTGTACTCAACCCTTGGTATTCATTCCAATAATAAGGTCTGCATGTACAGACTCATTTTGTACACGTGATTCATGGTCAGTTGTTAAATGGATCTCCTTTGGGATCTTCAGGAAGTGAAACAGTGCTTGTTTACTGTGGTAAACAAATTCTGTTTTATTTGTAAAATAGGACTGGGAAGTGCCTGAGGTGGAAGTCATCTGAAGTGTGCAGCATAGGTATAAGAGTTGACCAAACTTCATACCTACGTTGTGGTTATGATGTAGCCATAGATGCTGAAAAGAATGCCGTAAACACCAATAAATAAACTATCCAGTAGGTAGACACCAACCCATATCCTTAGTCTTTTTCCAGTGGAGATCTAGTGAGCAAACTGTATTTCGTGGACTGCCACTAAGTTCCCTGGTGGTTCCCGAACTGCATGGATAGGGAGTGATGTGCATCTGTTGGGTGATCGAATATCAAACGGCACGAAGTATACTGTTTTAACTGACCCGAACTGAAAAATTGAGATAATGGCTTATGCAAGGCAACTTCACCCTTTACCTAACCGAACAATGGGCACTGTTCGCATAAAATGTCATTATTTTAATTTTCATTCAATTTTTTTTTGTTCTCCAAACATAGCCTATGACCCCAACTGGAAGAAGTTTAACCCTTTACCCAACATGAAAAGCAGATGACACTTGCAAAAAAAATTCTTGAACAACTAATTTTTTTAATTTTTTGTCTCAAAAACATAGGTTATGACCCCACATTGAAACGGGCTCGATGAGCTCGTTCCAACAGGGGATCATAACCTGTGTTTTTGAGACAAAAAATGAAAAAATAATGAAAATTAATTGGCCATTTTTAGCTCATCTTGACAAAATCAAGCTGAGCTAATCTCATTGCTCTCCATCCGACGTCCGTCAACACCATGCTTTGGTCTTCTCCTCCAAAGCCACTGGACCAATTCAAGTGAAAGTTTGTGTGAGTGGTGGTCCCAAAGGGGCATTTCATTTTTGTTCAACTCAACATGCCCAGCCACATAGGGAGGGAGAGGGGGGAAATGCTCCAAAATATTTTAAAAATCTTCTTCTCAAGAACCAGTGTGTACAATGACTTGATATTTGCTATGGAGCTTCCATATGAGGCGCAGAATCAACTTTGTTAAAACGAAATTCGTGAAATAATATTTGGCTTTGTAATAGGAGGGGTAAGATTTTTGGCCCCACCCAAAAATTCTATTTTCTGAACCAATGGTCCGGTTTGAACCAAATTTGGTTTGTGGTTTTATTGGGTCATAAGTACTTGACCCATGCAAAAAAAAAATTCCCGCATCCCCATGGGAACCGTGGGAGCTAAAAATAAAAATATTTTCAAATGCCCATATTTCCCAAACCACACGGAACAGAGAGCTGTTATTTGATAACATCTCTAAGGGGGTCAGATTCAAGTTTGTTCAAATCAGATCCCTACGTGTATATTTGGGCTCACTATGGTAGCCCAAATTTTTACTTAGTGCAATATGAGGAAATTTCTTTAAAAATCTTCTTCTTCAGATCCACCAGTCGGAATGCTTTCATATTTGGTATACAGTACCTCTAAGGGGGTCACATTCCAGGTTGTTCAATTCGAGTGCCTAGGTTAATATTTGGGCTCTATATGGGAACATGAAATTTAACTTAGTACAATGTGAGGGAATTTCTTCAAAAATCTTCTTCAGTTCCACTTGTCAGAATGCTTTCACATTTGGTATACAACATCTCTAGGGGGGTCAGATTCAAGTTTGTTCAAATCGGATCCACTGGTTAGTATTTGGGCTTGCTATGGTAGCCCAAATTTGAACTTAGTGCAATTCGAAGAAATTTCCTTACAATTTCTCTTCTTCAGATCCAACAGTCAGAATGCTTTCATATTCGGTACACAGCATCTCTAGGGAAGTCAGATTCAACTGTGTTCAAATCAAGAGCCTGGGTTAAGATTTGGGCTCTCTATGGTCATTTTGCTGAAGAATTAAAAATTTTGTATTCAGTACCCTCCAGAGGTTGAGATTAATCCACATAGGTTGTATCAAGGGGCTTCATAGGGGAGCTCTACATTTTACTTTGATCAACTGAAGAAAAGGCATGGTGCCCAGATTATTTTTGTCACTCCTGAGGGACTCAAGGATTGACAGTGTTGCCTATGGAGATGGCTTGCTCAATGTAGTCTCATTCTTGGACTCTGTTTAAATTGTGTTCTGTTCAAGATGAGCACTTCAGGCTCCGTTGGGTCTCGTTTAAAATAGCACTGGCCGGTTTTGGCCATTACGTTGGGTAAAGGGTTAAAAGCTATGTTTATGATGCCAATTTTTTCTTTCAAAAATTGCAAGTCTTGACTTCTGGCCTTGTCAGGTAAAAAAAAAATTCACTTTTGTCTGAAGCAGTACCAGACCTTATCCATTTGGGTTATCATCTTTTTAAAAGAAGTAATTGACTCTTTTCGCTGTGGAAATTAAGCGCGCCAAGGTTTCTGGGGGGGGGGGGGGGGGGGTGGTTCTCTTTATCATTGATACAATCAATGTATGAACTGATCCGGTTATGATGTTTTCTCTTGATTTGAATCAATATCACTTTAATTTTTTGTTGCTGAAATAGCTACAAACTCCATAAACAACCATTCATCTAACTAACTCATGTCTGAAATGAAATCCAGAGTGCAATTTGTTGAGTACATACGGGCAGACATTTTTTTATATCAATCCCAGCAGGAGCCAACAAAACCAGTATGGATGACTAGATTACTCAGGTTATCCACTTCGCAATTTTAGTTGTGTTTGGTTCTGAGGTTTCATCAAAATCACATTATGTCACCCCTCATTGGAACGAGCTCGTCGAGATTGTTCTAGTGAGGGGTTCACGTGATATGGTTTTGTTGAATTTTTAGCTCAACTTTGACGAAGTCAAATTTGAGCTATTGTCATGGCCCGTCGTCCGTCTGTCCGTACGTCAACAATTGGCTATGGCTTGGGCTAGAGGTCGTATTTATGAACCGATCTTTACGAAACTTCTTGTGTACCTTTGTTATGACCCTGGGACGGGAACGAGTGTTTTTAGGTGTGGTCCGAAATTCAAGATGGCTGCCAGCGGCCATTTTGTACCGATGATGCAAAAATCAGTTTTTTGTACAGAACTTCTGTATGAAAGTTCTGATTTGAATAAAGTTTTGTATAAATGTTTAGTACCATGGGATACATCACATATAATACGGGTTTTTTTCTCCTGCGTAAATTATGCAAATTAGACTGACTTTGAATTATTTAGTGTTACTTTCAGAGCTGTAAGTGCCAAGCTGCTATGGCTCGGGCTAGAGGCCGTATTGATGAACCAATCTTTACGAAACTTCTTGGGTACGCTTGTTGTGACCGTGGGATGAGAACGAGTGTTTTTGGGTGCAGTCCAAAATTCAAGATGGCTGCCAGCAGCCATTTTGTACCGACGATGCAGAAATCTGTTTTTTGTACAGAACTTCCATATGAAAACTCTGATTTGAATAATTTTTTGTATGAATGTTTAGTACCATGAGATACATTACATATCATACAGGTTTTTTTCTCGTGCTTAAATTATGCAAATTAGACTAACTTTGATTTATTTAGTGTTACTTTCAGAACTGTCAGTGCAAATGCCAATACGGCTCGGGCTAGAGGCCGCATTTATGAACCGATCTTTATGAAACTTCTTGGCTACCTTTGTTACCACCGTGGGACGAGAACGAGTGTTTTTGGGTCCGGTCTGAAATTCAAGATGGCCGCTGGCAGCCATTTTGTTCAAAATTAAGTGCAATCAGATTTTTGCGCAGAACTTCCACATGAAAGCTCTGATTTGAATAATTTTTTGTATGAATGTTTAGTACCATGGGATACATCACATATAATATGGGTTTTTTTCTCGTACAGAAATTATGCAAATTAGATGAACTTTGATTTTTTCGGTTCTACTTACACACAGTAAGTACACATGTCAATACGACTCGGGCTAGAGGCTGTATTTATCAACCGATCTTCACGAAACTTCTTGGGTACCTCTGTTATCACCTTGGAACGAGAACGAGTGTTTCTGAGTGCGGTCCAAAATTCAAGATGGCTGCCAGTGGCCATTTTGTACCGAAATTACGTCTAATCAGTTTTTTGTACACAACTTCTATACGGCTCAGGCTAGAGGCCGTATTTATGAACCGATCTTTACGAAACTTCTTGGGTACCTTTGTTATCACCGTGGGATGAGAACGAGTGTTTTTGGGTGTTGTCCGAAATTCAAGATGGCCACCAGCAGCCATTTTGTACCAAAATTAGTGCAATCAGTCTTTTGTACAGAACTTCTGTATGAAAGTTCTGATTTGAATAAATTTTTGTATGAATGTTTAGTAAAATGGAATACATTACATATAGTATGGGTTTTTTTCTCGTGCTGAAATTATGCAAATTAGATGAATTTTGATTTATTTAGTGCTACTTATACACTGTAAGTGCACATGTCAATACGGCTCGGGCTAGAGGCTGTATTTATCAACCGATCTTCACGAAACTTCTTGGGTACCCTTGTTATCACCTTGGGACGAGAATGAATGTTTCTGAGTGCGGTCCAAAATTCAAGATGGCTGCCAGTAGCCATTTTGTACCGAGATTAGGTCCAATCAGTTTTTTGTAACAACTTCTATACAGCTCGTATTTATGAACTGATCTTCACGAAACTTCTTGGGCACCTTTGTTTTCACCTTGGGACAGGAATGTGTGTTTTGGGGTGCCTTTGTTATCACTGTGCTATGAGAACAAATATTTTGGGGTTCAGTCAGACCCACTCTGGGACTCAAAGATTTCTTTTCTAGTTTAGCATCTGACTGTCACCCACCTTTACAATACTTTACCTATACATTTGTTACAGGCTACGGCCAGTATTTATGTACAGACCGTTACAATACTTTATATGTACCTTTGTTATCAGGTCATTACCTAGATGTTTGTCATTGCTGTGTCAAATACTATACATGTACATGTCTTGACAAGTTGAGCTACAGTGTCATTGACACTTTCATTTGTAAAACATTGGAAAAAATAACAAATTTTGATATCGTTTTCGTTGAGTAATGAAAATCCCCGGGAAGTGAAGCTGTGCTTGTTTAATGTAGTTCACAAGCTCTGTTTTACTGTTAAAATTAGGGCTCGGTCACTAATGCCTGAGGTGGATGTCCCCTAAAAATGGCAACATGGGTATAAACGGGACGTCAGCTGTCTTAGGGAGTTTGAGCATTGAAGAGAGGGGTCTTCCCACAGAACATTTTATAACTGTGCTATCAGATAAGGTGCTGAGACAACTTTTTGACGAACTGTTTGTAGTTCCAGTTGAACAACTTATCGGTTATCTGTTTTTTCATTTAGATAACCACCAGAGGAACGATAAAATCGTTCATCTGAAAATTTTATGGCTCGATGTTGCGGTCACGATTAGCTATTGTGCAGAAATATGTGACCCTAAATACCAATAAATAAAATAATAAATATGTTCGAATAAGTCTAAATTCTCTGCCCTCTGATTGGACGAGAGTTCGCTTAGTTTTTTTTTTCTTCTATGTTTACGACTCTAGTGGCATTTCTTACAGTCTGGCGACACCAATTCAAATATTTGAAAAAGATGAGAACAATGGGAGGAGATTCAAAGTGCATACTGCTTATAAAATCGTATTTTTCTAGGCCGGTGGTGTTTCTATGAATGTAAACCCACAACCCACTTACAAAAAGGTCGAGGTTACTCCTCCTCCGTTCAAATCATGAACTTGTTTTTTTTTGTCCAGTGACGTCGTGGGGTACACGGCTCGTTTTATTTATTTACTAAACTTGTTGTTAAAGTTGCCTTGTTCATTCAGGTTGCCTTGTTCATTTCACGATGTGGGTTTTGAACTTTGGGTGGGGTTTTAGAATGTGTACGTTATTGTGATAAATTGACGGTAACGTGGTTTGTGGTCACGACGCTTCGTGTCTCGGTTGAACATAAGCTCCGATCTGTAAACCTCAGACCAGGTTGCCGCTAATTCATCACAATAATTCATAAAATTATGGGAAAAGTTAGGACTGGGGTGAGAGGTACGAACACAAATGTGTGAAACATCTGAATCGTGACTAGAATATCAGTTTATTCGAATGTTTGTATGTTGGCAAAACTATTTTCTTCGATCAATAGTGCACTAAAACTATATTAATCCCGATGAGCCGAAACAAGCATTCCCCACGAGAGACAGGTGGTAGACATTATAGTGGCATATGGGATGAAAACACTAGCTTTGTATTGTGCATGTTTTGCAAACGTTCGCATAACATGATTGTTGTGCATATACACATTTCACAACATGGTGTGAAAGCCTGTTTTAAAAGAATTTCTCATATGTTTACATTCAACAAGAAGAAAAAAACGAATTGTCAACTCCCATCAAGCGCATTTCGAATAAGAATTTCACACATCCAGAAGAGAGACAAAACCCGATTTCTGAAAACTAACAAGGCTGATTGACCCCCCACCCCACCCCACCATTCTCCACTTACTGTATCAGATCGAGACAGACATGGCTTGGCACGTACATCTGTACTTAACGTTAGAAACTAGTTGTGTAGTCTTGTTGGAGCCATCAGGTCATTGGTGTAGCGTCGGTTACCTTTTTTGGGTCACAGACAGTGGCCCACATGAGAGATGAAATAATTAGCTGCATCATCTGATCAGCGGGATATAAGTTATTCATCTTTGTAAACTTGTATGAAGATGGTCTTGTAGTCCTTTTTCATGTACATTTTTAAAATGTATTAAATGTTTGATTTGGCATCACTCTAGAAATTACACCCTTTCTATCTTGATGGTTTTAATTTTGTTTTGGGGATATTTTCTGTTCTTTCGCTCGCTCGAGGCAAGGCCCTAGCGGCAATATTTAGTATTTTGAAATACGACCCCATCTAGTCAGTGGGAACTATGATATACCGGGGGCCAATACTATAAAACTTTTAGAATTGTATTTTCTAGTTATGACTTTCAACGGGTTAAAACGAACCATTAGCATTTTCAAAGATCTGGTAATTTGCCAGTTGACAATTGCCATATCTTTTAAAATGCTAATGATTTATTTTAGTCAGTTATTTTAATAGGTAGAAAATACAATTCAGGAAAATACAGTTGTAAAAGTTTTATAGTATTGCTTGCCTAGAGGTTAGCCCATACCGACCAGGAATTCCAAATACCATTTAAAATTGGTGCGTCGGAAAAAATAATATTGTTGTGTAACGAAATGTTTTAACGTGCTCATTCAGTCATTTTGTGCATACAACTTGACCAGATCACTTTCATTATTATATCTTTATCATTACATAATTACATATTTCAGAATTTATTTTTGTAAAAAAAATGTTAATTTGTTCAGATATCATGTTTCCATTTAAGAGAAGAAAATGAAAATGATTTTGCAATTTCTAGCTTCAACACTTTTATACCCACCCGGTTCGATTTTGATTTCAAAATTAAAGCTAGGTTGTTGGGCAATTAATGTAAAACGGAAATACAGCTGTGATGAAAATCTATTTATAGCCCCGTACCTTATTCGAAAGTCAGACGACACTTGCAAATAACATTCTTGAATAACTAATTGTTTTTCATTTTTTGCGTCAAAAACATAGCTAATGACCCCTCATTGGAACGAACTCGTTGATCTCGTTCCAATGAGGGGTCATAAGCTATGTTTTTGAGACAAAAAGTGAAAAAAAATTAAAATCGGATTGTGATTTTTGTGAATAGCGCTTGTCGGTTTTGGCCGTTACGTTGGGTAAAGGATTAAACTTAGTGTATGGATCCCCTTTGAAAGAACTGAAAGTGGAGTAGTGCTTTACTACTGTGGTAAACAGTACTGTTTCACTGGTAGACTGGGACTCTATAAACAATGTTGAGGCGAGATTCATTTAGATCAGGCACCACAGGTATAAACGATTGTCTGCACTTGACTTTATATCTTTGATGTGGTGATGATCGGACCTAGAGGCTGACCGTGAACATGAACACCAAAAATATATAACTGCATTTTGCGGGTGAGTTATAACCGAAACACCCGCAGAGTGTGGATCTCCATTAGAGCTGAAACGGTTAACCGATTAATCGATGATCAACATCTTGATCGATCCAAAAAGTAATTGATCGATTAACTGTTACTTTTGAACTACTGTATTATATAGGTTAACAAAGGAACAAAGTGGCTCCGAAACATTGTCACACTGACTCACATCAATTATATGAGACAGAGTAAAGCATGCAAGTTACTTGCTGACATGCTTGTTTACTTGCATGATCATCAATCATACTTGGTCAGTGTCTGGAAATGGTCATTCTTAACCCTTTACCCATTGCGGGTAGCAGACGATACTTGCAAAATAAATTCATGAATTACTAAACAATTTTAATTTTTGTCTTAAAACATTGCTTATGACCCCTCATTGGAACGAGCTCAACGAGCTCGTTCCAGGGAGGGGTCATAAGCTATGTTTTTGAGACAAAAATTGAAAACATAATAATTTTGAATGAAGATTTTTGTATATAGGCCTAGTTTTGTTTGTTACGTTGGGTAAAGGGTTCATGCTGTAAATCACCAACGGTATGGCAATTATTCAGATATCTATTTGGACAAGTGATTAATCGGTTAACCGAGGTTAATCCACGTGATTAATCGATCAAGAAAACCCCTTAACCGTTTCAGCTCTAGTCTCCACCCAGGCAAAAGGCACAGGAAGAATAAGCAGTATTTCAGCTAATGGATTTCCGGTTTCAACTTGACGGTCCACCAAAACGTACACTTTTTTAAAAAATTGTTATATCGGTGAATAATTTTCTTCAAATTTAAAAAAAATATCCAACAAAACCATATGTGATCCCCTCATTCTAATGAAGGGGTGGCATGATATGGTTTTGTTGAATTACTTTTTAAACATTTATTTTCCACTTGTTCAATTTGTAAATTACACGGGCAGATGTGCCCAATTCGTAAGGTAAAAAACTAAAAATTTTATATTTAAAAGGGTAATCATCGTTATCTTTTGAAAATGCTACTCGGGCTTTCCGCGAACAAAGTGAGCTCTGACGCTGGCAATATACAAATGCCTTAACGATTGTTCGGGGGGGGGGGGGGGGGGTTAAATCCCCAAATAACCTTTCAATAGATGACTTCTCTGCTCCACGGTGTCATTGATTTTTAATTTTTTCGTATTGATAGCATTTCGATTGATCTTTCCGCTTCTGAACAATATTGGCCTGAAGACTAGGGAGGAAAATGGGATGAAACTGTTATCATAGTAACCGGTTTATGAAAACCCAGAGGCCCGCATATACAAACTGAAACCATCCAGTCGGACGGAGTTGATCACGCACAAATTATTTTTTTTTAAATGGACACTTCTATTTGGAAAACGTTGTTAGACTTTTCTGAAATAGTCTCAAAGTACGGAACTAACGCTGAAAACATCTTGACTGGAATTTCGTTGTTACTGTTTTGGTGACTTTCTTGTCTGAGATTTCTTGTAACGTTGGTGTGGTGTAACCGTGTGTATTTCTGTTATAACAACTCGAAGTTCCATGCACGAATGAACATAGATTGGTGCTCATTAATTTTTGGAATATGTTATACATTTTGGTTGAAGCTAAAAACGACTCTACAGAACAGAGCGAGTGAGTGAGATAAAGGTCCCCTTCCACCATGACTTCATGTTACTTTTGTTTTTGAATCTTTGATTCACTTTTGTTTTTGAATCTTTGATTCAGTAAAATCGCTCTCCACTTGTGGATCTGTTTAACTGAAAAAATATTTTAAGTCATATAAATTGAGTTTCTGCGAAAACGAGAAGTGTGGCGTTCTTTTCGGCATATTCGGAGGAAAGTCAGTTCCGTGTTACAAGTAAGATCACTCCCTGAAGCAAGCACCTTGGAGTCGTCTTAACTGGGCATCATAACTGTGAACCATTGGCTTAACTTGAATTTAGTCATTCTGCAGTCACAATCCTGCCACGGATGCAGTAAATGGCATTAAAACCTAAAAAAGCCGCGCATTTTTAACCCTTTACCAATCGTAACGACCAAAACCGGCCAGCGCTATTCACAAAAATCGGCAATTAATTTTCATTTTTTGTCTCAAAAACATGAGTTATGACCCCTCTCTGGAACGACCTCGTTCCAATGAGGGGTCATAACCTATGTTTTTGAGACGAAAAAATGGAAAGAAATTAGTTATTAAGAATTTTTTTTTTTTGCAAGTGGCGTCTGTTTTTCATGTTTGGAAAAGGGTTAAATCATATTCGGTATCTAACAAATCGCAAAATGCAGCCAGAGTCGTAACTTTCGATTGCAACAAGTGTTTTGTTTTTTTTAAATTTTCCTCTCAAGACGTAGCACCTGCATCTTTCAGTGGAATGAGCCCAGCGAGCCCTGTTCCAAAGAGGATGTCAGCTACATGTTTTCAGAGGGGTAAGGAATAAATTTCGTTATTTTCGTCTGCACCTATGTTAGTGAAATTGTTAAAACTTCGATCGGAAGCAGTGCGGAAGGCATTTGAGGTGCAGGAGTGTAATTTTTCAGGTTTGCTTTTAAATTTGATTTCTTTCTCTTTCTTATCCATCTACAATTTTTTTATTTCTTTATATTTGCATGAAAGTGGTCTTTCAGACCACTTTCACGTAAATGTAACGAACTAAAATAACAGAAGCATTAATTCTAAAGGATATTAGTTGTATGGGGATATAAGGCTTGATTTTGAAACCATTCCCTCTATGCAAATGTGGTTCCAGTTTATTTTATAAGCGTGTACCCACAATCCCCCAGACAGGCGCGTAGCCAGGATATCACAGTTTGTTTGTTTTTTTTGTTTTGTTTTTTTTTGGGGGGGGGGGGGGGCATGGGGAGATGGCAAGAGTGATATCTTGGGGGCATACAGAATATGATTCGCTGAATCATCCGAGTCCCGGAGCGGCGAAAAAAAAAAAAAAAAAAACCCGCAGTTTCCCTGACTTGACCAATGTGGACTAACTGGTTGTGAAAGGCATCAATAATTAGGCCACATTGTGGCCTAATTATTGATGCCTTTCACAACTTATAAATTATGGACACAAACTGACTCAGAATCCAGGAAATTGCTAGTTATTTCTTGCCTGATGTTCCATATATGGGTCAACATGGGGGAGGATGAATAAAATTGGGGGGAGGGTGGGGGGTGCACCCCCCTCTCGCGGTTATGCCAATACCGTTAGGCGTCTGCTTCTTTTTCATATCCCATACGAATGTGTCAGTGGAAGGGTTGATTGTTAATAGGTATTCCAGTTTAGATGACGTTAAAGGTTTACATTGTTTGCAGTATTGTTTTAATAAAAGTTCATGTACGAGAGAGACGACGAATAAAAGAAAATGTTAAATTTCATTTTTTGTTGTTGTGTTATCTTTTGTAGTCCACTGATCACTTTTCATCAGTAGACTTCCGCCGTAAAGGAACTGTTTGAGCCTTCTCCCACAAACTGCTGGATTGATTCCAATAAAATTGCATGTGAATGATGACCGGGGAGGAGTTAATTCAATTCAGTTTTGTTAAATAGATGTGCTGCCCCATGGGGGGGGGGGGGGGGGGGGGGTGCTGTAGATGTTTTTAGCTTAACTTGACATAGTCAAGATAAGCTATTGCCATCACGCGTGCGGAAGTCTGTTAGTCTGTGAGTCCGTTCACATTTTCCTTTAGAACGGGCTACACCCCGCAGTTCTTGTCTGATCGCCACGAAATTTCACATGTAGGTTTGGGGTCATGTCTAGATGAGAACGTCCCCTTTTGGTCGCGATCGCAACCGGTATGGCTGCCCGAGCCCAAAACCCGAAAACCATTAGCACAGTCTACAGGTCATATTTATTGAGGAATTTCATTGTAACTTGGTGGGTTGACTTCATATAATGTCTTGATGAGAAAGTCCCCTTTTGGTCCTGATTGGGCAACTGTGACGGCTACAGGGGCCCGATGCCCGAAAACCTTTAGCACAGTCTTCAGGTCATATTTATGAAGGGATTTTATTGTAACTTGGTAGGATGCTTTTGTATAATGCTTAGATGAGAACGTCCCCTATTGGGCATGATCTGTCAACCGTGATGGCTGCCCAAGCCCGAAACCCAAAACCTTTTAGCACAGTCTGCAGGTCATGTTTAATATGGAGGGATTTCATTGTAACCTGGTAGGATGACTCTTTATGATGTCTAGATGAGAATTTCCCCATTTGGGCGTGATCTGCCAACCGTGACGACTGCCCGAGCCCAAAACCCGAAAACATTTAGCACAGTCTACAGGTCATATTTATTGAGGAATTTCATTGTAACTTGGTGGGTTGACTTCATATAATGTCTAGATGAGAAAGTCCTCTTTTGGTCCTGATTGGGCAACTGTGACGGCTACAGGGGCCCGATGCCCGAAATCCTTTAGCACAGTCTTCAGGTCATATTTATGAAGGGATTTTTAGCTCATCTTGACAAAGTCAAGCTGAGCTAATCTCATCGCTTCCCGTCCGTCGTCTGTCGTCCGTCGTCCGTCAACACCATGTTTTGGTCTTCTCCTCCAAAGCCACTGGGCCAATTCAAGTGAAAGTTTGTGTGAGTGATGGTCCCAAAGGGGCATTTCATTTTTGTTCAACTCAGCATGCCCAGCCCCATAGGGAGGGACTGGGGGAAAATGCTCCAAAATATTTTTAGAATCTTCTTCTCAAGAACCAGTGTGTACAATGACTTGATATTTGCTATGGAGCTTCCATATGAGGTGTAGAATCAAGTTTGTTCAAACGAAGTTCGTGAAGTAATATTTGGCTTTGTAATAGGAGGGGTAAGATTTTTGGCCCCGCCCAAAATTTCTATTTTCTGAACCGATGGTCCGGTATGAACCAAATTTGGTTTGTGGTAGTATTGGGTCATAAGTACTTGACCCATGCAAAAAAAAAAAAATTCCCGCATCCCCATGGGAACCCTGGGAGCTAAAAATAGAAATATTTTCAAACGCCCATATTTTCCAAACCCCACGGAACAGAGAGCTTTTATTTGGTATGAAGTATCCTTATGACCAGTAGAATTGAATGGTAAAAAAAAATGCCATCGGTTATGTTAGGGTGTTCTGTAATGGGCATCGAAAAAATGCTGAGTCAGCATATTTGCAAAAATTTAAAAAAATATTTTCTCCAGAACCAATCATCAGAATCTTTTGATATTTGGTATACAGCATTCATAGGGGGGTCAGATAAAAGTTTGTTGAAATAAAGCTCATTGGTTCATATTTGGGCTCTCTACAGGAGCCCGAAGTTTTAACATAGGGTAATATGGGGAATATTCTTTAAAAATCTTCTTCTTCAGAACCACCAGTCAGAATCTTTTAATATTTGGTATACATCATTGTTATGAGGGTCAGATTCTAGATTGTTCAAACCAAGTCCCTAGGGTAATATTTGGGCTTCCTATGGAAGCCCAAATTTTATCTTTGTTCAATATGAAGGGTAATTTAAAAAAATCTTCTTCTTCAGATCCATCAGTCAGAATCCTTTGATATTTGGTATGCAACATCTCGATGTGGGTCAGATTCAAGTTTGTTCAAATCAGATCCCTAGGTATATATTTGGGCTCACTATGGTAGCCCAAATTTTTACTTAGTACAATATGAGAAAATTTCTTTAAAAATCTTCTTCTTCAGATCCACCAGTCGGAATGCTTTTATAGTTGGTATACAACATCTCTAGGGGGGTCAGATTCCAGGTTGTTCAATTCGAGTGCCTAGGTAAATATTTTGGCTCCATATGGGAACATGAAATTTAACTTCGTACAATATGAGGGAATTTCTTCAAAAATCTTCTTCAGATTCACTTGTCAGAATACTTTCACATTTGGTATACAACATCTCTAGGGGGTCAGATTCAAGTTTGTTCAAATCGGATCCATAGGTCAATATTTGGGCTCGCTATGGTAGCCCAAATTTGAACTTAGTGCAATTCGAAGGAATTTCTTTACAATTTCTCTTCTTCAGATCCAACGGTCAGAATGCTTTCATATTCGGTACACAACATCTCTAGGGAAGTCAGATTTAACTGTGTTCAAATCAAGAGCCCTGGTTAATATTTGGGCTCTCTATGGGAGCCGGAATTGACCATTTTGCTGAAGAATTAAAAATTTTGTATTCAGTACCCTCTAGAGGTACTAAGATTAATCCACATAGGTTGTATCAAGGGGCTTCATAGGAGAGCTCTACATTTTACTTATGATCAACTGAAGAAAAGGCATGATGCCTAGATTATTTTTGTCACTCTTGAGGGACTCAAGGATTGACAGTGTAGCCTATGGAGATGGCTTGCTTAATGTAGACTCATTCTTGGACTCTGTTTAAATTGTGTTCTGTACAAGATGAGCGCTTCAGGCCCGTGGGGCCTCTTGTATTGTAACTTGGTAGGATGACTCCAAATAATGTCTAGATGAGAATATCCCATTTTGATCGCGATCATTCAGCCTTGATGGGTACCCGAGCCCAAAAACCTTTAGCATAGGAAAAAGGTCATATTTATGGAAAGATTTCACTGTAACCTGTTAGGTTGACTCCATATAATGCCTAGATGGTGACATCCCCTTTTGGTCGTGATTGGCCAACTGTGATGGTTACAGGTGCCCGAAGCCAGAACACCTTGAGCACAGTCTACAGGTCATATTTATAAAGGGATTTCAGTGTAACTTTGTAGGATCACTCCAGATGAGATTGTCCCCTTTGGTTGCGATCATTCAACCATGATGGCTGCCCGAGCCCGAAGCCCGAAAACCTTTAGCACTGTCTACATGTCATATTTATGAAGGGATTTCATTGTAACTTGGTAGGTTGACTTCGTATAATGTCTAGATGAGAACGTCCCCTTTTGGATACTATTGGGCAACTGTGACGGCTACATGGGCCCGAAGCCCGAAAACCTTTAGAATAGTTTGCAGGTCATAATTATGAAGGGATTTCATTGTAGCTTGGTAGGATGAGTCCAAATAATGTATAGATGAGAACATCTCCTTTAGGTCGCGATCATTCAGCCTTGATAGATGCCCGAGCCCAAAGACCTTTAGCATAGTCCATAGGTCGTATTTATGGAAGGATTTCATTGTAACTTGTTAGGTTGACTCCAAAAAAATACCTAGATGATGACATCCCCTTTTGGTCGTGATTGGTCAACTGTGATGGCTACAGGTGCCCGAAGCCCGAAAATCTTGAGCACAGTCTACAGGTCATATTTATGAAGGGATTTCATTGTAACTTCGAAGGATCACTCCAGATGATGCCCAAATGAGAATGTCCCCTTTTGGTTGCGATCATTCCACCATTATGGCTGCCCGAGCCCGAATACCTTTAGCACAGTCTACCAGTCATATTTATGAAGGAATTTCATTGTAACTTGGTAGGTTTGACTTCATATAATGTCTAGATGAGAACGTCCCCTTTTGGACACGATTGGGCAACTGTGACAGCTATAGGGGCCCGAAGCCCGAAAACCTTTAGAACAGTCTACAGGTCATAATTATGAAGGGATTTCATTGTAGCTTGGTTGGATGACTCCAAATAATGTCTAGATGAGAACGTCCCCTTTTGGTCGCGATCATTCAGCCTTGATGGCTGCCCGAGCCCAAAAACTTTTAGCATAGTCTATAGGTCGTATTTATGGAAGGATTTCATTGTAACTTGTTAGGTTGACTCCATATAATGCCTAGATGATGACACCCCCTTTTGGTCGTGATTGGTCAACTATGATGGCTACAGGTATCCAAAGCCCGAAAATCTTGAGCACAGTCTACAGGTCATATTTATGAAGGGATTTCATTGTAACTTTGTAGGATCACTCCAGATAATGCCCAGATGAGAATGCTCCTTTTGGTTGCGATCATTCAACCATGATGGCTGCCCGAGCCCAAAGCCCGAAAACCATGAGCACAGTTTTCAGTTCATATTTATGAAGGGATTTCATTGTAACTTGGTAGGTTGACTTCGTATAATGTCTAGATGAGAACAGCCCCTTTTGGACACCATTAGGCAAATGTGACGGCTACAGGGGCCTGAAGCCCGAAAACCTTTAGCACAGTCTACAGGTGATATTTATGAAGGGCTTTCGTTGTACCTTGGAAGGATGACTCCAAATAATGTCTAGATGAGAACGTCCTCTTTTGGTCGCGATCATTCAGCCTTGATGGCTGCCCGAGCCCCAAACCCCAAAACCTTTAGCATAGTCTATAGGTCATATGTATGGAAGGATTTCATTGTAACCTGTTAGTTTGACTCCATATAATGCCTAGATGATGACATCCCCTTTTGGTCGTGATTGGGTGAACTGTGACGGCTTCAGGGGCCCGAAAACCTCTAGCACAGTCTGCAGGTCATATATATGAAGGGATTTCATTGTAACTTTGTAGGATCACTCCAGATGATGTCCAGATGAGAATGTCCCCTTTTGGTTGCGATCATTCAACCATGATGGCTGCCCGAGCCCAAAGCCCCAAAACCTTTAGCGCAGTCTACAGGGCATATTTATGAAGGGATTTCATTGTAACTTGGTAGGTTGACTTCATATAATGTCTAGATGAGAACGTCCCCTTTGGACGCAATTGGGAAACTGACGGCTACAGGGGCCCGAAGCCCGAAAACCTTTACCACAGTCTACAGGCCATATTTATGAAGGGATTTCAATGTAACTTGATAACATGACTCTTTTTGGAATAATGTCACTGTAACTTGGTAACTTTTGTTGATATACGTTAACTGTGAGGGCCACATACACTAACTGTGAGGTCATATTAACCCACCCCTCAGCTCTTTAGTACAGTGTACACCTCATATTATTTTTATCAAAAACATAGCACACAGGGAACAGAAATGAACATATTCCCAATTATCACAATTCTTGTCTTATTTCATAATCCTTTCATAAACATTGAACATTATCCTTTTCATCAAACACAACACACAAGTTAAGCTACAGTGTCATTGACACTTTCATTAAAAATAGCAACATTCGATGGATGTAAAACTTCATATAATGCTGTTCAGCTTCCCTTTGAGGTGTACACTTAAGTTTGTTTAAGTTGTTCTGGGACAAAGATTTTTGCCCCACCAAACAGATACACCCACATGCCAAATATCCTAAGCCTAGGTCAAAAGATAAAAATAAAAGAATAATTTAACCTTGAGGTCAAAGGTCAAGGTCATATGTAAGTCATGATAGTACGCGACACATCGTCTCATGGTGATACATCAACATGCCTAACATCATAAGCCGAGATGAAAAGTTAAATAAGTTCTGGTCCGGACAAGCTTACTTGCCAAAAATTCAGCAATTTGACCTTGAGGTCAAAGGTCGTCAAGGTCATATGTGAGTCATGATGGTACGCGACACATCGTCTCATGTGATACACCCACATGTTAAATATCATAGGCCTAGGTCAAAAGATAAAAAAGTTCTGATCCGAAAACGGTTGTAGGAGGAGAAGAAGAAGAAGAAGAAGAAGAAAGAAGAAGAAGAAGAAGAAGAAGAAGAGAAGAAGAAGAAGAAGAAGAAGAAGAAGAAGAAGAAGAACAACAACAACAACAACAACAACAACAACGAGAAGGAGAAGAAGTCAGGGTAAAACAATATGTCTCCTTTCGGTGAAGGGGACACATAATAAGATCAATCATACCAAGTTATATGGACCGAACAAACGTGACAGTGAAATGTCAAAGTTTTTCTGTCACCTTAACACAGGGCCTGGGACCTTGATCTCGAGGGGCCAATATATTATAATTCGCGGCACACTGTCTTTTGATAATACATACTGTTATGAAATTCCATATAACAAGAGGCATCTCCGCCCAAACAGCTCCGCTGAGGGTCACTGCTTTTATGGGAAGCTAAATACAAGACAAGAATCCAAGTGTTACTGCTGGAGAGCTTAACCTTCATGATATGACAATGGGTCAAGGCCATGACACAAGGTTAGGCTATGGGAAACATTTGTGTGAAGTATGAACAAGATCTGTCACACAGATTCAATTATACAGACCAGACAAGGGCTGAATAACAATATCAAAATCTTGTTGTCTGTGACCTTGACCTTGATGGTATGACCTAGGATCAAAGTCACGACACACTTTTGTGTGATGAGAAATAATTGTACCAACTATGAATATGATCTGTCAATCATACAAAGTTCTATGGACCGGACAAGGGTTGTATAATAATATCCAAGTTTTGTTGTCTGTGACCTTGACCTTGATAATATCACCTTGGACCAATGTCGCGACAACCTTTGAGTCGAGAGCAATAATTGTACCAAGCATGAACAGGATCTGCAGATTAGATCAAATTATATGGACCGGACGAAAAAAATATTGACAACGGTGGGACAGACGACGGACGGATGGACAGACAACTTAGCATTAGAACAGCTCCATTGACATTCTGTCAGGCGGAGCTTATGTTCAGTGGTTAAGAAATTATGGCCGGACAAACAAATGTCAGTTTTTCTAAGTGTCACTTTATCATAGGGCCTGTGACCTTGACCTTGCGACATACATACCATATTATAATTTGCAACACACTATCTTTTAATATTACATATTTTTATATAAAGTTCCATTAAAAAATATTCAGTAGTTAAGAAATTATGGCCTGGACAAACAAAATGTTGACGACGGACGTCTGGACAACTTTGCATTGGAAAAGCTCCGCTGACACTTTATCAGGCGGAGCTAAAAAAATATTTCCGTGGTTAAGAAGTTATGACACTGACAATAAAATATTGACGACAGACCAACAACAGACAAATCATTACCAGAAATGCTCCGCTGACCTTTGTCAATTGGAGCTAATAAGTTCTCTGTTCTGAACGGTGTGGGAAATAGGAGAGTTTGAAATATTTTCTATTTTTGAGCCCCTATGGTTACCACAAGGATGCAAGGAAAATGTCCTTGCGCAAATCAAGTATTTATGATCCAATAACACCACAAATCAAATCTGGTTTAAATCCGGACCATTGGTTCTGCAAATATTAGCCATGCGACGATGTACCATCATGACCCACATATGACATCGGCCTTTGACCTCGACCCACATATGACCTTTGACCTCAAGGTCAAATTATTGATTTATTTTTATCTTTGACCTAGGCTTATGATATTTGGCATGTGGGTGTATCATCATGAGACGATGTGTCGCGTACTATCATGGCCCACATATGGCCTTGACCTTTAACCTCAAGGTCAAATTATTGATTTTTTAAATCTTTTGACCTAGGCTTATGATATTTGGCATGTGGGTGTACCATCATAACTCACATATGACATTGACCTTTGACCTCAACCCACATATGACGTTGACCTTTGACCTCAAGGTCGAATTATTGATTTTTTTTATCTTTTGACATAGGCTTATTATATTTGGCATGTGGGTGTATCACCATGAGACAATGTGTCGGGTACTATCATGACCCACATATGACCTTGACCTTTGACCTCAATGTCAAATTATTGATTTTTTTATATTTTGACCTACGCCTATGATATTTGGCATGTGGGTGTATCACCATGAGACGATGTACCATCATGGCACACATATGACTTTGACCTCGACCCACATATGACCTTGACCTTTGACCTCAAGGTCAAATTATTGATTTTTTTACCTTTTGACCTAGGCTTATGATATTTGGCATGTGGGTGTGTCAACACAAGACAACATTGTATCATGTACTGTTGTGACCTTGATCTTTGACTTCAAGGTCAAATTATTGAATTGTTCAGCTAGGTTTATGATATTTGGCATATGAATGCAACAGCCATACTGATGTGTCACATTCTATCTTGAACTTCCATGATCTTGATATTTGACTTTTAGTTTGATCTTTGTTAGTCGTAAGTTGGAAGCATGGAACTAATCGAAGGGGAGACATGTGTTTTAATTCACTAAAACAGTTCCCTCTAGTTCATACTTGGTACGATTATTCTCATGACTCAAAGGTGTGTCGCGACTTTGATCCAAGGTCATATCATCAAGGTCACAGATGGGAAAACTTTGATATTCTTATACAGCTCTTGTCTGGTCCATATAACTTGGTATGATTGACAGATATTTTCATACTTCGTACAATTACAGCACAAGAGTCAAAGGTGTGTCGCGACTTTCGTCCAAAGTTCTATCGTCATAGTCATGGTCTCAGACAGCAAAACTTGTATATTGTTTTCCAGCCATTGATCGGTCCATAGAACTTGGTATGACTGGCAGATCTTATTCATCCTTGATACAATTATCACATGACCCAAAAGTGTGTCGTGACTTTGATCCAAGGTCATACCATCAAGGTCAAGTTCACAGACAGCAAAACTTTGGTATTGTTCTACAGCTCTTGCCTGGTCTGTATAATTGTATAATTATACCCCCACTTTTTTTCAAAAGTGGGGTATACTGGATTGCGCCTGTCCGCCCGTCCGTACGTCTGTCCGTTCCCACTCAGATGTATGTTTGCGTTATAACTTCAACACTACTGCTCAGATTTCGAGGGAATTTCATACAGATGTTCACTATCATGAGATCTTTATGGAGCATCAGCTGTTTTGCTGTTGGAATATTCTGCCCAAAATTTCTATTTCAAGAACCGGTGGGCCAATTTCAACCAAATTTGGCATGTAGAATAAGTGAGCCCTAAGTAATTGATTGATGCCCCTCCCAAAAACATTTTCACAGCCCTGACGCAACCCCAAGGGCTAAAAACAGATATTTTTTCAAAAGCCCATATAACCCAAACCACAATGAACAGAGAACTGTCATTTGGTATGAAGCATCCTTGGGACCGGAAGAAGAGATTGGTTAAAAAAACATTGCCACTGGTTCAATCAGGGTGCCTGGTAGAGGGTAGAGGGTATTGAAAAAATGATGAGTCAGCATTTTTGCAGTAGTTTATTCTGAAGGGAAATTTTCGTTCACTGAGAACCTTGATTGACATATTGTTCTTAAAATAACAAAGTTGCTGCTATGAACATTGTAATCTTGTTATTTTAATCAGAAAATTGTTACAGTTTGTGACTTAGTTTGTTTTCCGAAGATTTTGTTTCGTGTTGGATATGAACCCTTTCAATGCTGGAACCATTTATCTGATTCCTGTATGCATGTCTTTAATTTAACCCTCTCAAGACTGGAATGTGGGTTCCAAAGATTTTATTGATGCCATGAATAAACAAACCCCTTGAATGCTGTATGTGTTTTTTTCCGGTTCCTTGGACAAACAATTGATCTGATTCCTGTATGAATATCTTTTATTTAACCCTCTCATGACTTCAGTATGTTTTTCCAAAGATTTTATTTCACGATGAACTCTTTCACGGCTGTGCATATATGTTTTTTCTGGTTTCTTGGAAACATTTTTTTCTGATTCCTGTATGCATATCTTTAATTTAACACCCTCAAGACTGCAATGTGGGTTCCAAAAATTTTATTGATGCCATGATGATGATCAAACACTTTCCGTTCTGTGCACATACGTGTTTTTTTCTGGTTCCGTGGAAAAACATTGATCTGATTTCTGTATAAATATCTTTAATTTAACCCTCTTATGACTTCAGTGTGTTTGCCAAAGATTTTATTTTATGTTGAATCCTTTCAGTTCTGTGCAAATATATATGTTTTTTTCTGTTTTCTTGGAAACATTTATCTGATTCCTGTATGGATGTCTTTAACCCCGCAAGACTTCAGTGTGGCTTTCAAAGATTTTATTGATGCCTTGATCAAACCTTTTTCAATGCTGTGCACATATATGTTTTTTTCTGGTTTCTTGGAATAAATTCTCTAATTCCTGTATGAATATCTTTAATCTAACCTTCTCAAGGATTCATTGTGGTTTCCAAAGATTTTATTTCATGTAATACTGTTAATGAAAACCTATTTCTGATTTCTTTAAAAATATTTTACTCCTCAAAATAAGCCTCCATAAATTCTCTTTCTGTTTATTTTTGATGCTTTAACCATTTTCACACAGACTTGAATTTACTGGTGGCTGTAAAATTCCGTTTCTCTAGTTTGAAATCTTTCTTATTCTTCAAAACCACTGGGCCAACCAAATTCATTCATTTATGGCACAGACCATCTCTGGAGTAAACCTTTTCTCCTTTGTTCAAATGAAGCTGCTGCCAGCTTCAGGCTGCTGGAATTTACTCTTCTGATTTTCTCTCCAAATTACTAGATCTCTTAGGGTGGAGTTAATGCTCCATAAGCCTAATATGCTTTTAAAATCCTCTTTTTATAAGCCACTTGCAATAATGCTTTCGTGTTTGGAACTTACTTTAGTGATGCAGATTCACTTTTTTTCAAATAAACTCAATAAGTCAAAATTTGGGCTTCCAACCAATGCTAACTCTGCTTGTGTGGAGTTAGTATGTTGGGGAGCCTGACAGTTGCTCGCCGTTGCTCGGTGGAAATCTCCGGGTACTCCGGCTTCCTCCACCCGTGAAATTGTTCGACACGAAGTGACCCTGGCTGTCGAAAGTGTCGTTAAATCGCAATAGATAAATAATAATAATAATAAAAATATAAATAAATAAATAAATAAATAAATAAATAAATAAATAAATAAATAAATAAATAAGACACCATTTTCGTGTTGCACTTCAAGCAGAATGTTTATAAACGTCCAACATAACTTGGAGTTGGAGTTCACAATGTAAGTACAGATGATGGAGCATAGTGGTTAGAGACATGAACTTTAACTCATAAACCGCGGAGTATCTTCAAGATATTTTTCATCAAATCTAGTCATGGCTGCTGTGGTGCAACCATGACTTGATTTGAGATTTGATGAAACATTCATCTAAATTTTACATGAGAGATCAGTGGTGTAAAAATCCATGCAATTTACTGAGAGAAAATTGGATTAAATATGTCCAAATTATACTTATTTCAATGGCAAGAAAAATACTATCCTGGCCAGAAATATCCGCCATGCAGCAGCCTGCAAGGAGTTACACCGAATGGTCGGTGGTTCGATCCTGACCAGTGGTAACTACGTTGTGATTCTTAATTCTGATTGCGCGCGTGTGTACTAAGGCGTGGTGTACGTCGACGGTGCACTTTCCTACAACCACTACTAATCCTGCTTGACAAGAGTCAGTACGGTGGGGGTCTGACTGTTGCTCGATGGTTCTTTCTGGATACTCCGACGTCCTCCACCAGTAACACTGTCCGACATGATATGACTCTGGCTGATGAAAGTGTTGCACCGCCCTCCCCCCCCCCCCCCCCCAATAAAACAAAGCAAACAAACATGACCGGATGATATTATTGGTTAGCTTCGTGCATCTTTTTTTAAACAACAAATCTGTGTTTGTATCTTATTTAGAGGGAGGGGTGGGGGTGGGGTTGGGGAACAATTATATTTGAGTTATTTCACAAAGTTGTTTCAATTTGATAAATATTTAATGTCAGCCTTTGCTATATTTAACTCTCTGTAGGCCTACTCTGCCGACAAAACAACATTTACAACAGCAAATAATTACCATCATGCATCTGGGAATTTAACCAATTAATTTTTGTTTGACAAAGCTCTTTGGGACTCCTGTCAAACAGGTTAGCAGGAAATTTATCAATGGTTAAATTGCTAGTGTTACGGGTACAAAAATTAACAAAATAACCACCAAAGAGAGTTCTATTACCCCTTTACTCAACGTAACGGCCAAAACCGGCCAGCGCTATTCTCAAAAATCGCCAGTTAATTTTCATTATTTTTTTCATTTTTTGTCTCAAAAACATAGGTTATGACCCCTCATTGGAACGAGCTCGTCGAGCCCGTTCCAATGAGGGGTCATAACCTATGTTTTTGAGACAAAAAATGAAAAAATAAGTTATTCAAGAATTTTTTTGCAAGTGTCGTCTGCTTTTCATGTTAGGTAAAGGGTTAAATTACCAGTATGCCAGGGGTTAAATTACATTTCATCAATTGTCTGCTTACCTTCCGTTGTAAACAACTTCTCTGAAACTGCCCGGCAATTTTCATTAATTTCCATTAAGTCTGGTGCCGTATAACCTGTTCTTAGAGATATTACATTTTGAGGTATATGAACGTGCTATGACCGGGGATGGTTTTCAGCAGGCTTCAAGCTCTCAGGCCACCAGCTAATTCTATAAGAAACTCGGCGATGTCATGGCTTGGAACCAATGTAACATTCAAATAGGTCATCGCCTATGTTTTGATTCACTTGTCTGAAATATTTCAGTTAGTTGGAAAAGCGAACATATGGTTCGTTTTTCCGACCACCTGATACATTCCGAACGACTGAACTTGAAAAATTTCATAAAGGTTCATTTTCTGTGAATGGAATTTGGAAATGTTGCTCAATTGAAACTTGATTTAATCGCCATTTTGGTGACATTATAATCGAAAATAAAGATGCGCAACAGCCGCAATTTTATGATTACGCCGCATATAATTCCTCAAATTATTTTAATATCTGGATGTTTTCAAGGGGAATTAAATACTTATTGATTGGAATATATGTAAGTGGAGCAAAAAGAATACCTGTATATCTTTGTAAGCGAAGACACATCAAATTAAATCAAAGGTCGTCTGCACAGAAATTAAAAAAAAAAGTTGGGTAAACTAACAACAGTCCACAGAAGCTTCGAATTCATATCAGAAATAGCCTGGTGGTCTGAGAATTTGAGCAGGCTTGTACAACTTGGGCGAATGATCGTTTTGATCGCCTATCTTTCGCCTCAAAAGAAATAGGAATTTTTTTGTTCGCTCATACATTACTGAACCTTTGTCAAATAATAACAACAATAAATCTATTTTATAATAATTATAAAATCAAGTTCTAGTGTTCTTTGACTTCGAAGATGAACTGCTGTGATGTAAAACACTATTGGAAAGTTCTCTGCATGTGGGTCCAATGACGTTGCCACAGGTGTCGCTGGAGTATCTCACCTCCATCATTCGTCAAATTTAAAATAGTTGGAAATTCGAAGCCCTAAATTGGAAAAAGGGTGGAAATTTTAGACAGGGCGTCAGTGGAATTTTCCCAAACAGTCATGTCTAGAATTTGGCCCCAAAATTAAGTTTTTAGACTGAAAAGTGGGGGAAAAAGTATGCCAATTATGCATTGGAAAGAA